>OX465295.1:106622559-107222559 GCA_949987735.1 Leucophora obtusa | reverse complement strand
AGTGTCATTTGCCTTTGAATGGGTTAATATTTAATAATCGTCTACTTATGTGACAGTTGAAAGCAAATCGAATTTGTTATCAACAACTCAACTTAGACTTATATCAACGAAATCTAACAATGCTTTATCCTTTGTTATTATTACTCTTTTTTTGGCTTTGAACCTTAATTCTTAAGATATCTCAGCTGATTCTATTCAACTCTATGTATGAGTTTTTCCGAAAAACAGTTATTCTATAAAGAAACAATTTTTTTTAGTTTTTCGAAAAAATATATATGGTAGCGCTGCTTGTGACAAAAAACCAATTACACAGTACAACAGCCAATCTGGGGGGTGAGAAATTCCAAGTCAGGGTGATGGTACTAGGTCAGTATAGTAAAACCCTCAAAGGGTTTGGCGTTCGTATGTGTCATTTTTTTATGACCTTTTAAATTTTTTCCTTAAATTGATGTTTTTTCGCTTAGTTGTAACATTTTGGCAAAAACGTAGTTTAACATAACTCGAGAACCACTTGTCCGATTTTGATGAAACAAATTTAGAAAAATTTAGAATTACAATTTCTTTAATCCGTTCATATAACGTTTTTCTTTATAATCAACAGTTTTGCCGGTAAAAATAAATTTGTGGAGAAAAAAAAATATTTTTTTGCCTAAAAATTAAATTTTTTTTTTTTTTTAATTCATAAAAAATCCAAAACGGAAAAAAGGATCAAGTGTTATTAATTTCATGTAAAGTCACATAACCTATAAACAAAATTTAATGCGTTCTGCTTTTATTTACAATTAAGTGAAGGTATCCCATTTTGACAAGAATATTGATATTTGTTTTTATTCAAAAAAGTGTCATTTATCGCGTTTTTATTAAATTTTCCCCAATAAGTGAAAAAACATCAAGATAAGGAAAAAATTTAAAAGGTCATAAAAAAAACACATACGAACGCCAAACCCTTTGAGGGTTTTACTATACTGACCTAGTACCATCACCCTGACTTGGAATTTCTCACCCCCCCAGACAATAATCCCAAAAATGTTCCATAGTGTTATTGATGTTGAATAGCAGCCAATGTTCGCGCTTGTCTACAACAATTTTATTTGAATTTTTTTTCCTATTTTGTACTTAATTTGAATTCCTTCATTTGTTGCTGAAAAAACTGCATACCTACTAGGGTATTCAATTAATCGGCTTTATATTTTAATCTATTAATCGTGCAAATAATTATTCGGGTTTTTTTCTTAACCGGTTAATCGAACAAAAATTTAAAATTAATCGATTAATCGAAAAAATTTAAGTGAAATAATATGTATACGCTTGCTGTATTTTTAATAATTTCATTTAAAAAGGAACAAAAATAGATTCAGTAACTCTTCTGAAGTTCATAAAAATAAAAAATGTAATAATTGAAATCAGATTTTGTCAATATTTTTAATTTTTCTATCCCCTCTCTCAAAGTTTATCCTAATTAGGGAGAACTACACCGCAATGAGTTAAATAGTTAAAGAAGAATATAACACCCTCTACATTAAATTATATCACTTTCTGTTCATTGAATACGTAAAAAATGTAAAAGTAGAGAGCAATTCTATTGAGAATAGATTATCCCTCTACGTTTACGTACCTCCATCCCTTCTTTTTATTTTATTTCATTAATTCAGAGTGCTCACTAAACAAGCTTTATTATATTGAGCCTTAATTATAATTCTAATAATTATTTATTAACCCTCTAACCGGCCTAAGCTTTTTTGCAATGAAATTTATACCATGTGTTCCCCACGAAAAATAAACAATAAGTTCTTCTACAAAATTTTTTTTAGTTGCCTACTTTAGGCGATATGGGCCAAAATAGTTGAAGGGTGAATCTTGAAAACTAGCGCATAAAAATTACTAGGTTTAGGCACAAATTATTTCTCTAACAAAGAAAAAATTGCAATAAAAAAATTACATTTTTTGTGCTGTAACTTAAGAGGATGTAGCGATTTTCGTTTTTCGAAAAATGCGAAATTGAGCGAAAACGTACCAAAACTTCAATATATATTATTCAAACTTATAAGCTCTGCTACCTATACCAAATATATTCTTTTTACCAAATTTCAAAAAGATCCGTCCATTCGTTTTGAAGTTAAGGCGATGTCCTTTAAAGGTATCCTTATGGAATCCTGTGCGTCCTTGGACTAAAGTAAGGAACTTTTTTAATAGCTTAAGCTCCAATTTTACTTCATGGTAACTATCAATTGTTTTAGTCAATTTAAATATGTTTTTAAGATTTTTGAAACTTTTGGTTGTTTCAAAATATTTAATTTTTGAAATTTTACGAAATTTTATCTTTGACACTTTCTCGCTTCGAAACCGTGCATTGTATACAAAAAAATTCTTCACAAAAAATTTTATAAATTTTGTTTTCTGTTGAAAAAGCATAATTTCTTATTATAAAATACCCCTTTGGCGAATTTCTGGTCAATTTAATATACCCCGCCTGGAGGCGGGCTTGCCGGTTAGAGGGTTAATATTTTCGTTTAATATCAACTTTTAAAAAAGTCGTAAAAAATAATTAAAAATTTATTATTCGTAAATAGATACAAATTAGTGACAGTCGCTATTTTTCAGTCTCTAGTTCAATGTTTTTATTTTTTTTTTGTAATAAAAACCGTGCGTAAAATTATGGAAAAAATATAATGCACGTTTTTTTTTTAACAAAAAAATATTGAACTAGAGGCTGAAAAATAGCGACTCTCACTTATTAGTTAATAGATACCACTACTTTACTAGATCAGTCACAACAACAGAGTAGTAATTTGGAAGATGACAAAGCAAACTTTTATAATTTTATGTTGTTTTTCTTTGGGATTTAAGAAGTCTATTAACGCTCCTACTTGAAAACATGAAATTCTAATTGAGTTGAAGCTAACAAATATTTCTAGATATTCTAAAAGTCGTCCCTTGATGATTTTTTAGGACAGAACGAAATTGGATAGGTACAAGCCTACATCAAATTATTTATCACAATTTTTTAAATAAGTTTTAAGATTTTAGCATATTTGCTTTAATAAAAAGCATATTTTTTAAACATTTTGGTAATTTTCTACCAATTTCGGTTAATCGATTAATCGTATGAAATTATTCGAATTATTCGTTATTTGAAATTTGGACATTTTTAATTGTTCGAATAATATTTGAACAAAATTTGTTCGATTAATCGAATAACGATTAATCGATTGAATACCCTAATACCTACTTACAATTTTTATTTTTGTACAATAAATATACATATATGAAGAGTTAAATTAAAACTCTCTAAAAAGGGGGGGTGGAAAAATGCTGAATAATAAAGAAACCGAATTTGTTAATAAAATTTTTATTTTTCGTTTATTTAAGCTAAGACTAAATATATACAATATTTCTGCATGATAAATTTAAAAATAACTGTTCAATAAAGCAAAAAAATTGACCGCTCAAAATTACTGTTTTTTGTTGGCAAGTGCGAACAGAGGACGGATATGGGTTAATGAGAAATAAATTTAAAAAACTAAAAATTGGATAATTGACCACATTTTATAGTTCTAGGGTTTGTAGATTCCCGGGATACGGGAATAGAAATCGGCCATTCCTGGGAATTTTTCTTAAATATTTAATTACTCAAACTTTGTAAGTGTTATATAAAATATTTTTTTTTAATAAATTAAACAAGTTGTGATTCTTAAAAGACTATGGGTCAGTTTTATAATCAGAACTAAGATTAATTTTTTCTTAAATATTTGTTTGAAAATTTCTCACTTAAGACATATTTAAGAAAAAGTTTCTTCTTAGTTGACAAAATGGAACACATTTTGGAGTCATAAATGCGACTTTTGAAATGGATTGAATATTCTTAGGAGACTTACGAGTGCATTATAAAAAGACTCACAAAATGTAGAAATTTTCTTTGAAATTATGCGGAGAAGTCTTTTCTGGAACATTAAAGAACACTCAATAAGAGGTTATTAAAATAAGCACAAATATTTTATCTTATATGTTTTCAGAGCGCTTTTCGGGACTTATATGATTCTTTTCAGAGGCCCGATGTAGAATTTAAATTTTTAAATAGGAAATATCCAGAAACATTTTTTTAAATCGATTCTATAACTGGTTCTGCTAGAACCGACTCTACGGAACTGCTTCTGAGATAAGTTCCAAAGAAACAAATGAAAGATTTAACTAACAGAAAACAAGTTCTAGAACTGGTTACATTTAAGAAAATTTCAAACAAAAATCAACGCTGTTCGAACCGACAGAAAAACGGGTAAAAAGGGAAAAAACTTTTCCACACTCCGTTCTTTGGAACAAAATATTTTGTTGGTTAGTAAGATTGATTTTTCCTACGAATTTTTAGAATAACTAGAAATTTGGTGAAATAGAGCTAACTTTTTTTTAATAAATCAAATTGTAGTAATAATCCTACGGGGAATGAGTCAATTGCCCTCCAAGGACCTACCCCGTGACCGGTCAACCGAAGTCATATTACTAAATTAGTACAAATATGAACCAAAGAGAATGAATTAATTTTCTAAGTATTTTCTGATTCGGTACTTTCACTGTTGCTTTTAAAACACTTGACCGATACCGAAATAAAAAACAAAATTCGCGGCATATTTTATAATATATTTTTTTATTTACTTTACTCTTTTATTTATTTTGAACTTTATTTTTTTACGATTTGGTTATTTTAGCTCTTGTTTTAAATTTCTATAATTTTTTGCTAAGAAATTTTAAGTTATGTATTTTCAACGTTTTCTAATGTTAAAGCTGTTTTAGTTTTAACAATTGGTATTTTATTTAATTTTCTTTTTAACTTAAGGGGAATTTTTAAAATTTTTATTTTTATTATCAGAGGTTTTGAGGTAATTTTCTAATTTTTAATTGATTTTTTTAATTCAATTATGGCCAATGACAAAAACGAGTCAACTGCCATTAAAAACCCTATCCCATGACCCGTCAATCGGGGGCATATTCAAGGCACTTCCACTATATTTGTGTGTATGTTATTTATTTATTTAATTGATAACATTTCCTGTACAACAAGACTGTGTCTTATATTTATAGTACAGGAGAGTATTACGTTACAAAACAGAATTTTTATATTATTATTAATTATAAATTCACATAAACAAACTTAGTACAAATATTATGTTGTTTTCTTTTCTATTTTCTTTTTCATTTTTTTTTATTTGCTTGTAGTGTTTGTTTTTTCTTTTTCTTTTTTATTTGAACAGAAACGAAAAATATATAACTTTAGCATTAGCCAGCCATCACGCATAAGCAACATTAGCTCAGACGGTAGAGCGGTTGCCTTACAAGCAGAAGGTTGTGTTACCGAGCCCTACTTCGACGCCAAGTAGATTATTTTTAATTCTTAATTTTTTATTAGTTTATTTGAAAAGCTATTTTTAGACACACCACCTAACTGTCACAAGGTGTCTAAACTGTGGCAATTGGTCATTTCCAATGACAACGCAATGTTAAAGTGACGTGTCTCTTTCAAACAAAAATACCGATCAACGACCGGTCCCTACCCCCTTGCGACCTATCCTGCGTGTCACTTTGGACCGGTCCCTTTCTCCGCAGGGAATAGTCAGGATTTCGTTTATATTAAGTATTAAACTAAAATGAAAATTCCCAGGAACAAGTAAAAATATACCCAGAAAACAACCCAACCCTGACAACCCAATTTGTTGCCAAACCCGTGGTACAGTTTCATCAAATGCATTTTTCATTTGCGACTATCGAATTATTCTTTATACAATTGAAATTCCGTTGTCACAATCAAATTAGTTCTGTCTCAATTAGTTTTCTGTTATCACAACTAAAAAACTCGGCTGCGACAACCAAACCATTCGATTGGCAACAATTGTCGTTGTCAGCACAGAATCTGTTGTCAGGGTGTACTTATAGTTTGGCCTCTCTAACGTAACTAAGTTTCATTACGATCTACGGGTTACACCACCATATATCTTAATTGTAAATTGGAAAACACATAAATTTTCCCTACATATCAACACCATATGATAATCTAATGGTCGAAAAATTGTTCATATGTGGAAATTTTCAAAATGTATTTTACTAGGTCTTAAAATTGTCTCGAAAGATGCCAATACCTACAGGTAATAAAAAATGTAACGCTTTAACATCACAAAAACAAATGAGAAAATTTTATCGTCAACATGCGATATACCATGAGAATCACAACCATGCACAGAACATAAATATTTCCGTATTGCACTATTGGAAAACCCCGTAAACGTTCCGCGTTTTTTCTTTGCCTTAGCAAAATACCGTGAGAATTTTTTTTCCTTCAAATATTTTCGAAGTTGAAATTTTCTTCAATTTCAAAGTTATTTTCTTCTTATTTCTTTCACTTACTCATCATACCTGCCGAGATTTGGTTAAAAAGGCGCTGTTTTTATTGCGCCCCTGTCGAGTAGCTCACTGCACTATGCCACAGCACGTTAAACGCCTTACAAAATTCATTCATTCTCCTTTATCGTTGTCTAAACAATTGTCGTTAATTACTGTTATATGATGTGCTTTCCAAACGTTTTTAGGGACTGGTGCTAAATGTATGTGTGTTTTCGTATTTTTCAGCAGAGAAGATTGAAGGAAACTCTATCGACTGTTTTACATATGGTTGTTAAATGCGTGGGAACGTATTGCAAAACATGAATTTTTGGAACTTCCAAAAATTACCTGGATTTTACATATAGTTAAAAATAATGTTTTTAAATGTGTGATAATTATGATGATGTTTTTCCTAACAAGTCAAACTCTTGTTGTTATTCTAATAGCCTTCTAAAACATTGTGTTTTTGTTTTTTTCTGATAGGATTTAAATAGTTAATATAAATTTACTACTTAATTTCTATTATAAAAATATCGAAATATATTTAATTATCCCAGCCAGCAAATTTCGGAGCCCTCAAAACATATAACTTTAAAATGACTCCAACAAATTATACACTTTGGATCTTTTTGATTTTGAAATCAAAATTTATTAAAATTAGAGCTCTTTCTTACAGTTTCAGAATTGTTTTGTCCGAAAACACTCGTTTTTTCAATGAAAATATGAACCTTCCATAAAGAATAACAAATGGCGAAAAAATATGAAGGACATTATTTTATCCGAAAAAATGAGTCAGAAATGTATCGGCCTCAAAAATTATTCGAAATAAAAAATTTATCCAATCTGCAAGAGAAATTTCCATCTAAAGGCACATCTACACCGAATAGAAATCTCGTAGAGTTTGCGCTAAATTTGTCATCATCAGGGCAAGGACTTTCATGCACTAAAAAATCGAAAATATGCGCTTAAAATATGCACTATAAAATGGAAAATATGCACTTAAATATGCATTTATAACGAAATATGCACTAAAAACCAAAAAATATGCAATTAAAAATAGATGTTTTTTTAAATTATATTTATTAAAAACTAACAAACGTAAAAATTCAGGTATCAGTTACAATAAGCGTGTTCGGTTACTTACTACAAGTTACTATATTTACTACAGCTGTAAAAATTCAATACAAAAAGTAAAAACAACTTTGCAATTGTAGTAAACGTAGTAAGAAATTCGAGTGAACGAACACACTGAATATGTCTTCAAATACATATAGTTAAATATATTTAACTTTATTATAAAATAACACTTAAATATGTGTACTAGAACGTACCTCAAAAAAAAAAGTTCGCCGTACACCCTCCAATATGATGTATTTTTGGAAGGCGATTTCGCCTTTTTTAATTTTTGCGAGCTTTAATTTTCTGACATTAGGGTTGTAGCAACTGAGTTCTGGTGGGTAACTACTAGAACGGGATACTTGAAGTCAAAATGTCCTTAGAGTAAAACACTGGTCTCCTCGAGAGAAAAACATCGATGTATCATACTTTAAGATCCGACTGTAAATACCAAATATATAACGAAAAATGTAAAATGGCGACCCCTACGTTCGGCATAAAAAAATAAAAAAATTTTTTTTGAAACCTCCTTGCAAAAATACTTCATATTGGAGGGTGTACGGCGCACTTTTTTTTTTGCCTGTAAGGTGGTACGCTCTAATGTGTGCTATAAAATCGTACTCACTTTCGTAACTGAGAGAAAAAAGTGGCAGAAATTAATGTTCGGGGACAAGTTTCCTTAAAATAATTTTTATAAAATTGTTCAACTTTCTGTTTGTGAGCAATAACACCCGAAAACGTTAATTTAAAATTACATCTATAAAAAATGTGTTAGTGGATGACAATATATTGTATACTATGTGTTTCTCTTTCTAGTGTAGTGTTATATTACCAACAGAGCTTCCAAATAATTAATTCTTTAGAATTTTTTTTAGTTTTAAAGTATGAATTCTTAAATCGAATTTCATATTTAAAAATATTAAAAAATATGCAATAATCTGCAAAATATGCAAAAATATGCAATAAAAATCATAAAATATGCAATAAAATATGCACTTAAAAGCAAAATATGCAAAAATATGCAACAACAAATCGATGCCATTTTTTTGAAAATTCTTTGATTCGGAAAAGTATTTGGTCCGACTACAAACATGCATTTGCATGAAAGTCCTTGCCCTGGTCATCACTAATATAGTTGGCACTAATTTTTATAGTAAAAGTATCATCTTTAGTTGTCAAGTATTTGTTTTTATTAAAATTGTTGTATTTTAAAGAATAATTTTTTCTCCAAATACCAAAAGGTGCATTTAATAAACTT
The DNA here is from genome assembly GCA_949987735.1 of Leucophora obtusa. Lineage (NCBI taxonomy): Eukaryota > Metazoa > Arthropoda > Insecta > Diptera > Anthomyiidae > Leucophora > Leucophora obtusa. Next base: position 107,213,819 of record OX465295.1, on the reverse strand, counting down.
AAATGTTCAATAATGTTATAAAACATCTTAAAAATTGTTACTAACACTGCATGACAAAATCTTGACTTTTAAAAATGAATAGAGCTCTGACGATCAATTCTATATATTTCATGACATGCTGATTACAATGGCGTACTTTATTTTTCGATCAATGTCTTTAAAATTTGGCGGTTGTCCATTCAGTTTTTTATATAAAAAATTTTTCAAATTCAATTAATATGAATTTTTTTTTGTGCTAAAATGTAAGCACAGGACCTGTGGCCATATTTATGATATAAATGCGATGTGCTAATCTTGATATTTAAACCACTATTTCAGCGACTTTAGTCGCTGACTGTACAATCGACCTCAACAAATGTAATGCCTTAGTAAGGAAGCAATTAAAAGGAAATATTTAATAAAAAAAAATGTATTCATCTATAGCGGCCTATACGTTTAAATCGCTATTTTTCAAAAATTTTGTATGGCAGCATAGCTTTTCAAGATGTCCCCAAAGTTCAACTTTTAGTATAATATGAGGTCACCTCTAAAAACTGTTCTTGCAAAATTTCAAACGAAAAAGTTACCATTTTCAAAAGCTATGGCATTAAGTACATTTTTTACTAAGGTTAGTATCGTACTAAAAACATTTTAAGATACTAAAGTGTAAAAAATTATAAAATCGGTAAGAAATTTTGATTTTATCTAATGTCAGGTGTACATAAGCGGAAATCGGAAATATTGTCCAAATGGGTGATAGGTCCAAATATAGGCCGATTCTACCTTAAATTAATAGGACCTATTAAAATCAATCGACTTTGTTCTTGGGCCGATATAAGTCGGTGTACCAAATTGCATCGAAATATCTTAATATTATGAACTGTATCATGCGCATAAGAATACGTGGACAGACAGATGTACGGACAGACGGACATCGCTAAATCGAAAGTGATTCTGAGTTGATCGGTAAACTAAAAGGTGAGTCTATGTCCAATATCTTTCGGTTTTACAAACAAACATCATCCAAAAAGAGGCTCTTTTTGAAGAACAACTTACATAGAATAATATGAAATCTTAGTCGTATTTTTTTCCGTTTGCAGTCTGGGATATCTTAAGAATTTTTTATGAAGGACTGGAAAATTAATATAGGTTTTCTAGAAGACGTGACTACATGTATTTGGTTTTTGGATTTTCGTTCGCCTGAGGCAAAATGTAATCTAGAAAAACCACCTAAAAATAGCGAAAATATATTTTTTATCCCAAAAAGACGGCACATTTTTCTCAGGTTCTAATAAATAAATAAACGTTTGAATCTCTTAGAGAAATTCCTTCCTTCAGGCTGAAACATTTTTCATTTATTGTGGCTCAGGGCCGCAAGGAGAAAACAATTAAGACCAAATTAGACCCGTTTATTGGCGACGTCCATCCGTCTGTCTGCCCATTGAAAATTAAAGACCATTATAATCAAACTACTGTAAAAAATTTGGTACATAAGATTGTGTGAAAATGGCTAAAATCTGTTCATATTTTCATCTAGTAGCCATGGGAGATCCTATCTGAGCTTGAATGTCTGGAACTTATATGTTGTTACCAAACCAAAGTAATTTTTTTAAACAATTTCTTGCTATAACATTTTACTCGTTAAACAGATAGACCTCATTCCGGACTAAAAAAAACCCGGATCCAACTTTCTTTCGTTTCCACTCGGTTTTTACGAAGCCTATTGATTTTGGTTAAAATCGGTCCATGTTTAGACCTATTGCCCATATAAAGATCCCCCAAAATTGGCTTGTTTACACGCTGCAGGTCGAAGGACCTAGTGCCCACCCAAAATTGGTTTGTTTACACGCTGCAGGTCGGAAATACGAAGATATTTCAATGAAATTTGGTTCGCTGACTCACATGGTCCCAAGGACAAAGCCTATTGATTCTAGATAGGATCGGTCCGTATTTGGACCTATCACCCATATGGGCTATATTTTCTTTTTTCTCTTCTTTTATCATTTTATAGAAAATTTTGACACAAGTCCGTTTTAACCCATTCGAATTTCGGATCCAATCATTAGTTGGCTTTTAACCAGACTGGTGTAGGGTATTATATAGTCGGCATGCCCGACTTTAATTTTGCAATCGCTTTATTTTGAATTACCTATAATCGATTAATAGAGCAATAATATTGGATTGGAAATTAATAAGAGAGAAAAGGAACTAACCAATCAACAATTTTTTTTCAAATAAAATTCGTTTAGTAATTCTGTACAGTACAAGCAACCATTTATTTAAAAAATATTCTGAAAAATTGCTACAATCTATCAAATGTATTAAAAAATTGTTAATATTCGAAAGTGCTAACTACGAATACGGTTAGGATGGAGGGGGATCCTTCGCCAGTGGGGCACATACACTAATCCCATTTTTCTCCTATGTTAAGGGAGATAAAAAAATTGGAAAAAAATATATTTTGTGCATTTTGCAATTACCTTTTCTTGACATCCACTTTGACGAATTTTCATCTCATGTGGTCGCAGACAGACTTGTTTTTGTGTTTTTTTGGGTGCCAAAAAAATAACACAAGGGAAAAAAATTGATTTTTTTTTGTGTTTACTGGAACTTTATAGCAATTTTTTACTAATTTGAGGTTTTAAGTTACAGGCACTAATGGTATTTTCGACTTTTTTTCCAAAAATTAAAAGTTCAAAAAATCATTACTTTACTCTTCATAAACCGATTTTCAAAATTATGCCAGCAATTTAATCAGGAGGAGCTTAGTAATTTAGTGAGAGGCCTTGGACTCTCTAAAAAGCATCTGAAATTCTAGCTTCTCGATTAAAGCAAAAAAACCTGTTAACCCAAGAAACAAGAATTTCATACTACCGTAACAGAGAGAAAAGCTTACTTCCCTTCTTTTCCGAAGACGATGAATTTGTTTATTGTTTAGATGTTCCTGGTTCAGTAATGGCGATGGGATTAGAGAAGTATGATCCAAATGAATGCCCGAGTAAAAAAAATTATATATAATCATATTTGGCATATATTACAATATATAATTAGACATGTCGTTATGTATATCCATATATAATTATATATAACGTCTTTTTCCAAAATTTTTCCTTATATTATGACATATATAATTTCATCTAATTAGATATCGGCCTTTATAATATTAGATAGGGTATATATGATTATAAATTACATAGCATGGCTGATCTTATTGCATATATAGTTGTATATAGAGCTATATCGTAATATATATGGCGGCATTTTAAGAATATATAATTATATATGGTATCATTTAAACAACATATAGCTATATATGGTGTCAGTTAAACTATATAGTATCATATATGGTGGCATTTAAACAATATATGGTGATATATGGTACCTCATGAACAAAATCTTTAATTTAGTTGCAGATATGATAATATATGCTACTGAATATAGTGCCATATATATTTATATATGGTGTTATTTAAGTAATATATTACTATATATGGTGCCATTTAAACCATATATTATCATATATGGTGCCATTTCAACAATGTATGCTCATATATGGGACCTCATGAACAACATTTTTAATACAGTTCCAGCTATAATAATATATGCTACTATATATAGTGCAATATATATTGATATATGGTATCATTTAAACAATTAGGCCTTTTTTTTAATCACTGGATTTATTTTTGGATTTATTTTATTTTGCTTAAAAATCTACATTTTCTTAATGAATTTTAAAAATTTTATATTTTTATTCAAGTCTAACACTTATTCGCTACTATAATGTGAAAGAAAAAATTAAAATTTTGCGGGAATGCAATTTCTGGAATTAAATTAAGCTAAATCCGAAACGGATTTATTTATTTTATAAATCCGTTTTGGATTTATCTTAATTACATTCCTGTGATCACATTTTTACAAAATTTAATAATTTTCTTTCACATTATATTAGCGCATAAATATTAGATTTTGCTAAAAATTTTAAGTTTTGAAAATTAAATAACAAAATGTGGATCTTTTAACAAAATAAATCCAAAAATAAATCCAATTATTAAATAAAAGGCCAAATATATTACTATATGTGGTGACATTTAAACCATACATTATGATATATGGTGCCATTTCAACAATATATGGTCATATATGGTACCTTATGAACAACATTTTTAATACAGTTCCAGATATGATAATATATGCTACCATATATAGTACCATATACTTTGATATATCGTACCATTTAAACAACCCGAGTAAAAATAGTTACATATAGTCATATACATATGTGATTAAGTTATATCTGTATAAATATAGTTTCATACGAAGAATGGCCCGATATATTTTTATCAATTGTTTATCAATTTTTATCTAATTGTATCAGTTTAGATCTGACCTGATTAAATTATGTGTTAATCAGATGAAATTGTATCCGATTTTTGACTTGATACAATTTTATCGGTTTATATGTAATGGTGTCAGGTTTGATCGTAATTGGTTCAATTTTATATAAATAAAATATAATTGTATCCGACATTTACCTTATATAGTTATAATTTACTATAAAACTATATAATTTAGTATACAAATATATCTATTTGGACCTAAACTTATACCATGTGATATAAACCAATAAAATTGTATCAGGTCAAAAATCAGATTCAATTTCATCTGATTAACACATAATCAATCAGGTCAGATCTAAACTGATATAATTAGATAAAAACTGATAAACAACTGATACAATTTTATTGGGCTATTTTTCGATTCAAATGGTACATGGATCACTCTAAGTTATATATTACCATATAAAGCTCCATATTATTTTTTTTTTAATAGGGAACATACCATATATGGTGCCATTTAAACAATATATTGACATATACGTTGCCATTTAAACAATATATGGTCATATATGGTAACTCAACTACAATACTAACTGTATTTCAGAAGCTATTAATTTTTTTTCAGAAATTTTAAATGTATTTCAGAAATTATGGAATGTATTTCAGAAATAATCAAATCTATTTCAAAACTTGTTGATTGTATTTCATAGTTAATAGAGCAAAATTTCTGCAATACATTTCATAATTTCTGAAATACAATTGATAATTTCTGAAATACAGTTGTGACAATTAATAAATCTGAAAAATAATTGATAAGTTCTGAAATACAATTGATAAAACTGAAATTCAATTGATTATTTCTGAAATACAATTGATAAATCTTAAAAACAATTGATATAATTGGAAATGGCGTAGAGCGTAAAAAAGATGTAAATAAAATTATTTTTTTAAAAAGATTCAATTTAATAAAAAAAATATAATTTTATAAAAACATTTATAGAAAATAAAATTATAATTTTATAAAAAGAAATTCATTTTATAAAAAAAAAATGCATAGCCGTGAACGGTATCGAACTCGAGACCTTCTGAGTTTAAACCTTATTTTAACAAAATATTGTAATTTTTATAAAATCTCTGCCAGTGTATTATTTTTTGAACTGTTGTCAATATCTGTCTGGGATCTTATTTAATCCCAAATAAATGGAGATCTTACGTAGTACCCAAATATAATGCGGGATCTAATTTTATCTGTCATTTTTGTGGATAGTTTTAGATGTCAATCCCCAAATATATTGCTATTTCTAATTCGATCTGCCATTTTAATACCCAAATAAATTGCTGGATCAATTCGATCTGCAATTTATGGGATAAATTAAGATATTACCAAATCCCCAAATTTATCACTGGATTTAATTCGACCTGCAATTTATCGGAAAAGTTAAGATCTTACGTAATCCCGAAATATATTACTGGATCTAATTTGATCTGTCATTTTTTTGGATAAATTTAGATCATACTTAATTCCCAAATATATTGCTGGATCTAATTCGATCTGCCAATTTTTCGGATCAAATTAGATCTAAGTTTATCCACAAATATATTGCAGGATCTAATTCGATCTGCCATTTTTGAGATCAAATTAGATCTAAATTTATCCACAAATATATAGCTGGATCTAATTCGATCCGCCATTTTTCGGATCAAATTAGATCTAGGTTTATCCCCAAAGATATCATTGGACCTCCCAATTTTGAGATATAACTTGATCTTAGTTTATCCCCATATATCCAATGGGATCTAATACGATATCATTGGATACACCCAATTTTGAGATCTAATTGGATAAGCTAGATATTACAGCAGATCTTAAACAATAACAAATTGGATATGATTATATATTGCGCGACTATTTATAGATTCTTCTAAACGCAGCCTAAAATCTGTACTTCTGCATAACGGTAATAAATTGGGTTCGTTGCCGATTGCACATTCAACTAAAGCTAAAGAAGAATATTCTACTATTGCCTCGGTTATGAATAAAATATAGTACAATGAACACCGGTAGGTAATTTGTGTGGATCTGAAAATTGTGAATTTTCTCCTAGGCCAACAAGGAGGCTACACAAAATATCCGTGTTTTATTTGTTTATGGGATACCAGAGCTAGATCTCAACACTGGAGTACAAAAACTGGCCTTAGAGGGAAGCTATGGTTCCAGGAAACCTGAACATAGCTAATGAGCCACTTGCGCCTAGGGATCGCATAATAGTGTCACCTTTCCATATCAAGCTAGGGCTTATGAAACAAAACAAGCTTTCAACAAGGACGGTGATTGTTTTAGATATATCAGTAGAAAGTTCCAAAATTTGAGTTACGAGAAACTGAAAACTGGCATTTTTGATGGCCCTCAAATCAAAAGGCACGAATACGTAATTAAAACGTCTGCCAGATAATGAGACTGTGATGCCCAGAAGACTAAAAGCGCTTTACTCCTAGGGGACCAACTCTTCGTTTTTTCTGACGCAGAAATGAATTATAAATGTTATTTTAATTGAACACTTAACTAAATTGAAATATACTAACGTTAACCCTTAAATGCATAATATCTCTTCAATTTTAACCATTTTTTTATATATGATTTCTAAAGGCGTGTACATTTAAGAGTAGCATAATTTCTCTCTATAATATACATATATTCTTTGAAATTATATAAATGCGGCTGCGGTGACTGTTGTTTTTATACATACATTCCCATTTTCTTTACATGTATGTGTATTAGACCGACTCACGAAAAAAAGTAAAAAAAGTGCCGCCCTCAAAATACACCTTGGTTTGTTTTATGATGATTCCCAAAATATTTCGGGTCTAGCAATGAGATCTCACGAGCTGGACCATTTTTAAAAAAGGTATTTTTTCAGTTTTTGTACATCCAGAAAACAGATTCAGTTCTAATAACCGCATTTGTAGCCAATCACATGGTTCGGTTGTGATAGCAGAATTTTTCAGTTGTGGCAACAGAAAACCAATTGAGACAGGACTAATTTGACTGTGATAACGGAATTTCAGTTGTATCAAAAATAATTCGGTAGCCCCAACCGAAAAATTCCTTTGATGCAACGGAACCATTCGATTGGCAACAAATGGGGTTGTCAGCAACGAATCTGTTTTCTGGGTATACGAAATTTGCATCTTAGCTAAAGACAACATACTCAATATGGGTATCATATGAAAGGTTTTTTAGAGGCGCGTCCAGCGGTATATATAACATGTTCAAGCATATCCTGACATGTCCTATTTTCAAGGATATTCTATAAAAAAAACAAATTTTTGACTCTTTTTATGGAGATATTTGTGCTTGAAATGTCAAACTTACATATCATAATCTAGAGTCGATGTATATGAACACGTGTTTCAGATTTTTCTGAAATTCGCGAATTTTCGCGTTTTATCAGAAATTTAATGTGGTGGAAACAAATGTTCTAAATATGGCAATATGGATACCAAAACTTTTCTTTTGACAAGCAAATCATCGCTAAGTGGCTATAGTTTGGAATTTTGCAAATTTCGTACATTTTGCACGATGCTCTGGACCAAATAATTAAATTAAAATGATAGGCTTAATGAGTTTGAAGCTAGTAATAAACATGAAAAACATAGATTTTTCAAATTAAAAGTTAAATTATTATTTTAAGTTAAATCATTTCATTATTTTTTGAAAATATGGCAACATTGAAGAGAGTGAGAGAATGAAAATATGTAAGTACAGAAAACGTAGAGAATTTAAATTAAGTTTTAATTTAGAGAGAATTCGCAGTGCGTTTTAATTGATAATTTCCCACATAGTATTTTCTGAAATTTTTGATCACATCCGAGTCATTTATGACTCCTCTGGACGATTAAAATGATCATATTTGAGCTCATTTTCTGATCATAAATGACTGTTTTGTCGGGAGAAAATGGTACCCTACCCGCGACTCTTCTTGATGGGTCTTTTATGACTCGCTTTTCTGATCAGTTTCGACTCATTTCTGACTATTATTTGTAAGTCTTCTTCGAGTAATTTTTTAGTCGTTTTCTAATCATTTGCGAATCTTTTTCGAGTCATTTTTGGTCGTGATTATGATTGTTTGGGAGTCTTTTTCGTGTCATTTTTAAGCCGCATTTCTAATTGTTTACATTAAAAAAACGAAATATTTATTTGATGTAAATTTTTATTTAATTAAGTTTATTAAAATTATATAGAATAATATAAACAAAATTATAATAAAATAACAAAAATGTTTGTTAATGAAAATTTCCTGAGAACATATTTTTTGGTTCTGTTAATTTTTCGGCTTCTTTTTTTTTGCTTTTTAATTGTTTGGCTGACATCATCTTTTTTAATTTAAAAATCACTTTTCACTAAAATTATAACATATAAATATTATAATATTAAATTACTTATATTCACTTTTATAAAATTACACAACTTTATACCACGAATCCACTGAGATAAATAAACAAAAATTTACAATATTCAAATATTAGACGTCTGCTTCAAAGCAAGTAAAATATTGTCCCGTTATAAGCAAAAACAACAACATAATAAGCACTTTTTCAGCTGCGCAAAATATTATTCTAAAATAACATTGAAAACAGTCACATTTCAAGCACCAGTATGATCAATTTATGATTGCTGTAGGTTTTGTTATTGTATTTTTAATAAATCACTTTTTAAACAAAAACAACATAACAAGCATTTTTTAAATGCGCAATATAATTTTCATTAAATCTCTTTTAAGCATAAGCGAGAATAATTTTCGATTCTTTTTTCAAGCGCGCAAGTGATTAATCAGTATTTGGTCATGAAAAGTACTCGAAGAAGACTCTTTTAGGTGATTTTTGACAAAACAATCTTCCAAATGCTATGTGGGTTCTTTTTTCTCTCCGCAGCCGCAATGTTATATCTCTTAACTGTCAAATCTCCATATAAAAAAAGAAGCGCAGAAGAAGCCGCAAGGTTGTATCTCTTCTCTTATGCTGTAATATTACCGTTGAAAACAATAAGTTGTTTCACAAGCCGAAAGTACCCAGGTAGAAAATTACAAAGGGGCCAGCACTGGCAAAGCACCGAAATGGGTGGTATGAGTGCTTGTTAACAGTGCTTACCCAATGCCCAAATGATAACACCGTTCCACGGTGGTGCCAATGCTTTACAAAGCACTGGGAAAGCACTCAGAAACATAAAAATCAAATGCTTTCCCAATGCCCAAATAAAAAAATTAAAGTGCTTACCTGACACCCATATGATAAACACCGATCTATTTAATGCTTTGCAAAGTATTGAGATAGCACCAAGAAACAAAAAAACAAGTGTTTTCCCTGCCACACAAAATAGATAATTCGTGGAGTTATTGTATTGTGGAGTCAAAAATTATTTAAATATCCACCCTTTTTCCTTTTCAAGCGTTATTAAAGCGTCCAAATTTAGTGGTTTGCCAGTATTTTTTTTTTTGTAAGATCGCGGTCTACTTGTGCTTTGCCAGTACTTGTCTTTTGTTACCACACATAATTTCTACCTGGGTATACACATTGTTTATAAATTTTAGTTTTATAAAATAAAATCTCTTAAAGACCATAAAAAATTACCGTCGGTATATCACAATGTCCTGTAACAGACGACAAGGCGGTACTACATTTGAACTCAGTATATACAACACACCCAAAGCGATGAAAACGCGACAATTTTCAAGTTGTGCATGTTGCCACATTTAAATTGCGGATTAGTTATTTACTTATAATAGTTGTTGGTTGTTGTTCGTATGGTATGAAATAAGTACAACAAAATACAATGCTTACGTATTGGATTATAACCGTTCAGAAAATCTGTTGCTCTTTATAATGTGTCTACTATGTATGTGGCTGCAGAACGTTTTATTACAATTTTTGTAGTACTAAATACTGGTTGTACTTCTTATTTTGTATGATAATGTTGATGTAGCATATGATTTTTGTTGGTTGTTCATTTGTGATAATTTTTATGACTTTTGCCAACTGCCCTATTTAATAGATTACGATTTATAATTCCCACTCAGTCTCTCTCCTTGTAAGTTTTCTTTTTCATGCGTTTCCCTTAAAATGTTGCATTCATTAATCAGTATTTATTTGCAGCTTGTTATTGTTTTTAGTATTAATAACTACAAATTGTTTGTTGGGTTATTTACATTTTTTGATTGTAAATTTTCTTTCGAAACATTTAAGTATTGGACTTGTTTTTTATCATAATAATCACTTGTATTTGTTGTTTATATTAAATTATTTTTATGTTCCTTTAAGCATACGCTATATTAAGAGATTTTGCACATTTTTTTGCTACTGACTTATGTTATCGTATATATTTTGGTATTTGCTAAAATAATAACCAATTACATTAGTTAAATGTTGTAAATTTCAGGATTTATAAGTCACTGCAATAATTTGTACTTAATTTTATAATTTGTGGGCGCTGTGGTGTAATGGTTAGCGCGTTGGACTGTTATACATGAGTTTTCGGGTTCGATCCCCAGCGACCGCAACATCAATTTGGAAAAATAATATGTATCAGACATATCATAGCGTCCACCTTCGGTGTTTCGTAGCACTTAACCCCACCGAAGTAAAATAATATAACAGGGCTATGAACTAAACAGCTTCAACAACAACTGTTCTAAAATTCAATATCTCGCGCAATTACAGGGTTGCCAAATTTGAAGCCCTTCATCTTTCACCACCTTTCTTCTCTTTTCTATCCCCTTTCCAAAGAAAGCAACAGGTTAATTAATAGGAAGAATTTCCTGAGTGTTGCTTCTCTTTAAAAAAAAGAATGTAGAAAAAATGTATTTGTTATCTAATGTGTTCAATTTTATATTTTATTACTGATGATTTTAGTTTAAGACTGGATTTTGGTTCGGCTATGTTCAGTGAAAATAAATGCTACTTCACTGATTTAAGACAACCCAGAAAATTCTCTGTAATGGGTTCTCAATTTTAATATCTTAATTATAAAATGTAGATTTACGGTCCAATGCATGCAGAGAAAAAATATAGTTGAACTTAGTTGCGGAAACGTAATTATCATAGTATAATTCTAGTGATAATAAATATGATTCTAACTGATCATATTATGATCACTGATGACGATTTGATCATCAGTTAGGAGCATACTGTGACCACTTGGTCTTAAGATGTCATAACATGATGCTCCCTTTTCTTTGTGTGTGCATATAATTCGATGTCAAATGGTTTTTTATTTATAGAAAGTAGTATTCAATACTTTTTAATTCGGAAAAAGGTTGTTCCAAGGGCAATTTCAATAGACATCAGCTTGATATTTTTATAAAATTTCAGTTTTTTAGAATTTTTTAAAAATCCTTGTCATCATATTTATTAAACCCGTAGCCCGACAATTTCAAATTATATTTCATTTCAAAACTTTTCCTCTGTCTTTTAAATTATATTACGCTTAATTTTATATCCTTTTTTAAAAGGATTAAAAAAATTATTTTTAAATTCCCTGATTCGCGAATATCTGAAAATGCATCTAAATATTTTTAATTTCTATTCACGTGTCGGCTAATATGTCCTCTTCAACATATAAAAAATCAAATTTGGATCTTAATGGTTTGATCAAAAACCGCAACATTCTAAAAAATATATGATTTTTATGAAAATCTCAGCTAAACCATATAATTTTTGTATTAAAAGCTTGATCTTTGATACTAATTTTCATAGATTTAGAGCCATTGATTCAGAATTTTCATTTAAATTTTTTTCATCTTGTCACGGTTTTAAGAAACGTGTTAAAAGCGCAAAAAATTTATATTTAGTCTCTTTGTCTACTGACAAAGTATCCCAATGGTACAAAGGTTTCCCAATGAGTTCTCTTTAGGGTAATCGATCGATTAATCGTTATTCGATTAATCGAACAATTTTATTAAATAATTGTTCGAATAATTTTAATTGCCCAAATTTCGAATAACGAATAATTTGAATAATTTAATACGATTAGTCGCAATTGTTAAAAAAAAGACAACTAAATTAATTTTCTATCAATTTTATTTCGAGCTGTTTTTGGTTTTTTATTTATTTATTTAAATAAAAATGCAACCTATTTCATAATTTCTCTACATTTCGTTGGCTTAATACCAACTTCCTCAGGAGAATTTTTATTAGATTAAAAAAATTTTTTTTGTGGCAATAGAGGATGGTAAAGATGATTCCACACTCTTTGCATCCTTTTATGTCACACAATGTTGATACCCCACAGTAGAACATCAGAGATTTGTCGATGAAATTTGATCCAGGAAGCAGAATTTTGTGGTGGGCACTGACGCCAACCCACATCACACAATATGGGGCAGTAAGGATACTAATTCCAGAGGTGAGTCCCTTATTAGCTTTATATTACAAACTAACCTATAAATTGTGAATAAAGGTGAGTTACCTACATATATAGGACCCACCTCGAGAAACGTCCTTGATTTGACATTGTTTATGGGGGATAACGTAGAGGTGGACGATCGGAAGGTGCTCTTTTGACCTTCTTTCTCTGACCACGCTTTAAGGATAACATATCCCATACCGTCTATTAAAGTATTTAGGAATCCTACACTCAGATAAAAAAGTTAGTAAAATAATTTGTAAACAGTTTCCAATTGCACTTTACTATTTTTATACTGATTTTTAGTACAATTTTTTTAGTAATCATTTTTGCTATTCTCTTATTACAAATTACGGATTTTTTTACTAATTTTCGCTGCTGATTTCAGAAAAACATTTTACTAATTTTTCAAAACCGACTACTAAATTTAGCAGAAAAATATACTAATTTAAAAAATTTTATTTACAAGAATTCGTTGATTTTTTACAATTCTTATTTAGTTTATATTTGTTACTATTGATATATTCTTAGTTTGGAAATAACACTCAGAAAATTTTATTGTGTCTGCAACGTATAAAAAGGTAATAACTGGAGAACCGTTTGCAATTTTGACTCCAAAATTCAAATACGATGAAGTAATTATACGCTTCTTACAATCGAAAGAAAAAAAGTTTTTTTTTATTAATTTTACAGTTTGTTTATTTTTTAGTACACTTTTTTGCTAATTTGAGCAGATTGATTTTAAGTTAGAGTTTACAAAAATTTAGTAGCTGCAACTAATTATTTATACTAATTTCATTGTACTAAAATAATTGATATTTAGTAAATTTTACTAAAATTTAATAGCGGCTACTAATTTTGTTGTACTGCAGATCAGCAGACATGTGATAAAATTCCCGTAATAACAGGAAAATTTTCAGTAGCCATTACAGACTTATTTGGTTGAGTGTACAAAGATGCATTACGAATCTTCAAACGGATAAACGTAAGGTCAAACGAAGGTCATGGAAAAGTTTCTGCGCGACATTGAAGGATTTGGGGAGACTACTAGACTACGGAAGATGCTTGCGGGAAATCCGTCTATGCCGAGCACTGTGTGCACGGAGCATGGGGAGTAGACAGAGAGCAGCAGGGAGACTCTTAGAGTGCTAATGGACACTCACCTCCCAGACTGTACCACCACCAAAAAGTGCGTGGTACACCTTCAAATATAAGCATTTTTGCAAGGCAATTCCAAAACTATTTTTTTCCCGAACGTAGGGGTCGCTTTTTTTCATTTTTCGTTATATGTAGCTTCGGCATTTAAAGTCGGATTTTAAAGTGTGACATATCAATTTTTTCCCCGAGGAGATCAGTGCTTTGCTATAAAGAAAAAATCCAATGATAAAAAATAAAAAGGCGACATTTTTTTGTTGCCTACGTTCGACAACAAAAAAAAATGTCTGCTGGGTTTATCGAAAAACTTCCTTAGCAAAATTTTAATTTAATGGAAGCTTTAATTTTCTGACATTAGGGGGTTAGCAACTGAGATCTGGTGGGTTAATACTAGATCGGGATACTTGAAGTCAATGGCCCTTAGGGAAAAACATTGGTCCCCTCGGGAGAAAAACATCGATGTATCATACTTTAAGATCCGATTGTAAATGCCAAAGATATAACGGAAAATGTAAAATGGCGACCCCTACGTTCGGCAAAAACAAAAATAATTTTTTTTGAAACCTCCTTGCAAAAATAATTTAGATTGGACGGTGTACGGCGAACTTTTTTTGTTTAAGGAACTGTCTACTGTATTGATATATCCACTCTGCGGGAAACGGTTGGTTGTCGGGGTGATGATGATGGCGGCATAATCTCCTATGACAGGGGTGGCAAGACTTTTTTAGCTCCGTGCCAGAAACGGACATATTTTTTTTTGTAAAAATTTCTCGCGTGCCGCCTTAATTTAATTTGTCTTTTGAAAGTACTTTTATAAAAATTTTTAAAATTTAAAAAATGTCTCTTAAAAATATTGCAGATGTACATATTTATCAGCACTACGGATAACCCCCATGAAATAATCCCTAAAGGGAAAAATTAAATAATATCCAAGAAATGACGTAAAAATATTTGACGGTTATTTAATTTTTGGGCGTTTATTTAATCTTTAAATATTGAGAGTATTTCAATATGAAGAATTCCCCAATGAAATAAAATTAAAACAGTTTGAACATTATTGCCTTTTCATTTTTTGGGGGGTTATTGCATTTTTAGTGGTTTTTTCATTTTGTTAAAAAAGTTAATTTATTGGGCGCCATAATATATTTAAGTACTTAAGAAACTAGTTGAAAAATGCTTCGGGCAAAAATTTGATTTTGTTAAAATAAATCGCGCGGTTTTTATCATCACAATAATGAATAAAAAGCGAATATTATGAATTTGAACAGAGAAATTTCTATTTCAGATGAAATGGCTCTGCGAAACACGATCAAAACCCAATTTCAAATTCCAACAAAGGGGGTTATTTCATTATGAAACTTATTTTCAGCATTTATTTAATTGAGGGTTATTTCGTAACACCTATTTTTTCCCATTAAAAAAAACTTAATTTTTTAGATCCAATTTTATTACAAGTTGTTTTCCATTTTTGTGCAATTTTTTGGTACTTTTTAATTCTCCGATTATGAGGCATTTTCTCAACGAAACATTTAAACTTCTTTCAATCTAGAATTTTAGAAATTTTCCCAGAATTTTCTGATAATCGAATTTGCGAGTTCTGTATTAACCATATTTCTTTAAACAAAAAATGGTGGCAATACGGAGTTTTATTCATTTTAAAAGGCGATTTACAAGCTCTATTTAAATTTTTTGAAAATATCCAACGTCGCGTGCCACCTAAAACCTAAAATCCACTCGCGTGCCACTACTGACACGCGTGTCATAGTTTTGCCAGCCCTGTCCTATGAGAGAGTGGAATGGGACATCGACTCCTTTCAACTTTGAACTTCTCGGAGAGCTTAGGGGCGGAGCGGCTAAGACAACTGTGTATGCAAATCATGTTGCCATTATCTTCACTGGTAAGTACCTGAGTGCTACTAGCTCTGTAATAGATGCCACAATGCGGGTAATCAACCGGTTGGCGGCCGGAGTAGGACTGAACGGTAATCCTGGGCAGACTGACTCGGTGCTCTTTACTAACAAGACTAAGTTGGATCTTTGGACCACGCCAAGGTTAGGTGGTATCAACCTTGTTCAGAAACACCATAATAAATAAGGAGTGCGTAATTAGAAATGTGTGCACCGAAAAATAAAAATATCTCAGTAACCACTTGATCAATTTTCAAAAGGTTTACATTTTATTAAATGAAATTTTATTCAAACCAAGCAAAAAAAATTGCAAGTAATGCTTTACAAACTACTTCTTTCAATGCTTCACAAGTATCCGTTAGTGTATTTTTACTGCTTTTTTAGAAGTTATTCTGAACTTCTTTCATTGCTTCCCAAGTATCCGTTAGTATATTTTTACAGCTTTTTTAGAATTACTTCTAAACAACTTCCAAAAAATCACTTAAGTATTACTTCTAAAGAGTAATTGCTCTAAAAGTGATCGTAAAAAGATATTTTGGTATCATTTGGCATTTGCAAACAGAGGGTCCCGGGTTCGATTCCAGGCGGAACCAATATTTTTTTCTTTTTGTTTTTAAATTTTTTTTTATTCTATTAATTTTTTTTTAATATTTAAAATTAATTTGTTTAAAATCAATATTTTTTTTAATTTTTAAATTTTTAAAAATATGTTGGTATACATATATAGAAAAAATGGTGAGAAATTGCTTTTTATGCACCTGTAAAAATAGTACTGAAAACTATATTGAGTTGGAGTGCACCTTTTACACTTATTTAATAAGTACTTTTATTAAAGACAATAAGGAACAATATCTCGCATTAACAAAGTGGTGTTTTTATGCCAGTCAACTTTCATATCAAAGAATAGCTCAGCGGTAGAGCGCTAGACTAGCAATCGTGAGGTCGCAAGTTCGATACCCGGTGGAGGCAATAAAAAAACTTTTGTAAAATAAAGAAATATGAATTTTTTTGTGAAGAATTTTTTTTTAACTTTTAATTGGTGAAAAAGAGCTTCCTTTGCACTCCTTCAAAAAGTACTAAAAAAATGTTGAAGTACTCCTCTCCTATGATAACTCAATGTTAAAATCATTAGTGTTTATGTTGAAAAAGAAGTACATATAAATCATCAATTGTAGTGCTTTTTCTACTGCTTCGGCATCTCTTTTTTCGCTGGGAAGTAATAAAAAATGAAACCCGAGTAAAAAATATAATATGATGTCATATGTAATGATATCTTTTTTAATATTATTGGAGACATACCTACTATGATCCGAAAAATGGTGGATAAAATTATATCGGATAAGATCTAAATATACTGTATCATATAGAATCTTATCCGGATTTTACATCGAATTTGATGTAGAAAGACATAATTATATAACGCTTCATATTTCAGGTTCAAAACAAAAACTATTAAAAAGTACTAAAAAATAACAGCTTTTGATATGGACCATTCAAGACATATTTGACTCCATAATTCTTTAAACCGTGGATGTGCCATTCAATTTTGTGTTGCAATTTTGGGGGAATTTTATATGGGCACTAGGTCCAAACATAGACAGATTTAAATCAAAATCAATAGACTTCGGTCTTGGGCCGATAAAAGTTGGTCTACCAAATTTCATCAAAATATCTTAATATTTGCGACCTGCAGCGTGCGCACAAAAATACATGGATAGACAGACGGACGGACGGAAAAATTAAAAACAACACTATAAACTATTCGAATAAACTTAATGTGTTTATTGCAAAAGTTGTATCATCTTTTTTCATTAACTCGAGGTAAAAGTGTGTAAAAGCAACTCAAAAATAGCCAAAAAAAAAAAGGTTTTTGTTAAATTTGCCCTCAATTTGTTCAAAAACCAGATGTGTTGGAAAAATTTGAACACCAAATGCGGACCCGGCACGGAAAGGTTACTTGAAAACGTGAAGTCACTTCCCCGAAAAATTTTAAAATATTTATTAGCCAAAATGTTTGCGGTTTTTTGGTTATAACTTTTTCAGCACTCAAAAAAATTGATTCACGCGAACAGGTTATTTCTTTTTAATGTATTTTAAATAAAAATATGCGCCACTAATTTGAAATTTTTCATTTTTAAAATCTGAAATCGTATGGTTTAGTAGATTTTCATACATATAATTTTTTTTTTACATTGGGATATTTTACATATCTAAAACAACTTAGAAAACAAATTTAACATTAGAAAAAAATTTATATGTTTTCCGATAAAACCATTTTTAATTATATATGACGCTGTATTAAAATTATCATAGCATATGTAGAAAGATATGGCACATATTAATATATATGGGAACATATATATTCATACTGATCTATATATGACATCATATAAGAAATTTTTGAAAAACTGAAGCTATACATAATTATATCCGCAAAGATATAGTGTCACACTTGACTATATATAAACATATTAGTCCGTATTAAGTTATATAATTTCCCATATAACTATTTTTACTCGAAAATACAAAAAATAACACTGTACACGAAAAGCAGACGTTTTTCCCGACAGGTGGGGGACCCAGTGGGTAAAACTAATTCGGGTACGCTGAATCTAGTGGTGCCAGCCATTTTTCTAGGTTAGCTCTTAAAAAAGATATTTGAGTGTGAAAATTATGGTTTGAAGCACCCCTAAACACTCTATTTTTTAATTTGTTTACCGTTAATTTTCAGCTAAGTTGTTTGTTACTCTACCAAGAAGTTTTGTGTTAAAAATAAACAAAATCGATCATGCGGTTCAAAAGTTGTGATTGAAAATGTGAGGACACCATAAAAACCTTTATGCAAATTTTTCACTTCTATACAAATTTCAGTACATTTATCGAAGCAATAAAATGTACAATTTTATATGGAAAATTTCGAAGTGTCCTCACATTTTCACTTAGAACTTTTGAACCGCTGCACCGATTCTGATCATTTTTAACCCAAAGCTGACTGGGAGAATAACAAATAACCTGGGCAAAACTAAATGGTCAAATGTTAGATAAATCGCGTTTTTTGGGGTCCTTGGACCCAAAATTTTTAAACACAAATATATTTTTTTCAAGAGCTAAGCTAGAAAAACGGTTAGCAACACTGGATTCAGCGTACTCGAATTAGGTTTACTCACCGGGTCCCCCGCTTGTTGGATTTTTCAACTAGCACAGTGTAATAAATCAATGATAAAATGATTGACTTTTTCTGAAACTCCTATCATTAGGACCTTTACAGTGTCTTCCTTGATCCTTTGGATTGCAGCTCACCATTGACGCCGAAAGTCTACAAAGTCCTTAGATACCCATTTGGTGGTCTTCAATTCCCCTTTTACCAGAGCCCAATATCTCTATATTGGCCGGAGCTCTGGGCAATTCTGTGGGTTCACTTCTCTAGGGACGAATTAAAGTTCGGAGATATTCTAGGGAATTATATGGAATTTTGGCCATTCACTGTGATCAGAAACAACAACGAAAATGGATGAAATGAACACAGTATGAATATTTGACATTTTTTGTTTACAAACATTTAATAGATCTATGTCCATACTAAACGTAACGGTATTACGAGTATACTCATTTAAAAAGAAGCCTTTTGATGTCGTCATATGACGACGCTAGGATAATATGGCTTAATAAAGTTTCCTATATAAAATTTTAGTAAACTACAATATTTGTGAAATTTTAACTTGTAATTTTGAAATCGGGCCTTAATGGTATATAATTTTATGTAGCATATAGTGCCTTAAATAAAACTAGATAAAATAGCAGGATATAGGAATAAAAGTTAAAAAAAAAGTATATATATTGCAAATTTTACTAAAATCACGTACGAACTATTTTTATCAATGAAAATATTACTTGTTGCTTGGAAAATCCAAAATGTAAGACACCTATTAAAAAGTGTTTTATACATGAAATAAAAGAAATCAATAGGAATAGTTACTACAATACTTACTACTATACCATATATCGTTTGCATATAGATAAAAAGTAAATACATACATATATGCAATTTTTACTAAAGGATTTAAAGACTCTTATTGTTTATGTACTATCGATAGAAGAAGATATTATAAAGTTAATCTCCTGTGGTTAAGTAAACGTGTGCAAAAACAATAGACAACAAGACGCCTATTTTTTTAGATTTTATGAATGAATGAACTAAAGTCAAAACGGATTTTAAAGATTTGCTGAAATATTGAAAAAGTCAATGGTGGAAATATATTACAGGTAATTTTTAAATTCAACTCTAAAGGTATTTTTTTCTATGTCTGCATATTTAGTTAAAAATGGTGATTTTCTTGTTGTTATAAACACAACCTGATTTGGACCAATGATGTTTAAAATATTTCAAAAAGATATTTTACAGGTATATTAGAAATTTCGCACATTTTTGTTGTTTTAGGAAATAGTGCAAGGAAATTGTGTGTCTCCGAAGATAACACATATTAAAATCAATGTGGATGCTGAAACATTCTCAAACAGGTGATCGTTAAGTGAAGATCACGTACGGCAAATAATAAAAAATATTTAAATATAGATTTAAAAAATAAAAATAATACACTTTAACACAAAATGACTTATAAACGTAGAGAAGTGCGAAATTGCGATCAAAATAAATTTGGTATGATTTAATATATAATTAATTGATTATAATCAATGGCGCATATTTTATTTAACAAGGACTAACAATTTTATTTTTTTTTAATAAATGTTCTCTTTTTTTTCGTTTATAGGTTTAGCTAAAACCTGTGCCATGAAGGAAAAAAGTAAAAATGCTGCACGCACTAGACGTGAAAAGGAAAATGCCGAATTTTTTGAATTGGCCAAATTATTACCATTACCAAGTGCAATTACATCACAATTGGATAAAGCCTCTATTATACGTTTGACCACCTCTTATTTAAAAATGCGCCAAGTTTTTCCAGAAGGTAAGTTCTGCTTTTTTTTATATAATACATAACAATTTCATTGTTGATCTAATGATCAATTTTTTGTGGCTTAATTCTCAAACAATTAGAGACTGTTTTTTTACCATGACATTTTTTACGTGTGTCACGTGTTTGAACTTATGCCCTTTATGTGTCTGTAGTTATATTTGTATTATTTTCTCACTTCAAAGTCACATGTCCTGTTTCTTGGAACAACGCGTTAATTTCCTGCGGCTATGTCAAATGATGTGTAATGGTTTGCAAGTTCTTGAAAGGGAGAAGAATTTCAAATATTTTTAAACTATACTCGTATCGCATGTCGTTTGGCGTGTTGTGTGTTAAATCACAGCAGGATATTTGTTGATTGCAAAAAAATAATAAAAGAAAACAAATTGGAACATTCAACAAAATCGCTAATATGATAGGAAAAATATCGCAAAGATATGTTTGCATTTAATTGGAGGGGTTAAATAAAACAATAGTAAATGGGAATGTTGTATAAACAAATTATTAAAAAGTATGTACTTAAATTTTCGGATTTTATATTTATTTTTTTAAATAAAATTGATGAACATATTTTAGATTCCTTGGTGCATTCTTCTTTTAATTTAAAAATTAAAAAAAAAATTAAATTATATTGTATTTTAACATATATTTGGCACCCGAATTTGGACTTATGTCCGAAAAACTTTCGGCCATAATCTCAATATTGGAAATGAGGGTTCTGAACATTTACCACATACATAGAATACATAAATAGCGAGGACGGAGTTGGACATACCTCAGAGGATAATATCTAACCCCTGGGCCGAAGGTCGGCTGCATACAGAATTCCAAAAATGATTTGGATTATGCCCCTTATTTTAGGATTAATACCAAACTGTTTCATTCATGGTCCCATCTTTCAGCGTAGGGGTTATGTCCGAAACATTTTCGAACATAGATAACAAAACCCAGAGTTGTTTAGTGATTGTAATAGTTATTTAAATTATATTTATATTCAAGTAAGGATTCCGTTAACTATGTTGCCACAAAAGAGAATTTTGCTGGATGAGTTTTAGACTACATTTATACCTCAGCAAAAACAACCTAGTTTTGGCTCTTGTAGTTTTTGACTTGTTAAAACGCATACAAAAACAAATAAGCAAAAACTAGTTTTGTACAAAACTAGGTGGTTTTTGCTCAAGTATAAATGTTGTGTTAATGAAATTTTTGAGTAAACTAATGAAGTTTTCTTCGCAAAGTAAATGAAAAATTTATTAAATTTACTGATAAAGCTTCATATATTTTATGAATCTAGCTTTAATGAAACTTTTTCATTGACTGTATTTTATGAAAATTCATTAATTCAATGAAAAGTTTCAATAGACTAGTTCCAGTGAAAGTTCATTGGTTTTAACATATGGGCATTTCCACAGAAAGGTCCACCGTGATCGAAAAATTAAAAGCCGACAAAAAATCCCTTCTGAATTGTACTAATAAAAAAATACCGAAATATAGTATGTAATTAAATTAAGGAGTCCAAAGATTAACTTATATTATAAAACCAACCACAAAGTTGCGTTCGTTTTTAATAACATTTTGTCCTTATTTTTACTTGTTTTAGAGTGATGGTTAAGTGCACTCTTATAACACAGTAAGCGTGTTCGTTTACTTACTACAAGTTATTACTTTTACTACAGCTGAAAAAATTCAATACAAAAAGTAAACAAAACATTCCAATTGTAGTAAAAGTAGTAAGAATATCGGGTAATGGAACACACTGAATATTTGTTACAACAACAATTAACTTCAAAAAAATGCAATGGTAGTAACTAAAGATCAGTAAACACTGAATTTTTGATTCCCTTTCATTGACATTCTATTATCACATTCACATAAAGTGACGGGAATATATGTCGCGTGGGGAATGTCACATGCGGAATCATACTAAATGTAGAGATACAACCTTGCGGTTTGTTCTTCGTTTATTTTTTTTTATATAGAGTTTTGACAATAAAAAACGCACTGCGGATTCTCTCTAAATTAAAATTTAAATTTTCTCCGTTTTCTCTCACACTCGCATATTTTCATTCTCACACTCACTACAATGTTCCCATATTTTCAAAAAATAATCCCGATATTTGATGATGTTCAGAGATGGAAAAGTTGAAACGATTGAACTTTTATTTTGAAAAATCATTGTTTTTCATGTTATTTACTAGTTTCGAACTCATTTAGCCTATCATTTTAATTTAATGATCTTTGACGAAGTTAATATGAAAAAAAATATAAAAAGTTAAAGATTTTTCTATACTGAAATAAAAACCTCATTCCCATCGCTGGTGTTCTCCACACATATACACTAAATGTACACACACATCCTCGTAAAGAAAGTGTGAATGTATGTATAAAAACAACCGTCACCACAGCCGCAGTCATTTAATTTGTTTTTTCTCTCCGCAGCGGAATCCTCAGCCGCAAGGTTGTATCTCTGCTCTAAAGGTTGTAAAAAAAAACAACACGGATGCAAATATTCCAATATGACAACTATCAATAGGAAGCTACATTATTCCATTTTAGTTTAAAAAATCGCTTTAAAAAATTATGTTCCAATTCGCATATTTTTTGTTGCGTTGGGAATCACATGTTTATTGCTAATATATTGGAAACAACAAATCGACAAAATCTACCTTTTGCACTAAGCATAGTGCTCCTCAAATGCTATCGAAAAATGGAAAAAAGAAAAAAATTGTTAAGATTTCTTAATTTCTTTTCACTTCAAAGGCGTACGAATGTCGCGTTGGGGACCATGGAAATACCCATAAGTAAAAACACATTAATATAATTCCCTCATTGTATGGAATTATTGGGTGTACAAATTTTATAAAATAAAAAGCAAAATAATACCCAGAAAACAGATTCGGTACTGGCAATCGCATTTGTAACCAGTCGAATGGTTCGGTTGCGGAAGCCGAGTTTTTCAGTTTTGACAACAGAAAACCAATTGAGGCAGGACTAATTTGATTGTGACAACGTATTTTTAGTTGTGTCACGAATAATTCGGTAGTCGCAACCGAAAAATTCATTTGATACGACTGAACCATTCGATTGGCAAAAAATGGGGTGAAGAAATGATAGAATATCAGTATTTTTATAGTACCAAAGTACTCTGCGCTACTGAGTGGATGCACGATAAAGAGATGGAGTTAAATAAATATTTGGTAAGTGCGAAGGAAAAAGGAACCAAATCCAATCTGTAGCGCGGAGTACCAGTATTGTGAATAGATCTTACGGCCCGCTTAAATTTGTAATATTTAGCGTTTTTTTAATCACCTGGATTTAGAATTTTTCATACAAAAAGGGGATTTATTAAATCCAAAAAAAAGCTGGATTTAATAAATCCACAATAAAAGCACAAATATATGAAAGAGCCTATTAATTTAATGTCAGAAAAAAATACGAATGAAAATTAAAAGAGAAACAGATAAACAGATAAATTGAAAAACTAACAAATAAAAGGTTTTTATTAATTTTTTTTTATGAAATATGTTTAGAAAAAAAACTACACCTCACCAAATACATATTTTCCATCTTGGACATGGAGAAATAGCTGAAATAGAATTGGCCATTTTTCACTGTAAGTAATTTAATTAAATCCAATTACTGAATATTAAATATTGCAATGGAATTTTTTAATTGTGTAAAAATATAAATTGAAGTGATAAAACTGAAAACTAAAAGTTGAAGTAAAATCCTTCATCATCGAATTCGGTGTTAAAAATTAGGGTGAAAGAAGTGTCGGACAGAAAATTCTTTTTAAAATAGGGAGAATCTAACCCCATCTGTTGAGCACTTTTAGAACTACTTTTTGGATTTAATAAATCCAAGTGATTAGAAAAAGTGGCTATTATGTCCAACATAGTAGCAACATTTTTATTGTTTTGCCACAAAAAATACAATAAATTGCAACATATATGTTACAAAATATCCCCACAATAATTTATGCAATATATCATATATTTTAACAAATTAAAATTAAACAGCGATAAGAATGTAACAACAAAAATTGCTTTGATGAATAAATATGCACAGATTTCCGTAAAAATTTTTCTACTCTCTGTGTAATATGAAATGAAAAATGTTTCATAACATCGCCTTTTCCAGGTCTTATTTAAAGCTTAAAATACTTTATGGCTCATTATTACGAAAAAGTACTTAAAAACCTTTAATTTTTTGTAAGATAAGCACATAAAAAATATCAATATATATACACAGTAGAAAAGTGAAAAAATTTAGTTAAAACTACTAAAGAATAGTTAAAAATTACCTTACAGAAAAAACTGCAGAAATTGGCAGATTGCTTTTGCTAAATATAAGCAAGATAGCAAAAACTGTTAAATATGTTTTAGTTATATTTGAGTTAAATTTTTGTTAATCGAAGATAACAAATTAACCTGCTAAAGTCAGCAAAAACTTTTGCTAAATAATCAGCAAAAAAATTTTGTTAAATAAATTACAAAAAAATTAAAAATTTTAAAAGTTTTTTTTCGATTTTTACTATTTTTGAGCAAATATTTCTGTTGATTTTAACAGAATAGACTGCTTTTTGGATTTAACTAAATTTGGTTTAAAAATAACAAAAATTTTGTAGTTTTAAGAGTTTTTTGTATGCTATTTTTAGTCTAGTAATATTTAGCAAAATTTTCTACAGATTTAGAGTATAACTTGTTATTTTCAATTTACTAAAATATAACTAAAATTCTGTAAATTTAACAGTTTTATTTTTGCCGTTCTTATCTTACTAGTAATTAGGAAAAAATCTTCTAATTTCAGCAGTTTTCTCTGCAAGGTCATTTATAACTAATTTTTAGTAGCTTATTCTGCTATTTTTACAGTTTTATTTCTATGAGTGTAATTGAAATGTATTTCAAACAGAGCTTTGAAGAATTAATTCTTTTTTGAATGAATTCACTACCAATCGAATTAAATTTTCTTCAGAATTGAATGAATTCCTTTTCTTAAGTAATTCACTGAATTCGTTCAACTGAACGCGTTCATCAAACAATAAATTGAAAGAATTAATTCCATTGCAATAGTTCTCTTTATTAAATCAAATGAATTAATTCACTGGTGAACGCGTTCAATTTTATAAATCGAACGGGAAAAAAATTCACCACTGAATTCATTCAATTTTATTTTCATTCAGTGAATTAAAAAAAATAAAATTACATTCAGTGAATTAAAAAATTTAAATTACGTTCAGTGAATTAAAAAAGAAAAAAATACGTTCACTGAATTGAAAAAAAAAATTACGTTCACTTAATTGAAAAACAAAAATTACGTATGCAGAATTAAAAGCCTGTTTTCTGCCGTTCAGTAGAAGAAAACATTGTATTGTAAAAACGTATAAATGAAATACGTCATAGTGAAGCATCTACATTTTACTGGGAAGCATAAGTTTGAAAAACTGATAGTTATATTTTTTCCAAATTCATCTATATCTGTAAAGTTTTTATTTTTAATAGTAAAAGGCTTTATTTTTTAATCATGTAGGTTGATAAAGGTTGATCGGGTTTCTCTAACACTTAATATATATGTAATTTTATTTGTAAATAAATGTTTTCTTCTACTGAACGGCAGAAAACAGGCTTTGAGTTCAATGAACGTATTTTTTTTTAATTCACTGAATGAAAATGAAATTGAATGAATTCAGTGGTGAATTAATTCAGTAAGGAATTAATTCACTTTTTTGCCGTTCGATTTATAATATTGAACGCGTTCACCAGTGAAATAATTCATTTGATTTAATAAAAAGAACTATAGCAATTGAATTAATTTGTAACAAAATAAATGGAACGAAAACAAATATGAATTAATTCCATTCAATATATGGTGCTTTGTGAATTAATTCATCGAATTTTTAATTCAGAATTGAAAAATTGAATTAAGGAATTAATTATTCAAAGATCTGATTTTAAATCGCCCAGGTCTGGCAAGAGTAAAGGTATTTGGTAGATGTGACCTTCTCCGAGAAAAGGGACCTAGTGTGTTTCGATAAAAATGAGAAAAACATTAAAATTTTAGTTTTAATTTAACTTTAAATGCGTTCTTCTCAAAACTTCATTTTCACACACTAGTTCCCTTTTCTCGGAGAAGGTCACATATAATAATAAGTATGACTTTCCTTTGATTTTCTGCGCAACTAGACCTTCCGAATGGGTTGAAATAGGACTTGTGTCAAAATTTTCTATAAAATGATAAAATAAGAGAAAATCGGATATATAGCCCATATGGGCGATAGGTCCAAACATGGACCGATCCTATCTAGAATCAACTTTGAACCGAAGTAACTCCCGACATAAATGTTTCCGCGAAAAATGCATATATATTGAGAATGCCTGTAGGAAGATTTATCAGTGCTAAAAATTTGGAGCCAGTCTATAAAGTGTCCCTAAACTCAATTTAAACCAAAGGAGTTTTAAAAGATTGGTAAAAGAAAAATTTCAATTTAATAAGGTGGTAATATCCATACCTAACCTACCATTTATAACCATTGAAATCTCCAACATTCTTTGTCTATGTACTAAAACAAAGACAAAGAAATTGCCACCCTTCTAAACAAGTCTCAACATGTTTTTGTTTGGTTTTTTTTATGTTCTAATTACTTTAATATAAAACATAAGGAACCAGAAAAAATGAATGTTTGACTTTATAATAAAAACTGTTGTTTCCCACTTAGAGATTTTTTTTCTTATTTTTAAGTGGAAACAACTTCCCATGATGTGGGAAAAAAATAAGTGGGTGGTGGGTTTTGTGCATAAACATCCATAACAATAGATATCCTACTGTGAGGATGACTTTAATTGTTTAAAAAATGTTATGATGTCATCAAGCTGTTTGAGAATATTTTCTGTTAAAACCACTACATATAACAATTTTTATTTAAAACTTCTCTTTTTTTAGGTTTAGGGGAAGCTTGGGGTACTTCACCTGCCATGCAAAGAGGTGCCAATATTAAAGAATTAGGTTCACATCTCTTACAAACCTTAGATGGTTTCATATTTGTAGTAGCGCCTGATGGCAAAATTATGTATATCTCAGAAACCGCCTCTGTTCATTTGGGCTTAAGTCAGGTAAGTGCTAAAAAGAAGAAAACACAAAAATAACAAAATTTATGCGCATAAAATTACAATATTATGCACAATAAAGTATAAAAAAAAAACTCTTGAGCATATTGTTCCTTTGTTGGTTTCAAATTTACATATCCTTAGACAAAAAATGTTAATTTTGTCTTTTTCTTTATTTAGGTTGAATTAACTGGCAACTCAATATATGAATATATTCACAATTACGATCAGGATGAAATGAATGCGATATTATCATTACACCCTCATATGTATCAAAATCCGGTAAGTTTTTTTTTTTATATCAAAAAATATATTTATGTACCTACTTTCCTTAATGAGGTTAATTAATTTGTACTAAAGTATTGTTATTTGTTCTATTTTATCTCTCTTTGATCTATCTGTATTTATTTGAAACAAAATTTGAAAAAGGATGCATTTATCAATTCTTTACACCTAACACAGACAAATCCCGCCTCAGTAGGCAGCCCAAATGGTTCCACAAACTATGGAGTTAGTGAACGTGGTTGCCACACAATTGAAATTGAAAAACAATTTTTCCTGCGTATGAAATGTGTATTGGCTAAACGTAATGCTGGTTTAACTTCATCTGGTTATAAGGTAACTTTTTAATTTTTTTGTTTTTTTCAATATTCAATTTTATGGTAATGATATTTTTGGATTTTTAGGTTATCCATTGTTCCGGTTATTTAAAAGCCCGCATTTATCCTGATTATGGTGATGGTCAGGGTGGTTATATACAAAATCTTGGCCTGGTAGCTGTTGGTCATTCTCTGCCTACATCTGCTATAACCGAAATAAAATTACATCAAAATATGTTTATGTTTAGAGCTCATATGGATTTGAAATTAATATTTTTAGATGCTAGGTAAGTACTTTTTTATTGTCAGCAAGCAAATTACAACTGAACCCAACACTAAAAATTCCATACAAATTTTAAAAATAATCAAAACTACTAGTTTTGAGTTCAATATAAATGAGGTATAAACAAAATTCTTTAAAATTGTTCCAGGGAAAGCATAAATTCACAAAAATGCTTCCCAGCTTTTCGACGCAATTTCCGTAGTACTAACTTTGCAAGTAATCATACAAATTCTGACCTGTAGCTGGAATTGTTTTAATATGTACAATTACAATAACTACCCAGGTAGAAATTGTCAACGGTAAAAAAATAGTTCTGGGAGAACACATTGTTTTTGGTTATGCCAGTGCTTTTGTGCAAATTTACGTCAGTTTATTAATTTTGTTTAAATTAGTAATTCTATTTAATTCAATATAGTTCTATCTTATTCAATATAGAGTGGAATCCCGGTTTAATGAATACTCGGTTTAACAAACGCCAATTTTATTTAATTTTAATATTCCCGAATAAATGATGATTTTGTGTTTTTCAATCTTTCTGTAAAAACGGTAGATTTTTTAAAATACCTAAAATTATAAGACGATTCATTTAGAACTTTTTTAAAAATAAGCAACCATTCCTTACAATTATTTTTGGAATATTAATGATATGCGAACGGAAAAATTAAAAAAAACAACATTACTTAAAATCAATATTGGAAATATAGCACGACTTTGCGTTTTAAAATTTTTAAAATAAACTTACTGTGATGATTTCAAAACTTGTGTCATCTTTTTTATTAACTCGGGGTAAAAGTGTGTAAAAACAACTCAAAAATAGCCAAAAAAAGGTTTTTGTTAACTTTGACCTCAATTTGCTCAAAAATCAGTTGTGTTGAAAAAATTTTGAAACCAAATTCGGACTCAGCGCGGAGAGGCTACTTAAAAATGTGTGGTCACATGCCCGAAAAATCCAAAAATTTTAAAATATTTACTAGCGAAATTGTGCGCGATTTTTTGTTTATAACTTTTTCAGCACTCAAAACAAATTATTCACGTGACCACACTCTCAAAACAATTCCGTTGTGACAACCGAATTGGCTCGGTTGCTGCAACCTCGTAATTCGGTTGCCCCAACGGAATTCAGTTGTGGCAACCGATAATTCGGTTGTCGCAACCGAATTGAAGTCGAATTCGGTTGCTACAACTGAATTCGGTTGGCAACAATTTCCGTGAGTGCAGATTACTTCTTTTTAATGTATTTTAAATAAGTTAATCTACACTGAGAGAATTATCATCACTTCAGTAATGAATTTTTTTACAGTTTCAATAAAAATTGTCACTGGAACTCGTCCATTGTAAATTTTCATAGAAATATGAAACATTTTTTAATAGTCAATGTTTATGATAAGTTCATAAAATTAATGAAACTCTTCATAAAATGTATAGGCCACTCCTCCAATGAATAAATCATTCAGGCAATGAAGAGCTTCATAAAATCTTTGAAGCAATTTCATTTATTATTATTTATTATAGTTGGTTGTTGTCGTTGCTAAGCTGGAGTGGATAAATAAAAACTATTTAGCAAATGCAAAAAGCGTAATAAAATTTTAGCATATTTTGCGGATGTACAAAATATATCTAATGAAAGAATTCATTAAATTAAAAAGTTTCATTAAATTTTATAATATACTTAATTAAATTAAAGAAATTCCTTATTAATGTTTTGAAAAAATGAATATGATTTGTAAATAAATTTCAAAGTCCAAAATTGATAATAAAAAATTAATTTAAAAAAATGAAAATCATAAAAGATAATTCTCTCAGTATGAAAATTAATGCACATCACTAAAACTCGGCCTTATGGTTACATTTGAGAACTAAATATTTAATATAAAATTCTAATTGTATGAAAATTTTTAAAAATTAATGTAATGACAATATTTTATAAAAAAAATTAAAAAAGTAAATACTATTGACCATTTTCATACATATAAAGAACATTTTCATTAAATTTATGAAAATCTAATTTATGAAATTCAATGAATTTTTTTAACGAAATTGTGAAATTTTATGAAAGGAAAGTTAAGAAAAATTTCATAATATTAATTAAATTTTATATACATAATGAAATTCTGCATTAATTCTACGAAAAAAATTCTATGAAATTATATCATTATATCATGAAGGATAATTCTTTCAGTGTAGAAAAAAAATGAGTGCCACTAATTTGAAATTTTTTATTTTTAAAATCTGAAATCGATTTTCCCATATATTTAATATTTTGTCATTTAAAGAATTGTTGCCATCCTTGAATATTAGCTAATAATTAGCCAGGTTATGAATATATTTTGTCGTTTAAAACTTAGGGAATTCCATTAACTCAAAACGCTAAAAATTGCCCGGAAAAATTGTTAAAAAAATATTTTTTAACTCTCCAAAATCAATGGCTATATAATTCTCACGCTATGTTAACAGCTTGTGCTCCTGCAAACAGGATACGGGCTAGTTTTGGACAGATAAAAATAGTTTGTAAATACAATTAAACTTTTTGTAAATACAATTAAACTTTTAATTCAAATTGCTCCTACAATTGATTTTGTAAATACAGACAATATGTGTATTACTTGATTGCTGAATTTATTTCAATTAAATAGCCAACAAACACATTTGTTGAAATTCAATGCAAATTTTGACAAACGATGCTGCCTTGTCAAAAAAAAAGTTTGTTAAAATTGAAGGCAAAATTTAAAAATCGAATTTGTTGATTTTAATTTATTTTTTAATTAAAAAACATGCCTTAAAAAAAACATATTTGTTTTACAATCATATTTTTTATTTAATAAAAGTGCGCAACTAAAAACTTAACACAGAGTTTTGCTTGTTTTTTTTTTTGCACCAACGTTCTTTTTACAATAGCATTTCTGTCCGGAACTTTAGATGTATTAAGGCCCTGTGCGAGGTGGCTAAATAAATTTCTAACTAAATACAAATTGACAAAAGGGTTTAAAATTTCTTTAACATTTTTTGAAAACTTTTTTTTAAATTTTAAAGAAATTTGGAAACCTGAATTTAGTTTAGATTTTATTTAGCCAGTTCGCACCCACCCTCAGTCCAACTTTAGATTTAACTCTGCGCACAAAAGTTTCCGAAAATTGCACACACCGTGCCACTTCGCGGCCAGAAATGTTTGAAATCGCCTTCAATATCATATCCACGTTTCTGGCTTTGGTTTTTTTGTGGGCCCTTTTGCTTTACCCATTCCAGGCTTTCTTTCAATTGTTAGGTACTCGTTGAACTTCTTTACCACTCTTGAAACACATTGCCTGGTCACGCGTTGTTATGTTGCAATTTTTGTATGAGTCCACAATCGACGACTTTGAATAGTTTCCATATTTTTATTGTGCACTTGTCTTTGATTCTCCATTGTCAATAGTATCGGACCGCCGAACTTTTTTCAATTTGGCCGAACAGTGAATTTGTTGCTTAACCTCGGACTTTTCCCTAAATTTTATACTCAAAATGCACTCTAATCAGCCCAACAAACATTTTTTCATAAGCAAAATTTATCCATAATGCTTCAACATACCAAATGACAACCAAATACGTTTTCTGGCCGAACTGTTCGGTCGAACACTAATTGTCAACTTATAAACCACTCGAATTTGGCAAACAGATGTATTTTGAAACCTGACATATTTATTTCTCGAAAATATTGTGGTCAAGAAAATTATTTTTATTTAATTTATGCGTGTGTATATTAGAATTGTGTCGTTCATGAGCGAACTAGTTCAATTGAACGACTCACCATTTTCATCATCATTGCTCGCTCTTGCAACAATTTTCTGTATCTATTTCCAATAAATTGTTTGAAATTGAAATGTTTTTTTTTAGAAAATAATATTTTTGTTCGAAATTGAGGAAACCAATCGAAGTTCTTAAAAAGAACAAACATTTTTCCAAAATCAATTTTTTTCATTTATAATCACGAGGGTAATCAACGGATTTTAAGATGTGTAATATCAGAGACGAGGGCCCAAATAACAACTGCTTCTCAGGAATGTTAGTCACAATTGCTTATTTCAAATGTCAAATTGTAAAACTAATTTATAAGTTTGAACTGAAATTTGAAAATAAAGATATACTACTAATACTAATCACTAGGGCCAGGAATTTCATGGACTTAAAAATAGAAAATATGTGGCTAAAAAATGCAGCTAAAAAAGACAAATATGCATTAAAAATATATAAAATATACACTAAAAACTATTATTTTTGCAAAAATAATGCACTTATAAACTTAAAAATATATTTAAGTTATTTATTTAGCAAACAGACACAGAAATCTAAGCTTTCCATAGGTCAATAAGGTTTTTAAAAAGGTTTATTTTTAAAAATAATGAGACAAAAATAAATATTTTGATTGAATCAAAATATAAAAATGTATAAATTTTTTATAGTTTTCTACAAAATAAAAAATGCTCCTAAAAATTAAAAATATGCACAAATATGCATTAAAAAGCAAAACATATGCATTAAAAATGCACCAAATATGCATTTCAAGTCGAAATATTCCAAAATATGCATTTTAATCAAAATATGCAGAAATATGCAACTACAAATCGATGCCATTTTGTTCTTAATTTGATGATTTCGATAAATATTTAGTCCACATTAGTTTTGGATTATCGAAAAAACATGCATTTGCATGGAATTCCTTGCCCTAAAATTTACAAAACAATTAGGAACGATTTTAACCAACTATGACGATAATGACCGAGTCAGCAAAGAACCTGTTGAGTTTCAATAAACACGTTTGTTGATTTTTTTATTTAATTGATTCAATTAATATTTAATTGATTAAGTTAATAATGTTGTTGGAATATAAATTATATTTAAACAATTATTTTTGTCACTTAAAATTCGGTGATGTTTTTTCTGTGTAAGGAAAACCAAAGATGAATTGATAATTGTTATGCTTAAGTTATAATAAATTGAAATCTGTCAGTAGCAACATAAAAAAAATATAATTTTTATTAAAAATGGGTGAACAAAATTTCAATTTTCTATTTGCAGCCACATTTTGTATATTTTTTCTCACTAACTGAGATAACTGCTTTATTTTATAAACGCTTTATATGTGATACTACAACGCTTTAAGTATCACATTTCAATAGAGTTGGGCTTAATCGTTCTTTTTGGTGACTCGGTCTTATCGTTCAATAAAATTCATTGAACTAGTTCGTTCAAATCGTTCTTTTTTGGTATCGTTCTTTTTTGTCATGAGCTGTGTCTGAACAGTGATTCGTGAACGGTGTCGTTCGTTCGACTACATGTTACAATTAATTTCATTGTGCATAGACTAATAGCGTCAGAAAATTACAATTTTATTAAAAATTTTAATTATTAAGAAAAACATTTAATTCTGTAATAAAATTAATAAGAAAGGGATACAAATTTTCTATGACTAAAAAAAAGAACGAAATGAACGATTGAACGAAAAGAACGAATAATGGTGAACGATGTCATATCGTTCAATAAACTGAACCGTTCAAATGAACTAGTTCGTTAATTGCATAAAAAACAAATAAATTTTGCCTCCAAAATAGAATCGGTTTTAACGATACCATATTTTAAGGTTTTTAGGAATCATAATTTCAGAGCGCACGCAAATATTTATGTTCACAGGGTAGTAAAATTTAAGATTTAATTTGGTATACTAATCAAACATTTTTTTTATCAAAATGTTATCAAAATGCTATTTGAATTTATTTATTATGGAAATTTAATATAAAATAAATATTTAATCATGACACTTTCGCTAACACTTACTTAAGTAAACGGCAGCCATTTTTTACCCAATACATTCATATGTATGTATATAAAAAAAACCACTCAACACCCCACTCATCAAATAATGAAAATCCCAGCAACTCCCCCTTAATAAAAAAAAATAATACCCAACAAACAAGAAAAACAATACAACAAAGTGTACTACAAAAGCAAACAAATCATTTCCCACTTGAAAATTTGTCTACAACTTTGATTTCGCCATTCATTGTCTGTTCCGACAAAAATAAAGAAAAGAGAATTAAAAAAAAAATTAAAATAATAACAGGGGGGAAATACGATATTATAAACGCACAATTACCCTTATGATGTTAACGAAAACAAAAAACATATTGTTTTTATTATGCATATAAAAAGGCTTTCCAATTCCTTTAAAAATAACTTATACATAAAATTCCTAAATCCCAATTTATGCTACAACCAAAAAACTAGTGATTTTTAATAACTTTTAGTTTTTTATTCAAAATTTCTATGGATATTGGCAACTACAAAAAGTTTTCAGAAACTACTAGTTTTGGGTTTGGTCTAAATATAGTACACGATTTTTTCACTTAATGTGAATTAAAGTTATGTAAGCAGAATTTTGTACTGCAATTTTCTTAGGGAATGGGACTCTCTCGAGAACTGTCCATGTTTTTAAAATTTTTTTCTAATTTTAACTAAATTTTCATTTTCTTACAGAGTATCGCAACTTACTGGTTATGAACCTCAAGAACTTATTGAGAAGACTTTATATCAATATATTCATGTACAAGATATACTGCCCATGCGTGTTTCACATCAAATACGTAAGTATAATATTTTCCAACCACTTTAGTTTTCATTGTTATTGTAAAATATTTAGTTAAAATCCTGTCGTTTGTATTTTTGTTTTCCTTTTGCCTGGTGCTTTGGAATAACATTAAACTTACGTTGGTTATTTATCATTTAAAATCGTTAAATCCTTTTTTAAATTGTATGTGTTAGAAAGTTTTTTTTTGCAGAATTTCTCATTCATTGTTGTTTTTATTTAATATTTATTTACAGTTTTATATAAAGGACAAGTTACCACCAAATATTATCGTTTCCTAACAAAAGGTGGCGGTTGGGTTTGGGTACAATCCTATGCTACATTAGTTCATAATAGCCGCTCATCGCGACAAGTTTGCATAGTTAGTGTGAATTATGTTTTAAGGTAAGTTTTTAAAAGTTATTTTTTAAATAACCAAAATTTATAAAAGGAAGCAACTACAGTAAATTAAAAAAAAATAAGATAATTTTTTCAAAATAGGCAAGAAAGTTTAAGTTTTAATCTAGATTCACAATAAGGCTTGAGCACGAAATAACTAGTGCACGAATTAATCGCAATAACTTTTGAAATAAATATATGAAGCTTTTTCATCAAATTTAAAAAATTTTTCATATATTATATCCATAGAAAACTTAACTACACAGAGAGAATTTTGCTGGACGAGTTCTAATTAAATTTTTCAGTAAACTAATGAAGTTTTCTTCACAAAGTAAATGAACATTTTCTTAAATTTGATGAAAAAGCTTCATATATTTTATGAATCTAGTTTTAATGAAACTTTTTCATTGAATGTATGAAAGTTTTAATAAATAAAATGAAATTTTTCACAACATTTTATGAAAAATTCCATTAATTCAATGAAAAGTTTCAATGGACGAGTCCCAGTGAAACTTCACTGGTTTTATGCAAAAGTTCATTAATATCATGCAGAGAATTCTTTCAGTGTACGCACTTTTCTTCCTTCAAACTTGTTCAAGCAACGGTTTTCAGGCGAGAAGCATGTAAAGTGAAAATTTAGTAAATTTAAAAAAATTAACTTTTTAAAACAAAAAAAAAATATTTGAAAAATCACCAAATATACATTTACGATCTGGCGTACACTATCGATAATAACAAAGCAAGTTTAGAGTCTCTAATTGTAAAATCAGTTAAAAATTTTTCTCCAGGACTCACAGGATAACGCCAGGATACGTCTTACGAATATCTCTTTAACTCAAAAACTGGCCAACAGATTTTTTTTTTAATTAAACCCAGATTATATACTCAGAGGTGGTAAGCAGAACTAATTTCTTCAAAATTTATTGATGTTTAGCGCCAAATTCGCTAAATTTCGTAATTTTTAAAAAGCGAAAATCGCCATAACTTCTGAAATAACAACAATCGATCAACAATTTTCGGTACTTAATTTTATTTTACTGATAGTGTTATTTATAGCTAAAACCGAAATTATTTGACTACTGGGTTTCTAGATGCGTCTTCAAACTTTGTTGTGCTATATCGCCTAAATAAAGCGATAAATTAGTTAGTAATTTTTCAACGCCAAATATATAGTTTAAATATTATCGTAATCAGAAGAAAGAGCATTAGAGGGTTAAATCATTTTACGTTGTGTCTCATACTTAAAATATTCAATAACCACTTGCAATTACCAAAAGCAGAGAATTAAAAATAACGGTAACGCTATTTTAGGGATTATGATATTTCATTTATTCTGGTAACGGTATTTTGAGGATATCGACATTTCATTTATGTCGGTATTGGTATTCTAAGGATAACGGTATTTCAATTATTTCGGCGATGGTGTTTTAAGGATAACGGTATTTCGGTTATTTCAATAACGGTATTTTAGGGGTAACGGTAGTGAGTTGAAAGGATTTTGAATCGATAACGGTATTTTAGTGGTATTGCCTGCTAACCCAGCCTTTTAGTTTTTGAGCCGAAAACTACAAAATTAATTCGGTTTTAGTTTAAAACTGTGTGTTCTTATCCATTTTTAAATATGTTAATAATTTTTTTAATTTAATTTAACAATAAAAACATAAAAAAAATGTTTAACAAAAAGTGACTTGAGAAAGAAAAACTAAATAACCAGTGTAAATAGCTGTGTTTGTGCGGCAAGCTATCAATGTTGGCTTATGAAATCCGCATTTAAAATTGACGTTCATTGTTAGCTCTTAACGTTATTAATGTCAGATTTGTATGGTAATGAGCAGGGCAGCGACTTTCATGCAAATGCATGCTTGAAGTCATTAATCCAAAAATGATTTTGACCAAATACTTTTCCGAATCAAAGAATTTGCAACAAAATGGCATCGATTTTCATATTTTGTTATAAATGCATATTTTTGCATATTTTGCTTTTAAGTGCATATTTTTTTGCATATTTTATGATTTTTATTTCATATTTTTCATTAAATTGCATATTTTTTATAAAAACTCCAAATAAGATTTAATGAAAAATAAAGAAAAGGAAGAATTTGGAAACCTTAACGCAGTACTACTTAACTAGAAGGAAAACATCACGTTGTCATCTACTTTGACATTTATATTGGATTAAATTTTTAACCAAATGCTCCCGAGTAAGAAATATGATTTTTAAAAGTTGATGAATTTAAAGTGCCTGTTTTGACTTTTTTATTTTTGGATCTTTTTTTGGTTTCCATTTAAATGCATATTTAAGTGCATATTTTGCATTTTTTACTGCATATTTTAAGTGCATATTTTAAATTTTTAAGTGCATGAATGTCGCTGCCCCGGTAATGAGAGAAGCCAAAGTTGATAGCTTGCCGCACAAACACAGCTAATGACTTGGACTTGAATTTAGTTTTGTACAAAAAACACCTGGTTTTTGCTCAGTCTAAATTCATTATTACGTAATTGAAATATGTGTCTACATATTAATTTAAATACGAAAAAGTTTATTTGAAATATAATTATATTTGTTTTAACAAGTTTCATACTTATTTTAGAAATGTTTAAGAAAAGTATATCGCTCAGAGTTTGTAGTAAGCAAAAATTATTTCATCAAAATTTATTGATGTTTATTGCTAAATTGACAAATTTTGGTAATTTTCAAAAATCGAAAATCACTATAACTTCTGAAATAATAACACTAGATCAACAGTTTCCGGTATGTAATTTTATTTTACTAACGGTAAACATTTTCTTTTGTTTACAGTTAAGTTAAAGTTAAACCTGCAGTATGAGACCCACCGTAATAGTAATATTTATAGCAAAACCCGAAATTATTAGACTATTGGATTTTTTGATTTGCTTTCAACATAGTAGGTTTTCAATGCTAAATATATACACACAGAGAAAAAATATGCCTTTTTCCAACTGAAATTCGGTTACATCTACTAAAAAGGTTGGTGCAACTGAATATTGGTTATCACAACAAAATTCGGTTTATACAACTGAATTTTAGTTGCAATACTCAAAATATTTAAGAATCACAATCCAATATGGTTTCACCAACCGAATTTATTGGTTGTAGCAACCCAAATAGACTTAGCAATTCGGTTGGAAATTTTTTTCCTGTGTGTAGTTTAAATATTATCGTAATCAGAAGAAAGATTGTTAGAGGGTTAGTACATCACCACGATCTGAAACTATCAAAATTTTTAGGCCAGAGGATAATATAACTACCCAGCCAGAAATTGCCGAAGCTTCAAAAAATGTAGTACTGGCAGAGCACGGATTTTTTTGTAAAACCAGTGTTGTGCCAGTACTACCTAAAACAGTGCTTTGCCAGTACTATTTTTACATCAATTGCATCAGTTTTTTTTTAATTTTACA
This sequence comes from Leucophora obtusa, assembly GCA_949987735.1. Lineage (NCBI taxonomy): Eukaryota > Metazoa > Arthropoda > Insecta > Diptera > Anthomyiidae > Leucophora > Leucophora obtusa. The sequence goes on along the minus strand of OX465295.1, from coordinate 107,174,670 downwards.
AGTTTGCATACAGATTTTTCGATAGGTTCCATTTTTTACATAATTTATCCGTGATTTATATTGATAACATTCATAAAACGCAATAGAGGAAGGGGGTAAAAGTTCAAAAATGTGTCAAATACGATTGAAAGTATAAAAAATTTGACAAATTGTGTTTATTAAAATTATGGTGTAAACTTATGAAATTACCATTTGTGTAAAAAGTACGGGTAAATGAATACCACTAATATATTTGATTTTTTATGTATAACGGTATTTTTTGATGTATTTCTACAAATTTCCACGATAGGTTTAATGAACGCACTATTTTTCTGTCATTTCGAATAGAAAATTAAACTTCGTTAATTTTCGAGAAAAGAGTTATCACTAAATTAACAACTGTTTGTTTTTAAATATACTTTATTTGAGATTAAGATTTTTAATAAATAAATTTTTAACATTTTGCAATCCTATTTCTTTTGATGGTAAACAAAAACCAAAAAAAAAATGGTATTTTCATTAAAAATATTACTTTGAAGAAAAATATCATCACATTTCTATTTAGAAGATTTAGATATATAGATAGATATAGATAAAATTTAGAATATTTAGAAAAAGGTATTGGAAAAACCTTTAATTTTTCGTATTTATAGTATCAGCAAAATAATGAATTTTCCATTTTTATGGTACAGTGTTTTTTGTATTAATGACGGTTTTCCAACGTCGAAAAATAGAGTCGTATAACCGTTTAATGGTGTTGTCATTTCGACGTTGGAAGGCTACTGTAAACGTTGAAATTCAGTCGTTTTGCCAACGTATGTACTGTCGTGTCCAACGTTTTGCCAATGTTCCGCAGACTGTATTTTTCCGACTGGGTAACTTAAACCGCTAAAAAAAAAAAGTATTGTACACTAATAGAAAAAATCTGTAAAAGATTTAGTTAAAACTACTACGAATTAATTAGAAATTACGTTACAGAAAAAATTGCTGAACTTAGAAGATTATTTTTGCTATATATTAGTAAGTTAGGAACAGCAAAAATTAAACTGTTAAATGTACAGAATTTTAGTTATATTTGAGCTAAATTTTTGTTAATAGAAAATAACAACTTAACCTTCTAAAATCAGCAAAAAATTTTGCTAAAAAAACAAAAAAAAATCTTCAAAGTTTTTTGAAATCAGCAAATATTTCTGCAGATTTTTCCAGGATAGACTGCTATTTGCATTCAACTAGATTTAATTTAAAAACAACAAAACTTTTGTAGATACAGTGCACAAAAAAAAAGTTGGATACATTATACATATATTGAAATGAAACGAGCTGTAATCAATATAAAAGACAAAAAACAAAGGGGTATGGATGGCATCACCAAAAAAATAAGTTATAAAAACATCGTTATCACTAGATGGCACTTTATTAAAAAAACTGACAATTTTCTTTTTTATTTAAATTTAAATAAAAACAAACAACAAAGCAAAGAAACAAACGGATATCTCAAATTTTATTATTTGATTGTATTCCTCGTTGTTTTTTCCTTATTTCCTTATTATGAACAGTTTTCAGCAGTTTTTAAGTTTTTAAATATACACACAGAGAAAAAATATGTCATGTTCCAACTGAAATTCGGTTGCATCTACTAAAGTAGGTTGGTGCAACTGAATATTGGTTATTACAGCAAAATTCGGTTTATTCAACTGAATTTTAGTTGCAATACCCAAAATATTTAGGAATCACATTCCAATATGGTTTCACCAACCGAATTTATTGGTTGTAGCAACCAAAATAGGCTTAGCAATTCGGTTGGCAATTTTTTTTCCTATGTGTAGGCTCAACTGATACTAAACTGATACTAATTTCAGATCCCTCTACCGTTGAGTAGAGTAAGTTTTGATTTTCTATCTCTATAATTAAAAGTCTCGGATTTTACGTACACCGTGCTTATGTTTTTTTAAAAAGAAATTCAAATAACATGGTTGTTCATTTTATTTTATATAGTGTCCAACTTTTTTCTTTGTTCACTTGTATAACGGTTCGTTTTTGCTATTTAACTAAAGTTAATTCAAATATAACTAAAATTCTGTAAAGTAACAGTTTTATGTGCACTGTTCTTATTTTTTTAGTAAATATTTAGCAAAAGAATCTGCTAATTTCAGCAGTGTTTTCTGCAAGGCCATTTTTAACTAATTTTTAGTAGATTTTTCTGCCATTTTTACAGGTTTATTTCTATGAGTGTAGTGTTGCATATGACACCACAAGTAATATTAACAGAAGCCCATCATCCAATTTTAATATAATTACTTTGTAAGAACTAGGGATAGCGAGCCCGAAATCCCGAACCCGAAAATCCCGGGATTGGTCTTCAAAAAATCCCGGGATTTCCGATTTCATTATTTGGCATATTTTATCTCTTTTTGTATTTGTTTTTGTTGTTATATTACATAAATCTAATATTTTATTAAATGTTATTAAAGAATTAATTTTTCCCATTTATAAATAATAGATCTTTTAACGGACATGTTTTTATTTATTTTATTGATGATTTGCTAAAATCATAACTTCATGCAAAATAATTTTGCCGACTAAAATCAGCAAATTTTTGTTAAATTAAAAAAATCTGAAATCTGATTCCGAAATCAGCAGAGGTAAGTGCTTAATATTTTATGTTAGTTGATTTAAAAAACCCAATAGTCACTAAATATTTCTGATGATTTCAGCATTCAATTAATTTTAGCCAAATATAACTAAACATTTGTAGATATAGCAGTGTTTAGCTACTTTTGGTTAAAAAGTTTCTTCAGAGGTAAATTGTAATTTGCAATTTGCTTAAATTTAACTCATAAGTATATTTCTTATATTTCGGAAATTTAACACTTATTTAGCAAACAAGTTCTGCTGATTTCAGTAGTTTTAATCGCTGAACCTTTTTTTGCTAATTTTTAGTAGGTTTTTCTGCTATCCCGTGTAAAAAAGATCAGATCTGGCCAGATCTCAGCACATCTTACCAGATCTAATTAGATCTCAAAATTGGGGACGAATTTGAGATCTAATTAGATCTGATCAGATCTAGGCATATCTGGCCAGATCCTCGTAGATCTTACCAGATCTAATCAGATCTCAAAATTGGGGACAAATTTGAGATCTAATTAGATCCGATCAGATCTAGGCATATCTTGCGCATTTGTCCAGATCACTTTAGATTTGAACAAATTTGGCACTAGATCTTATCAATTCTTGCCATAAGGTATTATCACATATGCCATATCTGATCATATTTGATGTGATCTGGTACAGGATCTAATTAGATTGAATCATATCTATTGAGAACCAAAAAGATCTGGTCAGATCTAAACTTTTTTACACGGGATTTTTACATACTTATGAATGTAGTTTAAAGCCAGATTTCCAATGCTGCTTTCTTTTTTGCACTTACATATTTTTTGTATCGTGCTATCTCTATTTTACACACTCCACTCTGCAGCGTGGAGTACTCCAGCATTAAGAATCCGGCTTAATTTGTTTATTTCATCATACTACAAGAAATATAATAAGTAGATTTATAATGAATTATTTTAATTGGTGGGGTTTATTTCAGCTATTTATTTTTAAAATTAAAAACATAATGAAACAAGAAAATCCCGAAACCCCGAAAAATCTCGAAATCCCGAAAAATCCCGCATCCTGGGATTTGTAAAAACCAGTCCCGTTCAGCAACCCTAGTAAGAACTCAGCATTTTAAAAGATCCCTATAAACAAAAATAGCTATTTGTATAGAAAGCAAAATTAAGGTACATTAAGTGGCAATTTAAAAATAGCTATGTGTAGTTTTTGGGAAAACTCTTTATAAGCGCCTATGGGCCTTAAAGGGCTGTAGTTTTTTTGTGGTATAATTATGGAAGGTGGTAAAGGAATAAATAAAAAATATAACATTAAAAAAATATCGCGAAATTACAAAATTAAACAGTTTTTTTGCTCTGCTCTAAAGTTGGGAAAAAACAAACAGCTATTTTCTTAGGCGCAGCGACGATATGTTAATTCACGCATATGACATAATAGCTGATTAAATATGAATATGAGATAGCTTGATGCTAAAAATATGTAAGTGCGAAAAAGAAATTAACAAAATCTACTTGGCAGAGTGAAGTACTCCAGCATTGTAAATCCAGCTTTATATTGTAATATAACTTTTTCAAAGTATTTTTGTCTGCTAAATACGGATCTAAAGTCAAACTTTTTTTATTTAAAAAAAATTTATTTTAAAAAATTTGACCTTATTTTCAAATAAGTTTTAATTTTTTGAAGGGATTTACTTATTGAAGCGTTTTGCATAAGTATTCATAGTTTTAACGTGTCCAAACTTTTTGGCAGAGCTATAAGGACAACTCAAAACCATGGTTTTATTATAAAAGGCTGTCTACATGAACATTTTTTTCACTTGCCCTAGACCATTTCGACAAAATTCAAAACAATAACAATTACGAATTTACAAAAGATAATATGTAAATAAAATTTGGCATAATTGTTTCATGTTCACACTAAAATATAAAAAAATGTGAATAATTTGCTTGTTATTGCGAGTAGTTAAATTGCAATTCAGTTTAAGGAAAATATCAAATTATTTTGAAACTTTAAGAGCATACGATGAACTTAAGTGAATCAAGTTGTGTACTGAACATTAAAGTAGGCCATGACCATGAGACGTTACTCATGGTCATGGCCTACTTTAATAATAGCCCTTGGTAATTGGTCTATGATAAAAAAGAAGGAAATTTTCGAAATCAGAGATTATTACTCAAATACAAGTTAATTTTTTGTGTAATATAAATTTATAAAATTTATAAATAATATTGAAGTAATTCTCCGCAATATTGACCGATAAAGCATTTTCCCCTGGATCAGGTCTTAAAAAATAAAGGCCAACACCTCGGAAAAAAAGTTGGCGAGTAATATTATTCATAACACCCAGAAAACAGATTCGGTGCTGACCACCCAATTTGTTCCCAATCGAATGGTTTAGTTGCATCAAATGAATTTTGTGGTTACGACCATCGAATGATTCTTGATACAACGGAAATTCCGTTGTCACGGCAAAAATTTTTTTTTAAGAGAAGCAACACTCAAGAAATTCTTTCTATTATTGCTTTCTTTGGAAAGGGGATGAAGATGAAGTGAAAGGTGATAAAAGATGAAGGGCTTCAAATATGGCAACACCCAATCCAAATACTCACAGTGCCAGTGAACAACAGCAGTGCAGTTAAATTTGTCAATTTTTGGATAGAGATAACCCCTTTCTCTGGGGTATTACACGGTTAGAGGTAGTCGAAATTTTCATCAATTTTGCTCTATCTCTCTTAGTTTTCGAGACATGGGCCATTTTAAAAAATCGGGAGGGAAAGAAATAGCGCCATCTTTAAAACTTCGAACACATTAGTGCGCCATCTACCGGGTAATAATAGTAACATGAAAATATTATATTTCGCGAAAACTATTCACTATTTTTACAAAATTGTTATTGAATTTTATGTAAAGGCAGCTCTTGTTTATTTAAAAACTTTTCTAATTTCTCGACAGTGAGAAATAAAGAAAATAAAAAGCCTGCTTTATCGACAAAACGTCGCACTGCGGTAAAATACTGACGACACTGCGTTTATGTGGTTTAGGCTTTAGAACAATTGTTGCACGCCATCTGATGATTAGTTGGCGAACTTCATTTACTTCATAGTCCTGCTATATTATTTTACTTTGGTGGGGTTAAGTGCTATGGGAACACCGAAGGAGAACGCTGCGTTATGTATGAGGAATAGAAAAAAACTCATACATATTATTTTTCATAAATTGATGTTGCCTTCGCTGTGGATCGAACCCGCAACCTTATGTGTAATAGCCCAGCGCGCTAACCATTACACTACAGCGCCCTGTCTCAATTGGTTTTCTATTGTCACAACTGTAAAACTGAGCTACCACAACCGAACCATTCGAATTGGCTACAAATGCGGTTGTCTGTTTTCTGAGTGAACGAATTAATATAAAATTTCAGTACGAAACATTGTGCAAACAAAACATTTGAAAATTTTAATAATAGCCGCTTTTTCTAATCACTTGGATTTAATAAATCCAAAAAGTAAAATCAAAAAGTGATCAACAGATGGGGTTAGGTTCTCCCTTTTTTAAAAATAATTTTCTACCCGACACTTCTTTCACCCTTATTTTTAACATACATGGGCACACTTCATTACATATCAAGTGCATTATCAATTCCAGTAATCAGTAAATTCTTACTGATGATGAAGTTTAGTTTGCATTACCAGTAAAGTTTTACTGATTACTGAAAAAAATGCAGTAATCAGTAAATTTTTACTAAAAAAAATTACAGTAATCAGTAAGATTTTACTGGTAATACAAATTAAATTTCATTACCAGTAAAAATTTACTGATTCCCTTATTTTATTTATTTATTTATTTATTTATTTATTTATTTATTTATTTATTTATTTATTTATTTATTTATTTATTTATTTAATTTCAGTCTATGGATACAATTTATCCTTACAGACTAGCATCTTAAAAACTAATTTAAAATATATTATTTAATAAGGTTTTAAAATCAGAATGAGAAACACTTGTATCTAAATGATTACAACACATATTAAATAACCTCATAGATTTATTATTAAGTGGTTCATTCAGAGCATATTGAGTAGCGTGTATATCAATGTGGAAAAACTTACTTATATTTCTAAATGATCTTGGCGGAACATATATTGAAATTAAATCTAACAATTCAGGGGAATCAATAATACTACAAATAATACCATGCAAAAATGTTAAGGCCGCAATTTTCCGACGAGTTTCAAGAGTTCGCAAAGAAATAAATTCACATTTATCCTCGTAAAAGGGAATTAAAAAAGACGGAATATCAAAAGAATTATGATTATTTAAAAATGGGAGCGCAAATTTAATAAACTTCCATTGAATTTTCTCAATACTCAATAACGCAAAAGCTTCATAATTTTTATGAAACTACTTTTAACTGAAACCTCTTCGTTTTGTGCACCCAAATGTTTTATAAATAAAATTAAATTTTTCATATAAATTTATGAAAAACTGCATTCATTTAATGAAAACTTTCAATGGACGAGTTCCAGTGCAATTTTATTGATTTAATGCAGATAATTCCCTCAGTGTAGAGATTTGGGGATCTCTTAATATTGTAATACATATTTATTAGTTCTTTAAGAAATGTATAATTTACCTAAATAATAATTTAGGGACATTAACAATAAACAAAATTAGATTACATATAAATTTAAATTCTTTAATTGTCTGCACTGAGAGAATTATCTACATGATATTAACGAATTTTTGCATGAAACCAGTGAAGTTTCACTGGAACTCGTCCATTGAAACTTTTCATTGAATTAATGGAATTTTTCATAAAAAGTTGTGAAAACTTCATTTTATTTATTAAAAGTTTGATACATTCAATGAAAAAGTTTCATTAAAACTAGATTCATAAAATATATGGAGATTTTTCATCAAATTGAAAAAAAAATCTTCATTTACTTTATGAAGAAAACTTCATTAGCTTACTGAAAAATTTCATTAAAACTCGTCCAGCAAAATTCTCTCTGTGTTCTTGTAATAACTTGAGGTTATTTTTTTTATGTTATTGTTAACGGAGCTTACTGCAATAATAAATAAATACATTCCCTGCGAACATTTGGATGATATATTCCTTTTATCGATGTAATAAATGTCTTAAAGCATCGCGGGTTTATCTTACCACGGTTTACACGGAATATTATAAAAATCAAGCAGAAATAACAAATTAAATAAAATCAGCTTTGAAATCAATCTTAATTTGGTTTCTTTTTAAATTAAATTTCGGAGCGCTCATAAATAACATTTTGAAATGACTCATAAAAATAATTTATGTTTTTTTAAAAACACTCTTTTTTTGGGTTGAAAAAACCCAAAAAGTTGTCTCCACAATCTAAAAAGATGTCTAAATATTAGTGCTAATTTTTCAGACTCATAAAAGATTTCGATTTTATATTTTCCTTTTCCTGAGTCATTTCTAAGTGCACAGAAATGTGTACTTTTTCTTTCATAGGAAAAAGTGAAAAAAGTTTTATGTTTTTGGAGTCAATATGGAAGTCAAACCGAAATTAAATCCTTTATTGCCTTTCTTTATTTCAGTGAACAAGAGGCCAAAGACTTAGTACTTAATGAAATCCAAACGGGCATAATTAAAACAGAACCTATCTCAACTCCAGCCCCCATACCCACACCAGCGTTACATGCCAGCCATGCAGCAGCCGTAGCCAATGTACCACATCCAGTTGCTGTAATCAATAATGGCAACTCTTTACGCAGACATACAACACCTAGCTTAACACCGAGCGTACTTAGCACAAGCCCCAAAATGGAAGCATGTTTTGAAGCAACTGTGGGCCATCTACCAACAGCAGTAACACCAGTATTAAGTACAAATAGTAGTTCAAGTAGTAGTAATAATAATGGCTACGTAAGTCAACATCAACCACCACCACCACCAACACAACCACCGCAACAACAACAGCAGCAGCAACATCATAATCATACAAATGAACAACAACAACATCATCTTCATCATCACCATCATCACCATGATCATATGCAACATCAATTGATACATCAACAACATATAGTAGATATAATGGAACCTCATCAACAACAGGAAAATCTTAGTTATACACAATTATATCCGGTAAATGAATCCATCGTTAGTTCTAGTAGTTCATTGGGTCATGATTTAATGCATCAACAGTATCCTGACACTACCACCGGTAGTAGCTATTATAGTAATAATAATTATTATTATGATGCGACCGTAGATGTTTCAGCTGCCTCATTAATAAGACCATTCTCAGCTAACTCCAATAGTTGTTCGAGTAGTTCAGAGAGTGAAAGGCAATTATCTACTGGTAATGCCTCGATTGTAAATGGGACTTCACCACAAACCACTTACAGTGATTTAAGCCATAGTTTTGAATTGAATTATTTTTCTGATAGTAGTTCACATCAGCATCATCATCATCACCAGCAGCTGCAACATCAGCAGCAACAACAACATCACTTACAACATAATACAATAACAGAGTTAACTTCTCCTCTCCAGGGACATCATATAACGCAACTTGACCACCATCAACAGCAACATCACTCACTCACGACACAGCTGGAATCACTGCAGCATCAACAACATACAGCTCAAACACCACAACAACAGCAACAACAGCATATTGTAGCAAATAGTTTCACGGAAACATTTAAAAATGTTAATGGTCCACACTATACTAGTGTTATAGTAGAGCCACAACATTATATTAATAATGAATTTGTACATTAACCTTTAAAGTTTTTGAAGATTCAAAACCTTTTTAAGATTCTTCTGCCACCGCTACAAATTAAACCAGAAACGAAAAAATCACCTAAGTTGTTGCAATGCTATTTTACATAATATATGATTAAGAATATGGCTGAGCCATTTATCTATTTATGAATATAATTTTATATTAAAATGTTTTTAATTATTTTCTTCATATTAATTATAATTTATTTTAATCTTAAAAACAAATGTTGCAATTTTTAATTTATGATCTTTTCTTTTTAAATTATTTACTAACATTTATTATAAATATTTTAAAATTTGTTTGAAATTAATTGTTATTATATAATTGTAAGTTATTTGTTCAAATCAAATTAGTTTATAAGAATAATTGTTTTTCTTTTTAATACATTAAAATTATTGTAATTTATTTTATTTCGTTTTTAAAAATTCCATGTAATTGTAAATATTTAAAAAGAAATTATGTGTATGCCTAATTTATACACATCCATATATAAATATATATAAATCGAATGTTAGTAAAAAATATATATTTTAAAAAATGTATTTGTATTTATAATTGTAATTTTTTCTATAAATAATTGAAAAAAAAATCAGCAAATTAAATTAAATAATAAAGTGATAATAATAAAAAAAAATCTAAAATTTCTGTTTAATAACGCAATTTAGATACCAATAATGCGGCTTTAATACTACACTCAAAAAAAAAATTTGTCTATAGAACCTACTGAGAATGAAAATTAAAATAAAGGTACATACGCTTAAAAAAGTGACATTTAAAATAACTAAAAATTAAGTTATTTTCAACTGTTAAAAAATAACTAATAAAAGCAGTTGAATAAATATTTCGAAAAAATAACAGACAAAGTTTTAATACAAAAATTTGGAAATAACTAACAAAATTGGTAAGAACTACCGTTTAGATAAAAAGCATGTAATTACTTCATCCTACTTAAAATTTAAAGTCAAAATTCTGAACGGTACCCAAGTTAATACAATAAAATTTTCTGGTTTTTATTTGAAAACAAATACTGCATTTAGACTGAGGGAAAACTACCTAGTTTTTGGCTCTCACTCATCAAAAACAATGAATGTATATAATAGCAATAGCATTAGTTATTGTTGTTGCATGAATACATGGCAAAAGCAATGAATGGTATGACTGCACAATAAAAACAAATGTACTCAAACCGTTCTCTGATCTCTAATGCATGTAACGTTTTTTTCGTAGGGATGTATATCTCATGTCGGACTCTTCTTTCATGTAAATCCTTTGGTAGGTACCTGTGAAATACCTCTATACTAAGTACTTTAAAATCCAACATTTTTTCAAAAGGAAAATGTTTTCAAAAGTGAACTTTATCTTTCGAACAATTAATTTCAGTATATGGTAAATAAAATAAAAAACTAAAGTTTTAGAATTTTTCTTGAATTACAGATGATACCGAAAACCGGCTGATTCTTAAATTTTCTATTATGATTTTAGGGTTATAATAATAAAAATATGTGATTATTAAAGTTTTGACGATTTATAACAATATTTTCACGATATTCCAAAACGCAGTGACGATTTTGAAGATTTTTTGGAAAATATTTGACGATTTTGTGCCCAATTAACCTGGCAACATTGTTCCCATACTTGACCAGGGATGGAAATGAGTTTTTTCATTTTGTACCAACCACATAAAGAAATTGTACTTTTTCGACCCTCACGGTACCAAAATTTTTCATATATAGAAAATTTCTCCGAATAAAAACTTACAGAAAATAATCTTCTTAAAAAATTTTACTTTTTCAGCCCTCACCAATTTTTTTGATATAAAAATAACCAATAGTTGTGAATATCAAATTTATATGCAAATATTTGTTGTTAACGTTTCGTTCTGGTTATTTTTAAGATAAGTTACCCGACCTAAGAAAACAATCAGGCATGTCACAGACCTCAATTGCACTTAAAAGTGAAATTGAAAACGCAAATTGATTCTCCAGATGTACAAACCATACGTCAATGTGGCAATATTAGTGAAAAGGTGACACGGAGGAAATAAGAAGATAAACAGAGAAAATCTGAAGTAGAATGTTTGTATATGTCTGTTTGATCACTTCTTAAATTATTCATATAGAGACAATCTGACAATAAAAATATAAACAATAATACAATTTAATGGAAGATCACTGATGAAGCCTGTCCATAAAAAGGCAGAAACTAGATCTAGTCTGATTTGCGAATTTTGAGGAAAGTTTATTCTTCTTCTTAACCTCAAATCTACTAAATTAGAATTAATAAAAATACATATTAATGACAATATTAATTGTATTTGGTCTATACGACGCGTTTGAAAAAACAAAACTTTACTATAAAAAATAAAAATGCCCTGTTGGCTGTCCGTCTCCAATATACACAAATTGCCTGTACTACAATGACGGAGTACTCCAATCTGTAGCAAATTTAGTTCTTTTCTCTTTCTTACTAATACATTTTTGTATTTTGCTATCTTCTTTTATTCCACTCCAGAGTCAAAGTTGTTTGACTCTGGAATACGGATTTGTTGCACTCTAGAGTTAACATTGCTCTGTTAACTATTTAACATGACAAATATACCCTAAAAAACACATCACTAATTTGTTCACATCTCTAATTGTCAACAAATTAAAAAAAAATATTGAAAATCATAAAACCAAAACAAAATAATTGTGTTGAGCATTTTATAATTAAATAAAAAGTATTTTAAAATAAAGGAAATGGATATAAAGCCTACACGCAAAAAATAAAAAGGGGAAAATCACATAAAATAAGGGTATAAGTTACCTAGTTTTAGTATGTATTATAGCTCTACCCAAGTTTTGGGTATAACTTATATAATATGCTTGGTATAAAATAAGAAAACAAAAACTAACAATAACTATACAAAAAAACTTGGTAAATATTTGTTATTCTATTTTTGGAATTGTTAGCACTAATTTAATAAACTGCAGCCATATTTTATTTAATAATTTATGTTAAATTATTTAGCTCTTTCCTTCTCCCTTATTAAAACAATTTGATTAATTTATTTAATTATTTATTTTATAATTATTATTGGTATTAATAGTTGGATGCAAATAAAGCAGTATACTCTTCATTTTTGCTTTAATATCTTAAATTTGGAAAACTCTTTAATTACAACATAAAAACTAATTTTTAAATTTGTTACCATTCCACACAAAGCATTGTCAGCCTGTCCTGTTTTTAATACTAATTTCTTTTCCAGTCTCAGTCGTTGGGCCATATAAATAATAGCCCGCAAGTAGGGTTTGGGATTTCCCGGACTTTTTTATTTCCCGGGAAACGGGAATGAAAAAATTTAATTCCCGGGAATCCCGGGAAATATTTTTGAACAAAATTGTTAATGAAAACCACCTATATAAGTAATTTTTGTTAAAAAAAAACACTATTTCAGTACAAATGCAGTCTGTGTATTGAGAATTCAAAGTAAAAATATCAGAATGTTGAACATTTGATTTCACATAAATTACTCGCAGCACTGCCAAATGAATTGCATGATTCCAGCAGAAAGCATCTACTACTGGACTGTCGGAAGCAAACCGTTTCATAACATTGTGGCCCATTAGATATGGTGGCCACAATGTTACTTTCCAAAGACAAATAAAACTCTTCTAGTCTTATTTCTACAATTCTTCTTATTCCATCAGTATTACATCTTCCTGATATATAAACGAACCCCAGGTTATAAAATGAATTATTTCCGTTTATACATATGTTCAAATATCTCTTTTGTGATATTCTTGTCCATTCATCTAAGATTATAGTAAATCTCCTATTGTTAGAAATATTGCTCGATATTTCTTTTATCATGATATCTTTTACATGATTGTAGTAATTTAATATAATGTTCTTTACATCGGTTTCATTTTTTTGCAATGCCAGGTTTTTATTATAAAAACTTTCTCGAATAAACGAAGATCTAGTTATGGTGCGGATTAACTGCGGCTAATTTGATACCATTTCAGGAAATGTTTGCCCTACCATAAAACCTTTAATGCCTATTCAGCTTACACTTTTATCTTCGGGTACTTTGCTAATTTTAGCTTAAACTTTATTCTTGTTGTTGTTTTCTTCAAGAGAAGTTGCATGACCATGAATTTTTTTTTGTTTTTGTGAACCAAATTTAGATGTCGGATAACCAAATTTAGATACCACCGTTAACCATTAGTCTTTTCTTTTCACATTTATTAATGAAAACGTTACTTATAAAATTATTGACCCTTAATATAAAGGAGTATTTTAAATTTAAAGTCGACTTTATTTTTAATCAAACGGGTTTGTTAATTTTGTGTATGAAAACCTTACAAAAATATTTATATTTTCAAATATTTTGATTGGTTGAAAATAAATTAACCAATCAGAATGCTCCAAAAATAAACCAAGTCAAGGTTTACTGCCACATAAATATTTTAACTAAAGTCGACTTTACCTAAATTATACATTTGAAAAATGCCCTTACTATGGGCGATTATTTGTAAGAAACAAAGCTTTTTTTCATATTTCTTTTAAACATTTTACCAAGTTTTTAGGTTTTACTACTTAAATTTTGAATAAGTTATGCGAAAAATCTTTATTAGTTGAAATGCTCCTAATTACTTGGCAAAGACTTTATTTGTGTGTCAAATAAATGTATTCCCTTTTAAAAGATTTTAACAATGACATTTTTGTTTTGGTATTTAAAATGTTTTTTATGACTAAAATTAAAAAATCCTATTCGAAACAAAAACAATTTAAAATATTTAATATTTTTAAAATTTCCCGGTTTCCCGGGAAAAATATATTATTTTCCCGGGAATTCCCGGCAAACTTTTCCCGGGATTTCCCGCCCGGGAATTCCCGAACCCCAAACCCTACCTGCAAGCCTAAAACATGTTGGTCATCCCTAGCTTGTGGCAGCAACCACGAAAAATAACAATCAGCACATTCTGGATAATCGGCCAACCATTTATAGATGACATCAACTTGTTAAAAACTTAAACTGCAAGGCAAATAATAATAAAAGTTATTAACTATTTTATTATTATATAATAGTTTTACTAACCGAAAAGTTTTAGGTGAACCCATTGATGAAAATGTGGACGATAAATTTGTAAACGCACCGATAGTTGTGTCTTTTGTGAACATAAATCCATAACCATTTGAGATTGTCCATTAGCCTTACCCGCCGACAATTCCATATGACATTTAAAATAAAGTTTTATATTATTTTACATGTTTCTAACTTTTTTCACTTTTGGCATCTACTTTTCGCCATATTGTTTTATCTTCTTTATTTTTTTTTTTAACAATTTTCAACTTTGGCAATTTTAAAGCTATTTTTACATCTGGCAACAAATAAATAAATTCTAAAACTTCCTAAGTTTATTTTGGGTCTTATACATAAAATTTTTTATCATTTTCCCATAATATAACTAAATTTTGACAATTTTTTAAATAGATAAGAAAAGAAAGTGATTTAACATATTGTACAAAAAAATTTATAATGTACCAATAAAAAATTATATTTTTAGGTAATTTATATAAAAATTTAAGGGTTTGATTTAAACTAAGCTAATGAAAACTATTTTTTTCTGTAGGAAATCGTTTTTACCAAGATTGTTTGTATAATATAACATACGTTAATTTTTTGCGTGTAGACATTCGCAAAAGAAATGTAAGTATTGAAGTGTTAAATATTTTTTGAAGTAACTCTACTCTGTATTTTGAACAATTAACATTTCAATCTGTGCTGCAGAGTAGAGTCACTCTACCATTGTGAAAGCACCTTAACACATTTTTGTATTGTGCTGTCTCTTGTTATTCCACTCCAGAGTAAAACTTGTTTGACTCTGGAGCAGAGAAACAAGCCGAACAAAATAATCGGCGGCGGCGGCGCAAGCAAAAAATCGGCGGCGGCGGCGGCGATTGAGGTTGAGCCGGATAAAAATCGGCGGCGGCGGCGCAACCAAATAATCGGCGGCGGCGGCGGCTTGATCGGCTGAAAACAACATTTGTAATGTGATTTGAAAACGTTTATGTTTTTTTACGAAAGATAGATATTTTACTATCTCTCTATATGCCTTTACGTTTTTTGCCATTACTCTTACCTGAACATCTCTCAAAGATTTGTACGAATAATCTTCAAGGTTTACTATTTTTGAAAAGTTATTCATCATCACTCTTATATCTGAAACATTTGGAATAATTATTGGAGGCGGTTTTTCTTCAGAAAGCTCTTTGTTTGCATTATCGTAAATATAATTATCATCATCATTATTATCTACATCAAGTGCAGCAAACATGTTGTTGCTAGTAGGTACTTGGTATATCATCATTAGGGCAAGGAATTTCATGCACTTAAAAATGAAAAATATGCGCCTAAAATATGCGGTTAAAAAAGAAAAATATGCACTAACAATATAAGAAATATGCACTAAAAACTATAATTTTTGCAAAAATAATGCACTTAAAACTTAAAAATATATTTAAGTTAGTTATTGTGCAAACAGGCACAGAACTCGAAGATTTCCCATAGGTCAATAAAGTCTTAAAAATGTTTATTTTGATTGAATCAAAATATGAAAACGTATCAATTTTTTATATTTTTTTACACAATAAAAAATGCTACTAAAAATGAAAAATATGCACAAATATGCATTAAAAAGCACAAAATATGCATTAAAAATCCACCAAATATGCATTTAAAGTCGAAATATGCAAAAACACGCATTTATGTCAAAATATGCAACTACAAATCGATGCCAGTTTGTTCTAAATTTGATGAGTCGGATAAATGTTTAGTCCATATTAGTTTTGGACTATCGAGGAATAACATGCATTTGAATGGAATTCCTTGCCCTAATCATCATTGTTGGTAGTTTTTGTTATTTTGATTGCATGCTTAACTAATTCTGGTGATCGATTTTGTCGTTGTTTCATTGTTTTGTTTTCAGCGACTGTCTACAAGACAATTAGCGTGTTTTTTAATCGCCTGGATTTAGAATTTTTCATACAAAAAATGGATTTATTAAATCCAAAAAAAAGTGGATTTAATAAATCCACAATAAAAGCACGAATATATGAAACAGCCTATTAATTTAATGTCAGAAAAAAATACGAATGGAAATTAAAAGAAAAACAAAAAAATTTAAAAACTAACAAATAAAAGGTTTTTCTTAATTTTTTTTTTATGAAATATGTTTAGAAAAAAAAACTACACCTCACCAAATACATAGTTTTCATCTTGGACATGGAAAAATAGCTCAAATAAAAATGACAATTTTTCACTCTACAGTAAGTAATTTAATTAAATCCAATTAGTGAATATTAAATATTGCAATGGAATTTTTCAATTGTGTAAAAATATAAATTCAAGTGATAAAACTGAAAAGGCAGACTGTTTATCGCTGTTTTATGTAAAATATAATTATAAATTAAAAGTTAAAGTAGAATCCTTCAGCATCGAATTCGGTATTAAAAATTAGGGTGAAAGAAGTGTCGGACAGAAAATTTTTTTAAAATAGGAAAAATCTAACCCCATCTGTTGAGCACTTTTAGAAATACCTTTTGGATTTATTAAATCCAAGTGATTAGAAAAAACGGCTAATATCGCTTTCTTCAGTAGACTCGCTGCTACTATCCATTCTGCTGTAACAGCAGAGGATTAGTATAGCAGAATATTAATCCCTTTGTTTACTACTTAATAATAAGTAATAATTTGTTGTTGATTTCAATATACAATGTATTAAAAAAAAGTTTTTTCTTAAAACAATAACAAATGTTATTGCTTTTAATTTTAAATAGAATTATAGAAAAGAGATCACAATTAACTTCTGCACTTTATCACGGTCAGAAAATCACTCGCAAAAAAAAATATATAAAATCAATTTATATAAGATTTGTTGTTGGTTCAAGTGTGATTTTTTCATGTTCGCACAGATCCATGGCTAGTCAAGACTATATCTAACAAATGGTCCTAAATATTTAATATAACATACAAGTTTTATTTAATAAATTATAAACATACCCTTTTAGGGCTACAAAGTAATCCCAACATTGGGAAAATATAACCCCCTTGGAACTCAAAACAATTTTTGCCTCTTATAGAATTTTCAGACAATTAGAGCATACTGGGAATCAATTTTTTTTTATTTATTCTTTTTAATTTTAACAAATTAAGGAATAAATAAAGACCATAGAAAAAATACATATCGATTGATTTAAGAAATTAAACTTGTTTGAAGACTTTTGAATGGAGGCTTTGTTAGAAAGTTTGGGCAGGATGCACATATCTTGTAGGTACCCATTTGAATTAGATGCCCAATCAATAATGTCCTTAAATGATGAAATTATGTGATCAATTCGAACATTGGTTTGAGCATTTTATCCGTAAAAGTGTCCTTTTCTAAATATTATAGAATTTTACAATATCTTTTATCTTTACCTTTTCAGTTATTTGTTACAAGATGTTTAATTTATCCAAAATATTCAACTGGACCATTTTTAAAAATGTATTTTAGAATTGAAAAAATATATATGGGAGATTAAAAAAATGTGATAAAAACCATGTAACCAGCTAATTTCAAATGCATGGATTACATTTGAGTTATATATTTCGATATATATCAGCGCATTGTCACATGTTTTACAAAATTTATAACAATCTGACCAATTTTTGGTTAGTACATAAAATTTGTAACCAATTATAGGCCAAATGTAAACTCCGTAACCAGTAACTCATAAGGTGTTTTAACTTTAATGGCTTATATTTTAATAACCAATGAAGCTAAACACTAACTGTAAGAATTTATATGAATAGGAGAAGTAACGCTTTTAACAAAAATTAATACATTTTACAAACTTTTTCGTATATCTATGCTAACACGACTTCAACTCTGTAACGATTTTTCGTCATAATTTTTGATAAAAATGCA
This sequence comes from Leucophora obtusa, assembly GCA_949987735.1. Classification (NCBI taxonomy): domain Eukaryota; kingdom Metazoa; phylum Arthropoda; class Insecta; order Diptera; family Anthomyiidae; genus Leucophora; species Leucophora obtusa. The sequence goes on along the minus strand of OX465295.1, from coordinate 107,156,345 downwards.
TACACGAAATACATATATTGAGTTTTAAATGCAAAGTTAAGCAGTTAAAATTTTTTATTAATTGATTTTTTACACATCTGCAAAGAGTTGCAATCTGAAGTATCCCTATAAACATTTTCACTGGAATTCAAGTTGAAATCAAGTTCAATTCCAGCCCTGTTTTCCAGTTTCAAGGCTTGAATTCAACTTTTATTACATTTTATTTCAATAGCATACTCCAGCAAAAGGGAAACAAAAATTCAAGTTTGAAATATTTTTGTTAAAAAAACAAGTGCTAGAATTTGAAATATACTTTACTTCAAGCAAAATTTAAAGCACTTGAATTTTTAAAACCTACGTGCTTATTGGGATTATATTAACCCATTAAGAACTTTTTTTTTTAATTTTTTTCACAGTATAAATTTACATAAGCTTTTATAGCTTAAAAAAATTATATTTATAAAAATTTAATATTTAGAAGATTTTAACTTTTTTCTTTTCATATAAAAAAATTATTTTTAGCTCTGGTTGTTCAAGTTTAATGAATTAGTAAATTCTTTTTAAAAAATATATTTATTTTTAAATTTTTTATATTTGAAAATTGATACTTCCAGCCGAAATGAGCCGAAAAAAATCGGCGGCGGCGGCTGAGGCAAAAATGACCGGCGGCGGCGGCTTAAACGGCTCACGGCGGCTGGCTTGTTTCTCTGCTCTGGAGTACAGATTTGCTACACTCTAGAGTTAACATTGGTCTGCTAACTGTTAAACATGACAAATATACCCAAAAAAACACATCACTAATTTGTTCACATCTCTAAGTGTCAACAAATTAAAAAAAAAATAACAGAATATATTAAATAAATATAAAATTTATGGTGTTTTCGGTATAATTTGAAATAAAAAAAAATATTTAAATTAAAATCGATAAAAAATATGGCAAGAGTCGCAAAAATATGGAGTAAGTACTGATATGTCAAATAAGTTTTGAAGTAACTCTACTCTGCATTTTGAACAGTTAACATTTTAATCTGTGCTGCAGAGTACACTCAGGGAATTATGTAGGTAAAATCAACTGCAAATGAGAGTTAAAATAACTGCATTTGCACTTAAAAAGGTGTAGACTACATTTGCAGTTAAATTAACTGCAATATGAAGTTATTTTTAACTGTTAAAAATCAACTGACAAATGTAGTAAAAACAACTACAAATGCAATTGAAACAACATACATGCAAATTATTGTAAAACTGTACAAACAACTACAAATGTAGTTAAAAAACATAAATAAAAATTATTAAAATAATAAAAAACAAATTTATGTAAACACTCCTAACTTAATTTTATTCTATTTAAAATTGAGAAATCAAAATTTACACTAATGTCACTTTTTTTCACTAGTAAGATATTGTTGTAGATGTCCGTCTGTGAGGGATGAAATATGGCGTTGTTTGGCTTCCTCTTTTTCTCCAGGTAAAAGAACTGAAAGAAAATAAATACAATATTTTTTTAAAATTCCCGTAAATAAATTTATATTTTATATTATAAAACTTACATTATTATTTTAATAATTTAACAAAAAATATATAACCTTTTCCGTATTACGCGTCCTCACTCTTTGGTGTTGTTTTATGACTAAGACAAGAGAAAACATGTTCTTCTCATATTCTTTCACTAGAAATTTCTAAACAAGCGCTTTATACACATGCTCATGTTTGCTTCGTGTGTGTGCACACACACTTGAAAATTTAAGTATTTGTAAAAAAAATTCAAAATAACTGCATAAAATAAATGTTACTACAATGTAGTAGTTTTTGTAGTTTGTTTAAAAAATAACTGTCAAAAACATTTGAAAATTTTGCTCTAAGTAAATTAACTACAATTGTAGTTAAAATAACTACAACCGCATTACTACACAAATAACTGTCATGTAGTAACTGCAGAACTTTTCTGAGTGTAGGAGTATGACCCGGCTAGAAAACTAACGTGTAAAGTTAAACTCATTTAAATTCACCTTATTTTTAGTATTTTTGTGTAGGTACATATTTTAATAATTTGCTTCACAGAATTATGTTTCCATCAGTTTTTAAATCTTTCACTTGGGGTTTTCAACACTTTTTTATTTTAAACTCCGATAGTTAATTTCTTCATTTTAAACACAATATTTGGTAAGAAAATTAAAAAAAAAACACAAAATACGAAAATTTGTAAATAGTACTAAATGAGTCATAGGAGTACCATAGTACTTTTGAGGTTCTAATAGTACCATAAAAAGTACTATAGTACTGACTTTATCATCCCTGGTCTTGTACATTAAATTTGCGTGAAAACAAAGTCTACACACTTTTCACGTGAAACTCATTGTCGTGAAAAATTATTTTTTTTTTATATGGAGTATAACAGCTTTTTCACGTGAAACTCAAACAACTTACAAACATTAATGAGTTTCACGTGAAAATTGTGTAGACTTCGTTTTCACGCAAATTTAATATGCAAGACTATTATTTTTCCCGTGAAAAAGTGACATATTGTGTTTATTGTGATTGTGTCTTTGTTATAAAATAAAACAATTGTTCATTTTTATAATTTAAATTGCAGTTTGAAGCCTTTAAAGTTTGAGTGAACATTTTCCACGTGAAAAACAACTTACGGTGCTTAAAGCCCAGTATTTTGTTCAAAGGAGCGAAAAAATTTTGCTCTATGTTTGGAGCTCAAAACCTATAATAAAAACATTAAAATGCACAAATTTTTTATGGTATGTAAAAAGTTACAATCATAATTAATCCAAATGTCACTTTTTCGCTCCATTTTCAAAGGATCCTGTCTATTAAATTGAAAAATTAAGTGGGTTATTTTGTAAAACGCAACGCTTTGCGTTGCGTTGATTTGTGTGTAAATTGTTATTGTTACAAAAACAATTTGTATGGAAAACAACGCAACGCAAGGCGTTGCGTATTACAAAATAACCCCCTTAATTCCACACAAGTGAAAAATCATTTTTTTTTTATATGGAGTTTGACAGCTTTTTTCGCAAAAGTACGAACAAAATACCGGTCTTAATGAATAATTTGTTATAAATACATCGGCTTAAGCCGACTCTGAGCTGCCGCCGATAATATTTTGCTTGAGTGCCGCCGCCAACTTTTTTGTATCGACTTGTATCTCTGGTTCATACGGGACAAATTCATGGGCGAACAAGAATTTGTTCCCTGAAAGAACAAATCGATGTCTTATCAAAACACCAAGTTATTAATAGCAACTGACAACAATATTTTTTATGTGCCTATTTACGACGTAGTTATACTATGCGGCTATCCTGACCCACTCTAAATTTAGGCTGCGTGCGGGCTGGCTAAATTGAAGCTAAACTAATATATCTGTCATACTTACAGCTCTCATAGATTTAGACTAAAGTGTGCGGAGTCCCAACTTGACATTAAATTTAGTTCGGCATCCAGAATTTTGAAAATTTCAGGCATTTTTCACAAAAATTTATTTCAAACACAAATTAAAAATAATTTTAAACACAAAAAAAATTTTTGACGTTTATTTTCTTTAAATTTTCAAAAGTTTCTTTTCAGTTTTCAAAAATTGACAACACATTTAGTTTAGGCTTTCAAATAATATAGTTCAAGAAATATGTTCTCTTCTTGCGTTACCAGCCTTTATATCAAAAATATATTAGTTTATACTGAATTTAGACAGAGCAAAAACCAGCTGGTTTTTGTACAAAACTAAATTGCAAAAGCCAAGTCATTTACACTGGCTATTTAGTTTTTCTTTGCCACAAGACTTTTTTATTACTCACTTTTCTTCTTTTTTTGTTCTTAAATTAATGTAAAAAAATTATTAATATATTTAAAAAAGAATAACAACACATAATTTCAAACTAAACTAGAAATATTCTTAAAAAATTACAAAATATTTTTTTGACGCTTGTTTTACTCCTATATTCGTTGTAACAGAGTGTATCGAAAATTTATTATAAATGATACCGGGTGTATCAAAAATGCACATTTCAGATATTTTTACTTGGTTTTTAGCAAAAACCAGGTAGAATCTGGTTTTCAGTTTGTATGAAAATTGTATGGAAAAACTGAATTAATTTTGTAGTTTTCGGCTAAAAAACTAAAAATGGCGAAAAACTACTAGTTTTTGCTCAGTCTAAATACATTATTATAGTTTCAATTTAGCCTGTTCACACACACCCTTAAAATATATTTCCATGATATTTTATTTTCAGTTTTTTTATTTCTAGCGGCTATGGAAAAAATATCCAAAGCTTGGATATTAAACAACACGCTAGATAAAAATAGCTGTCTGTATACGATATATACGAAAATGATATTTCTATCGTAAAAATATCCAACGCTTGGATATTAAACTATATGCTAGATAAAAATAGCTGTCTGTATACGATATATACGAAAATGATATTTCTGTTGTGTTGTATACTTTTAGCAGCTTTCTTGCTTGTGTGTACAACAAACGATATTTATTTTATATAAATATCTAAAAATATCTTGTTGATTTTGCTGCTATTAGCAGCGAAAATATTCTTGCATTGCTAGATATATCTGTTTAAAAATATCTTGCATTGCTAAATATATCTATCTAAAAATATCTTGTCGATTTTGCTGCTATTAGCAGTGAAAATATTCTTGCATTGCTAGATATATCTATCTTGTGAGTATTGGTTTTTGGTGGTTGGATATTTATTTTATACAAATATCTAAAAATATCTTGTTGATTTTGCTGCTATTAGCTACGAAAATATTCTTGCATATCTAGATTTTTTTATGCATTTGTATAAAAGTATTAATTTTTAGTTTGCGTGAATATATCAATAAAAAAACAAGAGGACTTTAATCATTTTTATTAAGACAAACATACGTGTTCAATATTATTGATCAATATTTTTAAAATCAAGCAATTAGAACAAAGTATTTAAAAATAAAATGTTGTGGTTGGTTGTGTATGCCCTACTTTAGAAATTAGATTTGCATTTAAAAATTTATAGAAATAATAAAAAAAAAGTAATAAAAAATCCTTTATAATTATTATAATTATTTATTATAATTATTTAAATACTTAATAAAAAAATAATTTTTTGGTAAATTTTATTTAAAATTAGTACGACTAAAGCCTCGGAAAGTTGTGAAAAATCACATTTTTCAACTTTCAAGCGAAATTTTTGAACTTGGGAGCAAATTAAGTTTTTGTTAAGTTCCGAGTCAATATATTTCTACACTAAGGGAATTATGGCGGTAAAATTAACTGCCATTTCATTTAATTTTGAATGCCATTACAGTTCCGAGTAAAATAGCCCATAAATATGATCGCTGCGCCTAAGAAATTAGCTATTTGTTAACATAAACTATTTCTGGTGCACCTAAAGTAGGGCTATATTTTGTCTCTTGGCTAAGTTTTATGGAAGTAATTCTTTTACACTCACAATATTTTATCCTTAAAAACAACATAAAATACATATTAAATTAATTGAAAACACTATTAAAAAAAGAACTACTGATTTTTCATTAGATTCAAACCATTTTGCTATTTATTTTCAAACAATGTTTAAACAATCCAGAAAAAAAATAAAAATAATTGAAAAGTCTATTAAAACAATCATCCATTTTTTAACTGACAAAACGTAAAAAAAAAACGATTTTGTGGTTTGTTTTTTCATATTTGAAAGTTTTTTTTTTGTTTCGATTTTCAAAACACTACACCATACACAACAGACACGTTCATATTTTTATTGGCTATGTTTGTGTGTATGAGTAAAGAATTTCTCGTAATTTGAATTGAAATAATTTTGTATATAAACAAACTATTTTAACAAAAAAGAAAACCGAAAATATTTGAATTTTTTGTTTTAAAACAGAAAACAACGAAATTATTTAAATAATTTTTTATAAAAATAGAAATCTAAAAATAGAATATTTGACTGAAAATAACAACTCCTACAGACGATACATATTTTTTTCTGGTTTGTTTTTTATTGGTTGACAAAAAAAGTTAAACAATATGTTTCAATGTATTTTAATTGATTCTTCAATTGAAAACAAACTTTACCTACACTCATAAAAAAATCCCGTACAAATAGTTAAAAATTCTGCTAAAATAACAGGAAATAGTACCTGAATTTGCGCCAGCAGAAATTTCAATGATGTTGAGAATCATGGTCTGCTAAATTTAGGTGACCTAAATTTTAGGTAAAAAAGTTAGTTCAAATACAATAATTTATAAGAAATGTTGTTTAATGGAAATGAAAATTACTCAGTTGAAATCAGCACCTGTTTTCTGCTAAATTTTAGTTGGTTATAAATAGGTAAAAAATTTAGTTAACATTCAAAAATTTAGAAGAATTTTCGTTTAATAGAATGAAAGTGGGTCAGTTGAAATCTGCAAAACATGCTGCTAAAATTACAGTCACTTTTTGTTATTAATTGAATAAAAACAAATTAATGTAAATATTAATTTTATTTTCAAATAAATTATACAATCCAAAAACACTATTTGCACTTTTATTTTCTTGACAATATGTTAAACTTCTGCTGGAGTTGTATTATTTGGTTCATTTTTTTCGTCTACCTGCGGGTCGAATTTAGATGAAAATGTTAAAGGGCTGAAATAAAAGAAAAAAAAAAATAACATATTTAATATTATTCCCTTAAATAAATATAGTTTATATTATAAAACAAACCTCTATTATTTTATTTTTTAAATACAATTTTAACTGCGAAATGTTAATGTCCAGTATACCTCCGTTTTCTTTTGCGTTCCTTTGCTCACTAACAGAAACAAAAGAAAACATGCTCTTATCATATTATTTTATTTACTAGAACTTTCTAAACAAGCGCATATTATTTTTATTTGCATTGGTAGGCGTCATCAGTGATGACTCATCACACACATTAAAATACACTTACTAGAAATTTTCTAATTTGTATTGGTCGACAAACTCACCAATACACACTTCACCATCAAGCGCCATCAAGCACCATCAATCACTATACACTAGCGCCCCTATCGTTTTCTTTTGAAAACACAAATATTAAAAAGTTGCCAATAAATTTATCTATATTAACGGATAACATTGTCAAAATCATTTATAAAAAAATAACTAAATATCAGGAGGAAAAATTAGTTCAAGTACAGCAGAAATATGTTTTTGTGGTAAAATTTGAGAACTAACAACTTTAGCTAAACAACGGATTTAAACGAAAACAACAGGAAAAATTAGTTCAATTGAATTAGAACGCGTTTAACAGACTTTTGTACTAACTTTTTTTTATGAGTGTATTACTTTTAAAATAAACCTCAATCGGTTATGGAAAATATATTGTGAGTGTACAAATAGAAAGTTTGGAGTTTTGTTTTCATATGTGTAAAAAAATAATTTATAAAAAGTTTCGCGAAAAGTTCAATAAAGGTGTTTTGTTGCTCTCCTCCTTCAAAATTTTACCTGTTTGCTTAGATTTAGCGACGATATAGTCTATTTGTTGTTATCTTATAATGTTGCCATGAATAGCCATATATAATTATATATGTATGCATAGCGCATAGTTCGGGGACATAGCCAAAAAAGTGCCCAAACTATGCGGTATATTACTCAAAAATGTCTTCAAACTATTCGCAAGACCTATGAAGAATTTGAGGACAGTCCCCAAACTAACCAAATGTCTCCGGACCGGAGAAAACTGTTCCCGTAGCATGCGCTGTGCATACACTCAACCAAAAAAGTCTGTAATGGCTACTGCTAATTTTAGCAAAAATAGAAAAAATTAGTAGTCGCTACTAAATTTTAGAAAAATTGTTGTAAACTGCAATTCAAAATCGATTTCCTAAAATCAGTTAAAAAACTTACTAATTATCAATAATTTTAGTACAATGAAATTGGTATAAATAATTAGTTGCAGCTACTAATTTTCAGTAAATTGTTGTAAACTGTAATTTAAAATCAATATGTTGAAATTACCAAAAAAGTGTACTAAAAAATAAACAAACTCTAAAATCTAAAAAAAAATTAATAAAAAAAAAATACTTTTTTTCTTTCGATTGTAACAAGCGTATAATTACTTCATCGTACTTGAAATTTGGAGTCAAAATTGCAAACGGTTCTCCAGTTATTACGTTTTTATGCGTAATTTCCAGACTAAGAATATATCAATACCCAAGTAAAAAAAATGATATGGAGATATGAAGTTATATTCCCGAGTAAAAAAGTTTTGATATAATCATATATTATTTTATGTAATTACATATACTAACTTAAAGTTAGATATGGCCACATATGCTTTTAAATTGTGGGCGCTGTGGTGTAATGGTTAGCGCGTTGGACTGTTACACGTGAGGTTGCGGGTTCGAGCCCCAACCAAGGCAACATCAATTTATGAAAAATAGTAATATGTATGAGTTTTTTCTATCCCTCATACATATCGCAGCGTCCTCCTTCGGTGTTCCCACAGCACTTAACCCCACCGAAGTAAAATAATATAACAGGGCTATGAACTAAAAAGCTTCAACAAAGTTCGCCAACTCACCATCAGATGGCGCGCAACAACTGTTCTAAAAATTCAACATCTCGCGCAATTACAGTGTTGCCATATTTGAAGCCCTTCAACTTTCACCACCTTTCACTTCTTCTCTATCCCCTTTCCAAAGGAAGCAACACGTTAATTAATAGGAAGAATTTCTTGAGTGTTGCTTCTCTTTAAAAAAAAAAAAAAAAATAAAAAAAAATATAGACTTTTATATAGTCATATATTAAATATTTTTTCCTCAAAGGTTTTAATATTGAGACATATGTGATTTTATATTATTACATACTGGCCTACATATAAGTGTATGTGCTATATATAAGTACACAAAGTAATATATAAAAGATATAATTACATATACGTTTATATATAATTTAGTATGACACTATACATAATAATATAAAACTATATATGGAGCCATTTAAGAAATATTATATAATAGGTGTTATATATGATTATATATTGACGCATATGAACCCATATATAACTTAGTATGGTTTCATATCTACAATATTTCATGATTTCTTTTATATATAACGATATAACGTTCTTTATAAAATCATCTATAATTATATATCATCCCATATTAGCAATTTATTCAAAGTGATTTTATATAAAAATATATGTATAAGGTCCTTTGAAAACCGTATTGTATTAAATGTGGTTCCATATTAAAAATGATTTTGAACTAGTTTTAGATTTTGTAATTACTATGGATTGGCGCATGACACCATCGTGAGTGAAGTTATTCACAAGTGATCGTGAGTAATAATTACTATACCAAAGTAATTCGCCCGTGAGCGTGAGAATATATAATTCGTACGTAAGCGTGAGTAAGAATATATAACCCGTGCATGATTCGTGTGTGAGTTTATTTTTTGCATCATATGTTTTTAGTAATTTTTACTGTTTTGCGTGAGAATTTTCTGATTGTGAGTAAGTTTTTAATATACTCATGTCTGCGTGAGTAAGACACGAAATGCTCGTGCGTGAGTAATTTGTTTTTGTTTAGGAGCGTGAGTCAAAATGGCTAACGCGCCCATAAAATTAACAATACTGAAGCTTTAATATGGAATTCTCTGTACTATAACGCACACTTGACTGATCTCTTATATCTTGGTTGTATATCACAATCCTATTAAGTTAAAAATTTCAGTGTTGTTAACCTTATTTTAAAATTACTAAAAACAAAGAAAAATTTGTTCATGTTTAATGCAATGTCATTGTAAATCTGGATAAAAGTAATGGAAGATTTATCGAAATTATAGGATATCCAGTAGACCTGGGGGTTAATCATTACATTTTGTAATTAATTACACATTCATTTACACAATTACATGTAATTGTAATTGAAAAAAACTCAATTACAATTACAAAAGAACAATTACAAGTAATTTGTAATTTGAAAAATGTCAATTACGTTTTTTGGGAAAATAAATAATGACAAAAAGCACAAGTTAGGGGTAATCCCAACATGACGTATTCTTTTTATACGCATCCATGCCTATGCAACCTATCCCAGTCAGATTTTTCTACAAAATTTTAACAAAAAACACTTTTTAATTCTAAATGTAATTGAAATTTGTAATTGAAATCACTTTCAATTACAATTACTAGTAATTTGTAATTGAAAATTTTCAATTACAATTACTTGTAATTTCAATTACAAATTACAAGTAATTGTAATTGAAATCCCTCAGGTCTGATCTCCGGATATTGTATATCTTTTTTTATTTAAAAATATAGGGTTAATATTTAGGTATAATTGTATCAAACTATGTCCACTTTTATAACATTTTATATAATTTTATACAAAAAGATATAATTTTATGTAATTGGATGAGGACAAAATTCGGATACAATTGTATACAATTTGGTACAATTTGATACAATTCGATACAATATGATACAATAAGACGTTCTCATTTTTCGGATATAATTATATCTAATTACATAGAAGATTAAATATAATTAAATATAACTTTATATGGCTCCATATCATTTTTTTTTACTTGGGTTTAATTATGTATATATAATATTTTATGTAATTAGATATAATTATATCCGAAAAATGAGAACATCTTATTGTATCGAATTGTATACAATTGTATACAATTTGGTACAATTTGATACAATTTTATTCAATTCGATACAATTGTATCCGAATTTCGTCTTCATCCAATTACATCAAATTATATCTTTTTGTATAAAATTATATAAAATGTTATAAAAGTGGACATAGTTTGATACAATTATATCTAAATATTTACCTTATACTTTTTATCATATTATATAGGACCATATCTAACAATATACAAAAATTATTTTTTTTAATAAAAAAAAATTTTCAATTACTTGTAATTGTTCTTTTTTGAATTGCAATTACAAATAATATGTAATTGTAGATAAGTTTTTTTCAATTACAATTACATGTAATTGTGTAATTGCATGTGTAATTAATGACAAAATGTAATGATTAATCCCAGGTCTGCTGGATATCTTATAATTTCGATAAATCTTCCTTTTATCCAGATTTATCATGACAGTGCAATAAACATGAACAAATTTTTCTTTTAATTTAGTAATTTTAAAATAAAGTTAACAACACTGAAATTTTAAAGTTAATAGGATTATGATATACCACCAAGATATAAGAAATCAGTCAAGTGTACGTTATACTATAGAGAATTTCGTATTAAAGCTTCAGTGTTGTTAATGTTATGGGTGCGTAAGCCATTTTTGACTCATGCTCCTAAACAAAAACAAATTACTCACGCACGAGCATTTCGTTTCTTACTCAGCACTCGGTTTTGAAAAATTAGTAAAATGTTTTGCTGAAATCAGTAGCGAAAATTAGTTCTTCCACTTCCATAAAACTTAGCCAAGAGACAAAATATAGCCCTACTTTAGGTGCACCAGAAATAGTTTTTGTTAACAAATAGCTAATTTCTTAGCGCAGCGATGATATTCATGGGCTATTTTACTGGGAACTGTAACGGCATTTAAAATTAAATGAAATTGCAGTTAATTTTACCGACTTTACTTAATTTGCTCTTACGATCAAAAATTGCGCTTCAAAGTTAAGGCTGAGTTACCCAACCGTAAACGTATCTGTAACGAATCAGCTGTTCCGATACCACAAGAAGAAATGTATACGAATGGTTACTAACACGTAAATGTAAACGAACTTGCCGGATAATTCTGTTGAAATCAGAATTTTCTATCCGGCATCGAAACAGCTGAATGATTTTAGTCGAAAAAAATATGAAATGAATAAAGAAAATTGATTCAAACAACAAATAAGAAATACAAATTAACAAATAAATGGAAAATTTTAGAATAAAATATAAAACCACATGAAATAGATGCTAAAGGGCGGATTATGGGACCGTAAACGTGTATGTGATGTAACTGTACCGTGCCGTAGCTATAAAGTACACTTATAGATTATCGTAAACGACATTACTATTTAGCATCTATTTCATGTGGTTTTATATTTTATTCTAAATTTTTCCATTTATTTGTTAATTTGTATTCCTTATTTGTTGTTTGAATCATTTTTCTTTATTTATTTCATATTTTTTCCGACTAAAATCAGTCAGCTGTTTCGATGCCGGATAGAAAATTCTGATTTCAACAGAATGATCCGGCAAGTTCGTTTACATTTACGTGTTAGTAACCATTCGTATACATTTCTTCTTGTGGTATCGAAACAGCTGATTCGTTACAGATACGTTTACGGTTGGGTAACTCTACCTTAAATAGTAATGTCGTTTACCATAATCTATAAGTGTACTTTTTAGCTACGGCACGGTACAGTTACATCACATTTACGTTTACGGTCCCATAATCCGCCCTTTAAAAAAATTGATTTTTCACAACTCTCCTAGGCTTTAGTCGTACTAATTTTAAATAAAATTTACCAAAAAATTATTTTTTTATTAAGTATAATTTATAATAATTATTAAGGAATTTTTATTATTTTTTTTATTATTTCTATAAATTATAAATTTTTAAATGGAAATCTAATTTCTAATAATAATTATTAAAGTCCTATTGCTTTTTATTGATGTATTCACGTACATTTAAAATTCATTTCAATAGCAGCATTATTTAGACTAAAAATGAATACTTTTATTATACAAATGCCTAAAAAAAAATCTACCACCGAAAAACAATATGCACCAGCTAGATATGCAAGAATATTTTCGTAGCTAATAGCAGCAAAATCAACAAGATATTTTTAGATATTTGTATAAAATAAATATCCAACCACCAAAAACCAATACTCACAAGATAGATATATCTAGCAATGCAAGAATATTTTCGCTGCTAATAGCAGCAAAATCAACAAGATATTTTTAGATATTTATATAAAATAAATATCGTTTGTTGTACCCACAAGCAAGAAAGCTGCTAAAAGTATACAACACAACAGAAATATCATTTTCGTATATATCGTACACAGACAGCTATTTTTATCTAGCATATTGTTTAATATCCAAGCGTTGGATATTTTTCGATAGCCGCTATAAATCAAAAAATTTATATATGCTAGATATTTATTTCTGTTGCTATTAGCTAGCTATTGGATATTTTTGGATGCTGTCTGCAGCTTTTTTAAACCCTGATTTCCGTACCCACTTGACTAATAATATCAACTCTGTTGGGCATATAAAGCAACTGAGTGTTTCGAACTAGAGTTGTAACACTCAGTTCGAGTACCTGTTTTTTTGAGTACTCAATACTAAAACGGTACTACTCAATACTTTTAAAGATGCAATTTTCCGTAGAAATGAGTATTTTTCGTATGAAAATACAACTCTAAAAATACTACTTTAAAAATACAACTCTTGAAATACAACTCTATTTGTGAAGCAAAGAAATTTGTAATGAATTTTTGGGAAAAATTATTTAATTAATTTATTTAAAATGTTTTAAATTTATTAAAATGTAAGTAACAATAGTTATTTAACACGTGTATGTGAATTGTTATTATTTTTCTTTATAATAATAAAGAAAAATAATCGTAACATTTTTATTTTTAAATTCAAAAAAACCGTTAAAAGTATTGAGTAGTATCGAGTACTCAATTGAAAAGTATTGAGTAGTATTGAGTACTCAAAAAGTATTGAAATTTCACAACTCTATTTTGAACATATGACCAGTGTTGTCAGATAAGGGGATTTCGCCCCAAATTGGGGATTTCAACTTCGGTTTATGGTCAGATTTTCGTGGGGACGGATTTGGGGATTTCACATTTTACCCATGTTCCTAAGTATTTTTGGGGATTTCTGTTTTAGTCTTTTGTATATTGTGTATTTCATCTTAATTTAATACTGCATTTAGCTGAGGGAAAACTACCTGGTTTTTGGCTCTTGCTAGTTTTTACAAAAAACTAGTTTTGTACAAGGTAGTTTTTGCTCAGTCTAAATTCAGTATAAAATATAATTTTTTTCTGATGTACATTCTTTTGTTAAACTACTTTTTAAAGTTGGCAATAATAGAAATTTTAAAGAAATGACAGCCATATTATAACCTGCCTAATTTAAATAACTGAACAGTTATTAAACAGACTAGTCTGCACATTCCTTAAATCGTGTTTTAACATTAATTTTATGACTCGTGGAGACGTCAAGTAAACCAAAATATGGTTCGCAGACCACTCTAAGCATGGTGCCTTCTACAAAGCATGCAAAGTTTACCACACTTTTACCACAACGAAGAACTTTTAATTTTTTTTTCTGTCTCCTGATTTAACTATTTTTTATGATTTATTGAAAAAAAGCTTACATAAAAAAATGGCTTTTTTTTTTTTTTTTTTTATAAAGAGAAGCAACACTCAGGAAATTCTTCCTACTAATTAACGTGTTGCGTCCTTTGGAAATGGGATAGAGAAGTGAAAGGTGGTGAAAGATGAAGGGCTTCAAATATGGCAACACTGTAATTGCGCGAGATGTTGAATTTTAGAACAGTTGTTGCGCGCCATCTGATGGTAAGTTGGCGAACTTTGTTGAAGCTTTTTAGTTCATAGCCCTGTTATATTTTTTTTCTTTGGTGGGGTTAAGTGCTATGGGAACACCGAAGGAGGACGCTGCGATATGTATGAGGGATAGAAAAAACTCATACATATTACTATTTTTCATAAATTGATGTTGCCTTGGTTGGGGCTCGAACCCGCAACCTCACGTGTAACAGTCCAACGCGCTAACCATTACACCACAGCGCCCACAAAGAAAGGGGAAAGGTTGGTTACCGAAACGAATAACGGTAAGGGTAACGGTATCGAATTTCGTTTGTTCCGGCAACGGTAAAGGTAACGGTATTTAAGACTGTTTCGGTAACGGTACACCGTTATCGAAACTGCAATACCGGTACGTACCGGTACTATAAATTATATTAAAAACAAGTTAAAACTTAACATATATTTCATTTTACGTGTTAAAAATACAGATTATAAGATTTAACTTCAATGCTTGTAGGTTTAATAACTAAAATTATTACCGATAATTTTTTTAGAATTTCTAGAAAATGAAAACGGCAGTCTTTAATTGGGTACATATAGTTCCAGGGTGAAAAATATAATTAAAACATAAATCCAAAGGTCAGATTTTGTCGTGGAATGGTCGATATATATTTTTTTTATAGTAAAAATAAATTTGATAGTTTTTTTTTTAGCCCGACTAAAATAATGCATACTTGATCTTACTGAATGTGTTCATTTTAATGTTTTTATATTAGTTTAAGACTATATTCAGAGCTTTGAAGAATTAATTCCTTAATTCAATTTTTCAATTCTGAATTAAAAATTCGATGAATTAATTCACAAATCACCATATATTGAATGGAATTAATTCATATTTGTTTTCGTTCGATTTATTTTGTTACGAACTAATTCAATTGCTATAGTTCTTTTTATTAAATCAAATGAATTAATTCACTGGTGAACGCGTTCAATTTTATAAATCGAACGGAAAAAAGTGAATTAATTCCTTACTGAATTAATTCACCACTGAATTAATTCAATTTCATTTTCGTTCAGTGAATTAAAAAAAATAAAATTATGTTCAGTGAATTAAAAAAAAATAAAATTACGTTCAGTGAATTAAAAAAAATTAAAATTACGTTCAGTGAATTAAAGCCTGTTTTCTGGCGTTCAGTAGAAGAAAACATTTATTTACAAATAAAATTTGCAACTAAGCAATTTTACAGAGTTCGCTAGTAAAAATAAGCAAATTACATATATATTGTAAGTGTTAGAGAAATCCGATGCACTTTATCAACCTACATGATTAAAAAATAAAGCTTTTACTATTAAAAATAAAAACTTTACAGATATAGATGAATTTGGAAAAATATAACTATTAATTTTGAAAACTTATGCTTCCCAGTAAGATGTAGATGCTTGACTGTGACGTATTTCATTTATACGTTTTTACAATACAATGTTTTCTTCTACTGAATGGCAGAAAACAGGTTTTGAATTCAGCGAACGTAATTTTTGTTTTTCGATTAAATGAACGTAATTTTTTTTTTCAATTCAGTGAACGTATTTTTTTTCTTTTTTAATTCACTGAACGTAATTTAATTTCTTTTTAATTCACTGAACGTTATTTTATTTTTTTTTAATTCACTGAACGAAATTGAGATTGAACGAATTCTGTGGTGAATTAATTCAGTAAGGAATTAATTCACTTTTTTTTCTGTTCGATTTATAAAATTGAACGCGTTCACCAGTGAATTAATTCATTTGATTTAATAAAGAGAACTATTGCAATGGAATTAATTCTTTGAATTTATTGTTTGATGAACGCGTTGAGTTGAACGAATTCAGTGAATTACTTAAGAAAAGGAATTCATTCAATTCTAGAGAAAATTGAATTCGATTGGTAGTGATTTCATTCAAAAACGAATTAATTCTTTAAAGCTCTGACTATATTAATGCTTTCTCATGATTCTTGTTAATTTTTTTGTGCAAACAAATGATTTTAGTAATGTTTTTGTTTAATATTAACAAATAAAATATAATTTTTAATAAAAATGGGTTTTTATTTGAAAATCGTATTAGAAACAATATTGGGGAAATATTTGGGGATTTCGAAATTTGTTTTGGGGATTTTTGGGAATTTGAACTTGTCAAATGGGGATATGAGCACAAACTTTTCTGGCAACGCTGCATATGACATTTGGAATAACGAGACTCGAAAGAAAAAGTAACAAATTCGAAAATATACGGCCATCTTTCTTTTTCGTAAATCCTCACACAAGTGACAAGGTAAAATATTTTTGCAAATTTCCACAAAAAAATGGTTTATAAAAAAAAGGAAATTTTGTACCATAAGATACAGAAAATTTTATATTACAAAGTGAATTAAAAAAATATCCTAAATAAATGGTGGTTTTAAAGAATTTCACAAAAGATGTAAAGTCACACGTGTTTGGTGTTCGTGATAATACGACACCGTAATGGAAATGTCTGAAGGTGATGCTAATATTTGGTCTTTGTTGTATTTTTCTTTGTAGAGCGCACCAATATGCAATTGTTTGTACGTGGTTTGGAATGCATTGAAACCCTTGAGGTTCAACAAGATGCCAACGTTGCTGCCGTTAAGGTAAGTGTGTAAAAACGGGGGACAAATATTTATTGCAAACGTTAATGTTTGACGAAATATAACCTCATTTTTTTTGTTAATTAAATTGATAGATTTCCCTTGTTTTTATTACAGGCTCAAATTGCCCAACTCCATGGATACGATACTGAGGAAATCATTTTGAACTGTGAAGGCAATGCTTTAACCAACGAAACCCCCATCTCTGCTTTGTCCTCCTACGAATTGGACATTACCATTCCAATGTTGGGTGGTAAAGTGCATGGTTCTTTAGCTCGTGCCGGTAAGGTTAAGGGTCAAACCCCCAAAGTAGAGAAACAAGAAAAGAAAAAGAAGAAGACCGGTCGTGCTAAGAGACGTATCCAATACAACCGTCGTTTCGTCAACATTGTACCCGGTTTCGGTCGTCGTCGTGGTCCCAATGCCAACTCTTCTTAAATTGACAGTCACAGCGCTATTGATTAGTTTTTAATGTCTACAATTTAAAAAAAGTTTGGTTTTGGAATTTCCCACTTAAAATATATAACAAAAAACAACAAAACATTTGTTAAAATGAAAGTTTATTTAGTCTCATTTTCATAATGTTCAGTTAGCTACTAGCTGGGACTTTAATTTGCACATTTTTTGTATTATATAAAATTTGAACTTTGCTGTGTATTTAATTTTAACTTGATATTCCGTAATTGGACCTTACATTCAAGTTGTAAATAGGGTTTTGTGTTTATCATTTTGATGTAAATACCAAAGATGATGCAAGTATTCCATTAGTATAACAACAAAAGCCAATATGAAACCTGTAAGAGATGAAGATTGCAAAATTATTCCACTTTAACTTTTGACCTTGATTTTTACATACCTAATAATAGAACTAGAAAGCAACCTTGCATATCATCCAAATTAACTTTGTGATTTGTTATCTGCCTCAGTACTCCGCGGCCGTTGCATTTATCCATTGAGGGTAAATTGGTTTGATGCCACCGTTCTATAAACCCCATTTGATTTAGTCGTGTTATTTGTTTATTTATCAAATTCAAATACGGACTGTTGATGGGTAGTATCATAGCAATTTGTTCATCTAGAAAATTTTCCTTCCCCAATGAAAATGTACATTCTTTATCCTTTTCAAAGTGATTTTGAATAATCAGCTGCAAATTGATACGCCAGTCAATATTTACTCGACTACCTTCTTTGACGGCTTCAATATTTTCATCTTTTAAATTATTGTAAATAGAGGCTCTTTCCAAATATCTACGGAATTCATTACGGGTCGACATCTAGAAAAATAATAAATTTCCTTAATTTGTAATATTGTAAATTCATCAATTAAATTTTATTTCAAACAAAATTTACTGCCTGTTTTTATAAAAACAATCAGACGAATTCCTTAAAACTTTTGTGTGAAAAATACAAACTTAAAAAGGCTTTTCTTAAAAAAATTTTAGCCACATTTGTTCTACATAGAAGTCTTAACAAATTTGTGCAAAAACAAAGAAAAACGGTTTTAAATTAGTGTTTTTCACACAAATTTGTTAATGAATTCGTCTGATTATTTTCTAAAAACACCCAGTTAGTTTTAAACCTTTAAAATAAAATAATGAAATCTAGGGGGTAACCTCGATTCGAAAAAAAATTTTAGAATTCGTAAATCTTTTAAAAATTGTTAAAAATATAATTCTGTATTAAAATTTTACTTTTTAATTTATTTTTATCCTAAAACTTGTGCTAATTAGAAATTTATTAATTCAGTTCGAGGCCGATTTCCTAATTATGAATTAACATAATAAGAACTTTTTTCAAAAACTGCTATTTTTCTTCATCAGGATATTCTCCTAACAAATACTTCACAGAGTTTTTGCTTTCAAAAACCTCTAACACTTTCAGGAATGAAAAGACGATCGTTTCGGGGATTTTCCAAGTCCCCTTCTTCAGTTTTCTTTAGAAAGTGGTGGCAATAGTGCAATGCAAATTGAAACATCAAAATTTCATATTAAACGTAGTCTACTACATCAACGAAATGAGAATGGAGTAAACAATAAAATATGTTTTCGAAGTCTCTGCAAAGACAGAAAACTTGTGCACTACACATAAAAATTCAAAAAGCAAGATTTTTGCTAAAACTTTTCTTTTTACAAAAGGTACAAAATTTACGAATTCGAAAATTTTTTTTTCGAATCGAGTTACGCGGTAACCCCCCTAGTATTAAACAAAATCAAATAAATTTAGAATGTCCTATTTTATAATTTTAGCCAATTTGATTTGAAATAATATTTTAGTCGATTTGATCTGAATTATACACTCCTGTTACAGAAATCACTTTCACATATAAAAATTCGTAGTGAAAATTTAGTGCTCTATTCATAACTTATAGTCTTGACTAGCCATGAATCTGGGGGGTTACCGCGTAACTCGATTCGAAAAAAATTTTCGAATTCGTATATTTTGTACCCTTCGTAAAAAGAAAAGTTTTAGCAAAAATCTTGCTTTTTGAATTTTTATGTGTAGTGCACAAGTTTTAGGATAAAAATAAAAAGTAAAATTTTTATACAGAATTATATTTTTAACA
Source organism: Leucophora obtusa (assembly GCA_949987735.1). Lineage (NCBI taxonomy): Eukaryota > Metazoa > Arthropoda > Insecta > Diptera > Anthomyiidae > Leucophora > Leucophora obtusa. Next base: position 107,136,653 of record OX465295.1, on the reverse strand, counting down.
ACTTTTACAAAGATATATGACGACATGAAAATGCCCCTTTTTGAATGTGCATAATACCGTTACTTTAAACATGGAAAGACTTCTGTTAAGAGTTTTGTAAACAAAAAATGTCAAATTTTCATTCTTTGTTTATTTTATCCACTTTGGCTATTGTTTCTGGAAACAGTGAATGACCGAAAATCACAAAAATTCCAAAACTGTAAAAATTATGATTTCTTTCAATAAAGAAGGAAAAAATTGAAATTTATTACATTAATATATTTTTTTGTTTGGTTTTTCTAAAAGCCAACTAAATGTGCTCCATATTGGTAAAACTACAATGTTCTAATCGCAATTTGGAAACATTATATAATTTAATAAATTTGGGTGTCGTCATATGACGACGCTAGGAGAATATGTGTACAAAATGTACAAAATTTTTATTTGTTTTTATAACCTACACCACTATGTGGTCAGGGTATTATAAGTTTGTGCTGATATTTGTAACACCAAAAAATATTGGTCCTAGACCCACCTTATAGTATACCGATCGGCTTAGAATTTTTTTTTTATTTCGATTTAACGATGTCCGTCTGTCCGTCCGTCTGTCCGTCCGTCTGTCTGTCTGTCTGTCTGTCCATGCATTCTTCTGCGCACTCTACAGGTCGCAAATATTAAGATATGGTACACTGACTTGGTACACTGACTTATGTCGGCTCAAGGACGACGCCTATTGATTTTGGTGAACATCGGTCCATGTTTAGACATAGTGCCCATATAAGGGTCCTACCAAAATTATATTGTTTATACGCTGCAGGTCGCAAATATTAAGATATTTTGATGAAATTTGGTACACCGACCTATATCAGCCCAAGGACGAAGCCTATTGATTTTTGTTAATACCGGTCCATGTTTAGACCTAGTGCCCATATAAGGGTCCCCCAAAATTATATTGTTTATACGCTGCAGGTCACAAATATTAAGATATTTTGATGAAATTTGGTACGCAGACCTATGTTGGCCCAAGGACGAACAAGTTTGATTTTGGTGAACATCGGTCCATGTTTAGACCTAGTGCCCATATAAGGGTCCTACCAAAATTATACTGTTTATACGCTGCAGGTCGCAAATATTAAGATATTTTGATGAAATTTGGTACACAGACCTACATTGGCCCAATAACGCAGCCTATTGATTTTGGTGAACATCGGTCCATGTTTAGACTAGTGCCCATATAAGGGTCCTACCAAAATTATACTGTTTATACGCTGCAGGTCGCAAATATTAAGATATTTTGATGAAATTTGGTACATAGACCTATGTTGGCCCAAGGACGAAGCCTATTGATTTTGGTGAACATCGGTCCATGTTTAGAACTAGTGCCCATATAAGGGTCCCCCCCCCCCCCCCCCAAAATTGGCTTGGTTACAAACTGCAGGTAGCAAATATTAAGATATTTTAATGAAATTTGGTGCGCTGACTCATATTATAGAAAATTTTGACACGAGCCCCATTTTAACCCATTCGAATTTCGGATCCAAACTTTATTTGGCTTTTACCCAGACTGGTGTAGGGTATTGTATAGTCGGCATGCCCGACTTTAACCTTTTTACTCGTTTTTTAATATAGTCATTTTTAGCTGTCTTTGACAAGGTTTGGAGCTTCGTACCTTACCTCAGTATGGAATCTACCAAGATCGACAGGAAAATAGCCTTACACTTCCCGTAGTAGATACTTTACGTTATGGTCGAATAGAACACTTCCTAAAAAGAAGCCACAACAATAAACAAAGACAATGTCGGGGCCTCGATATCAAATCGAATCTTCTTTTTATATATCCCACTTACGAGAGTTTAATTTTTATTTTCTCTCGCTATTTAGTGAAATAATGTTAGTTTATTTAAGAAATTGAAGTATATTTGAATTTATTTTGAAAAATAATGATAATTTTCTATACCTTTAATGGAAAAATGTAGTTCTTAATAAATATTTCTGTTTTTCTTAAAAATTTTTTGGATTTTTCTTTGTAACATTTGTACACATATTCTCCTAGCGTCGTCATATGACGACAGGCAATAACTACGGATCTATATAAGACAAAATAATTTCAACTTCAGTTTCGTGGTCCTAGGGCCCTCTGTAGCAAATCATGTAAGTTTCAAACAAGTGGCCCAATTTCTTAATTCAGGAGAATATGTGTTAATAACATTGCATTTAAAAAAAATGTTATATTGAAAGTTTTTAAGATTTTATTATGATTCCCCCTTCGTCTCTGAAGAAATAAAAATTAGAGCCTTTTTACACTGAGATACCGATATAAAAAATTTAGTTCCATTTGAATTTTTTAAGTCTATTTTTGGTTTTTTAAAGGCCATTGACAATAAACAAAATAGCCTTAATGAGCCACACTCATCGATCCCGTGATGTATTTCATTAAGGGGTGATGCTTGGACTCATAGCCTGCGTATAGGGCTGCCGGTTCGATCCCTGGTCATGGCATACACAAAAATGAAAGTTTTTCATATATTTAGAGACAAATCAACAATTTAAATTACTTTGATCAATTGACACGTATACTAACCATTGACGAGTCTTTGGGTGAGACGAAACTCCGGTAGACTGGTAATTCCCTTTTGTATCTGTTAAATTTTTCAATAAAAATGTTTTCTTGCTGTAAATCAGCTTTAAAAAAATATAACCTAAAGTTTGAGCTAAATTACGTAGAAAAATTTTATCGGACGAGTTTTAATTAAAATTTTCAATAAACTAATGAAGTTTTCTTTACAAAGTGAATGACAAATTTCTTAAATTTTATGAAAAAGCTTCACAATTTTCATAAAACTCTTTTTAATATAACTTTTTCATTGGGTGTATGAAATGTTTAATACATAATAAGAATTTAAAATAAAATTCTATGTCATTAATCAATGAAGTTTTGAATTCCAGCGAAACTTCATTGAATGAATGTAAAAATTCATAAATATGTTAGCATATAGACAAATCTCTCAGTCTGCAGTAACAGATGTCAAATTCCACAAAAGTTTTGGTTTTTTAACTTTCATTTTGTCTTAACTTTAGGTTATTTTTTTTATTCGAATAAAAATTTAAATTCAGTTAAATGTTGTAGAATTGATCGAGTTTTGAACCGACTATCAATACTTCCTTGGGAGCTGTAAGAGTTCTTACAGAATTAACATGTCAATTGATAGTTGTGTTAAACAAATGCAAATATTAGTTTAAATTTTTTAAAGAATTAAAACCAAGGTTGGTTACCGTTATCGTTATAATACCGTTATCGCTAAAATACCGTTTCAAATTGAATACCGTTACCGTTATCGATACCTCTAAAAAAATTTCTAAATACCGTTATCGTTACCGTTATTTTTATGGGTAGTTACCGGTATTTTACCGGTATTTATTATTTTATATAAAAATTACAATTTTTTTATTTTTTATTTTATAATCTTGAGTGTTTTTTTTTTACAAAAAATTTATAGATAATAATTTTACTTATTAAAACTACCAGTATTGAATTTATAGCTTAAAATCTGTATTTGCAGTACTTAAAATTGAAAATATGCCATGTTTTTACTTGTTTTTATATGTTTTTAACATAATTTTTAATACCGGTACGTACCGGTATTGCTGTTTCGATAACGGTATACCGTTACCGAAACAGTCTTAAATACCGGTACCTTTACCGTTACCTAAACAAACGAAATCTGATGCCGTTACCGTTACCCTTACCGTTATTCGTTTCGGTAACCAACCTTGATTAAAACCGAAATGAAAAATTGTCTCTTGTATTTCATAAAGCCTGGTCCAGCCAGACACGTTGTTTGTTTTGAGAAGTTTTAAAAAACGCATTTGTCTTTGCCTTTCGCGATGTTTTTATAAAGCCTTTTATTTACAAATAGCAACTCTGATATATTTTTAAAATATTTGCAAACAAAATTATTACAAATTAAAAGTCGTTTAAAACATGACTTGTCTCGCTAGTGCAATGTCGTCTTGATTGGAATTACTCTTTCAGTCGATTTGAACGAATTTGATGGCATTGTATTTAGAATGTTTGTTCTAAGCTTTTCTTGTAATTTGTTAGCCAATATAGGAAAATTGTGAATTTTTGGGAAAAAATAAATTAAAAATTCCATATTAAAAATGTAACCGGTTAATCGACCTATTTTAACCGATTATTGGAGTCGAATAATTATTTGAGTTGTAAATTATTTGTTTCGACATTAACCGAAATAGAGGCGATTGATCGAGGAATCGGTTAATCGATTAACCGAATTGGAAACACTGTTTCATTCATTCAGAAAATATGTTTATCATTTACAAAAATTAGTATAATAGTTGCAAAAGACTATCGGTGATTTTACAACTCCATAAAATTACCGACAATTTTGTGAAGACGCTTGTTTAAATGTGTTAGGGCGAGTAACTTATTTCCACCATAACCAAGGTTAAACGTTAACCACAGATATTTCCATTTAAATTTGACATTCATAACTATGGTTAAGCACTAAACTCAGATTATTTATAGATAAGTTAGCAGGTCTTAAAGAGTTAAATATTATGTAAATAAATCGAAGCTTTTGTTTAATATTAAAATCTTTTCCAAATTTAATAAACTATGTATTCCTTTTTGTAAATAGAAATGCCTAAAAAGGAAATTTTAATTAAATTTTTGATTTAAAAAGGGGTTTAACTAGAAAAGCTATCTAGATTTTTACAGCAAATTGAACAAGAACTAGAAAGAACGAAAGAGCAAAACGAACTATAATGCACAAATCTATTGACATTTGTTTTTCGGGCTTCAAATGTGGTTTTTCGCGTTCGTTTACTTTTGTGCATTTTTGTTATTTCGGGAGACTATTTCTTGTTAACTCTCATTTTACCGAACTTTACCCAAAAAGTAAAGAAACAGAGCTATTATGTCTGTTCCCGTACTTTACCGAAGTTACACAAACTAGCCCAAAAGCGTTCCCATACTCAAAATTGCGTGTAAATTGTTGTTGTTGTTGTAACGGCTTTAAAAATAGAATTTTTAGGTAATAATTCTCATTTAAAGCCGGAGTGGCAATCCTTGCTCGGATAAATTCGAAAATTGGAATACATCCGAAACGTTCCGGCACATAGTCCGATTGCCGCGGGAACCGGGTTATACCGCCCATACTCGGTAAATTGTTGTTGTTTGGGCTGTTTTGGGTTCCCGCGGGTACCCGCACATATTATGTGAGTTCCCGTACGTTACCGCGGGTACCCGTGGGAACCCAAAACAGGCCAAACAACAACAATTTACACGCAATTTTGAGTACGGGAACGCCTTTGGGCTAGTTTGAGTAACTTCGGTAAAGTACGGGAACAGACATTATAATAGAAAAGTAATATAATTATTGCTTTATAATTATTAAGAGAAATGAATGCAGATAATTTTGTATGAAGTGTCCTATTTCTATGTCCATATCTGTATTTCCAATGATTATGTATGGCGTTGGCGTATTTACTAAAAACGCCTCCATACAAATCGAATTTTTCAAAGTCAAAATTAACAAAAAGTGAAATTTTCCTGCCGAATTTTAGTAAAATATAAAGCCCAAACCACATAGTGAAAGTGTCAGTGCTGTCAAACTTTGTTCTTGAATATCGCGAAAACGATTTAATATTTTTAAAATGTTCTTCTTGTGTTTTGTTTAAAAACAGCTCTTGTTTATTTAGAAACTTTTCTAATTTCTCGACAGTGACAAATAGAGAAGATACAAAAAAACTGCTTTATCGACAAAACGTCGCACTGCGGTCTACACTGCGTTTATGTGGTTTAGGCTTAAGTCTTGCTTGACTGTTAAATATTGCAAAAATATTTGTTATAACGACTTTACTGTAAAAACGTCTACGCCTACTCCTTACATAATCAGGGGGATTACCACGGTTTTGCTTGTCAATGCACAATTTACCCTTATGGGAATTTGTGTGTAAAAAAAGGTTTTCACTCGAAGTCAGTTATTAGTATGGCAAGGAATTTCATGCACTTAAAAATGAAAAATATGCGCCTAAAATATGTGGCTAAAAAAGAAAAATATGCATTAAAATATAAGAAATATGCATTAAAACAATTATTTTTGCAAAAATAATGCACTTTAAAACTTAAAAATATATTTAAGCTAGTAATTTTGCAAACAAACAAAGAACTCGAAGATTTTCCATAGGTCAATAAGTTTTTAAGAATGTTTATTTTGATTGAATCAATTTTTTATATTTTTCTACAAAATAAAAAATCCTTCTAAAAATTAAAAATATGTACAAATATGCATTAAAAGCATTAAAAAAAGTATTAAAAAGGCACCAAATACGCATTTAAAGCAAGGTTGCCAACCGAAACAAATTTCGGTATTGGTACCGGTATTGGCAGGGGGTCAAGGGAAATTATTTCCAAATGGCAACCTCACCCACAGTCCAACTTGGACATGGTGTCCCCTGTTAACGCTGACGAGTCTCTGACGACCGAGTATGGGCGGTATAACCCGGTTCCCACGGCAATCGGACTATGTGCCGGAACGATTCGGATGTTTTCGAATCTTCGAATTTATCCGAGCAAGGCTTTAAATAAGAATTATTAACTACAAATTCTCATTTTAAAGCCGTTACAACAACAACAACGGTATTGGTATCGATTTTTTGTTTGTTTCGGTATTGGTATCGGTATTTAATTTGTATCGGTATTACCGATACCGAAGCATCAATACCGGTACGTACCGGTACAGAGCTTTGAAGAATTAATTATTTTTTGAATGAATTCACTACCAATCGAATTCAATTTTCTCTAGACTTGAATGAATTCCTTTTCTTAAGTAATTCACTGAATTCGGTTAACTGAACGCGTTCATCAAATAATAAATTCAAAGAATTAATTCCATTGCAATAGTTCTCTTTATTAAATCAAGTGAATTAATTCACTGGTGAACGCGTTCAATTTTATAAATCGAACGGGAAAAAAGTGAATTAATTCCTTACTGAATTAATTCACCACAGAATTCGTTCAATTCGATTTTCGTTCAGTGAATTAAAAAAAAATAAAATTATGTTCAGTGAATTAAATAAAATAAAATTACGTTCATTGAATTAAAAAAAATTAAATTACGTTCAGTGAATTAAAAAAGAAAAAAAAAATACGTTCACTGAATTGAAAAAAAAATTACGTTCACTTAATTCACAAACAAAAATTGCGTTCGCTGAATTCAAAGCCTGTTTTCTGCCGTTCAGTAGAAGAAAACATTGTATTGTAAAATGTATAAATGAAATACGTCATAGTCAAGTATCTACATTTTACTGGGAAGCATAAGTTTGAAAAATTAATAGTTATATTTTTCCAAATTTATCTATATCTGTAAAGTTTTTATTTTTAATAGTAAAAGGCTTTATTTTTTAATCATGTAGGTTGATAAAGTGCATCGGGTTTCTCTAACAATTAATATATATATGTAATTTGTTTATTTTTACTAGCAAACGCTGTAAAATTTCTTAGTTTCAAATTTTATTTGTAAATAAATGTTTTGGTATTGGTATCGGTATTTCATTTGTATCGGTATTACCGATACCGAAGCATCAATACCGGTACGTACCGGTACAGAGCTTTGAAGAATTAATTCTTTTTTGAATGAATTCACTACCAATCGAATTCAATTTTCTCTAGACTTGAATGAATTCCTTTTCTTAAGTAATTCACTGAATTCGGTTAACTGAACGCGTTCATCAAATAATAAATTCAAAGAATTAATTCCATTGCAATAGTTCTCTTTATTAAATCAAGTGAATTAATTCACTGGTGAACGCGTTCAATTTTATAAATCGAACGGGAAAAAAGTGAATTAATTCCTTACTGAATTAATTCACCACAGAATTCGTTCAATTCGATTTTCGTTCAGTGAATTAAAAAAAAATAAAATTACGTTCAGTGAATTAAATAAAATAAAATTGAATTAAAAAAAATTAAATTACGTTCAGTGAATTAAAAAAGAAAAAAAAAAATACGTTCACTGAATTGAAAAAAAAATTACGTTCACTTAATTCACAAACAAAAATTGCGTTCGCTGAATTCAAAGCCTGTTTTCTGCCGTTCAGTAGAAGAAAACATTGTATTGTAAAAACGTATAAATGAAATACGTCATAGTCAAGTATCTACATTTTACTGGGAAGCATAAGTTTGAAAAATTAATAGTTATATTTTTCCAAATTTATCTATATCTGTAAAGTTTTTATTTTTAATAGTAAAAGGCTTTATTTTTTAATCATGTAGGTTGATAAAGTGCATCGGGTTTCTCTAACAATTAATATATATATGTAATTTGTTTATTTTTACTAGCAAACGCTGTAAAATTTCTTAGTTTCAAATTTTATTTGTAAATAAATGTTTTCTTCTACTTAACGGCAGAAAACAGGCTTTGAATTCATGAACGTATTTTTTTTTTGTAATTCACTGAACGTAATTTTATTTTCTTTAATTCACTGAACGTACTTTTATTTTATTTTAATTCACTGAACGAAAATGAAATTGAACGAATTCAGTGGTGAATTAATTCAGTAAGGAATTAATTCACTTTTTTTCCGTTCGATTTATAAAATTGAACGCGTTTGTCAGTGAACTAATTCATTTGATTAATTAAAAAGAACTATAGCAATTGATTTCATTCGTAACAAAATAAATCGAACGAAAACAAATATGAATTAATTCCATTCAATATATGGTGCTTTGTGAATTAATTCATCGAATTTTTAATTCAGAATTGAAAAATTGAAAGTCAAAATATGCAGAAATGTATTTTTCACAAAATATGTCACTACAAATCGATGCCATTTTGTTCTAAATTTGATGATTCGGATAAATATTTAGGCCATATTAGTTTTGGACTATCGAGAAAAAACATGCATTTGCATGGAATTCCTTGCCCTAGTCATTAGTTTTTTGTAACAGTTCCAAGTAGGTACAGTTAAATGTACGATAATATGGCGCTGTTAAAAAACAGACATATTGCCAGGTTATTAAACACAATGCGTTTAAATACGCAATATAAAAAACAATGTGCCGAACTTTCCAGAAAGTTCCGTCCAGGACGCACAGGAACAACATTAAGACGAACACTAAAAATTGCCTTCACAATGGAGGTTCAGCGGGATGAGGCCTCAATACACCAGCAAATGAACAAATTTTTATAGAAAGACGCGCACACAAGAACCATTTCCGTTGCAATAGAGGCGTGAGCGATACTTACAAGTGAATTCGTACGGGAATTCCAAGGACGCGATTCCCGGGAATCCCGCCCTTTTTTCAATTCAATTTTTTTATTCTTTTACAGAAGTTTTAGCTATTATGTATTGCAATTTTGTAAGCTAAATAGATTTAAATTTAAAGCATTGCTTTGAAATGAATGTAAATAAGAAATATTTGAAATTAAAACATGCGATTTAAAATTTAATAAACTGAATTAGTATAAAACTAGTAAAAAAGTTAAAGTCGAGCATGCCAGCTATATAACATCCTACACTAGTCTGGTTAAAAGCCAACTAATGTTTGAATCCGAAATTAGGGTTGCCAGATACCTAAAGTCAAATAACTGGACAATGGAAAAAATTCACCTGGATTTTAGAACAATAACTGGAATATTAAAAAATGCACTTATAGTTCAAATAAGTAAAATTTTATTTAGGGGGTTATTTTGTAAAACGCAACGCTTTACCTAGTTACAAAAACAAATCCATACAAATTGTTTTTGTAACTATAACAACTTACATACAAATCACCGCAACGCAAAAAAAAACTAATATGCAAGTGCTTGTGCAAATTTAAATGTTACTTACACTTTAGAAAATATTGTTTTCTATTGTTGTTTCTACATGAATGGATGCCACTACATTGCTAGATCTGTCAAAACAACAGAGTAGTACATTGGAAGATGACAAAGCAAATTGTGGAAAATTTTCTGTTGTTGTTTTTTCTTTAATATTTTAAATGTTTAATAACGCTCCTAGACGAGAACAAGAAATTCTCATTGAGTTTGTAATTTAACTTAACAAATATTTCCAGAAATTTTAAAAACGTCGTCCCCTGACGATTTCCTTATGCAAGAATGAAATCCGGATAGGTACATGCCTATAACGGATTATTTTTCACAATTTGTTAAATACGTTCGAGATTTTAGCATATTTAATTCCTTTAATGCAATTAATGTATATCCCGATAAAATAAAATTAAAAAAAACAGGCGTTGCGTTTTACAAAATAGCCCACTTAAATTAAAATTCAGTCTTACGTCATATTACAAATATGTGACCTTCTCCGAGAAAAGGGACCTAGTGTGTGAAAATTAAGTTTTTAAAAGAACGCATTTAAAGTTTCAAATTTTAATGTTTTTCTCATTTTTATCGATTTTCCCAAGTTCCCGTTTTTTGACACACTAGGTCCCTTTTCTCGGAGAAGGTCACATATATTAACTTAAATCACATAAAAAAGTATAACTATGTTTTTGCCACATATATTCTGTATTTTTATTTACAGAATTTTTACCAGGCACCAGAAAACGTTTTGTTTTTGTTTTTATCAAAAATAAATATCACTAAAGTTCAAAATGGTTTTATTTTTCAATCGAAAACAGAAAATTTCAAATGTACTTTAAAATAAAAATATCCCTCAAGTTGAAATTCCAAAAATATCTTTAGGTATAAATATCAAAGATAAAAAAATTGATAAAAAATAAAACTTTTTAAAACGTTTTTTTTTTGTTTTTCATCTTTGTACTAAGTACAAAAATATGAATAGAATTTTGAAATTTTTGTTTTATTTTTATGGTGGAGATACTATTCTGGTTTTTGGTTTCAAATCTGTAGAAAATCATATAATACCCTGGTGTGAACTGTTGGGCGGTATATACATACAAACATATATTGCCAATATTTTTTTTTTTCCAAAAATGTTGCCAATTGACTAGCATTTTGCATTAATATTATTCATTTTCGGAATGAAGTATAAGTTTTCTAATTAAATTTTTGCACCATGAAACCTTTTTCGCATTCCGCCATTAATTCGCAATTTTTTAAGTGCAGATTTTTAAAATTCCTAACCTAGGGACCATAATACCCATATCTCATACCAAAGTTTGGTATGTTTAGTTCGCAAAAAAAAATTGGCAAAAAAATTTGCAAAAAAAAATTTTCCATTAATGTATTCTTTTGCAGAAAATAAATTGCTGATTAGGTTTCTTAATTATTTTTTTGTATCATAAAGGCTTTTTTCGCATTCCGCCAATATTTTGCAATTTTTGGAGTGCGGTTTTTTAAAATTTTTAACCTTAGGACTATAATTGCCATATCTTATGCTGAAGTTTGGTGGTTAGTATGCAAAAAGTTTTGCGAAAAAAAATTTTGCAAAAAGGAAAATTTTTTCATCAACATATTCGTTTGCAGAATGTAAATCGCTGACTGAGTTTTTAAATTTATTTTTTGTACCATAAAGTTTTTTTTCGCGTTCCGCCATTATTTTGCAAATTTTTAAGCGCGGTTTTTTTAAATTTACAACCTAGGGACTATAATACCTATATCCTATTCCAAAATTATCTGATTAGATTGCAAAAACAAAAAAAAAATTGGGAAAAAAATATTTCCAAAAAGGAATAGTTTTGCATCAATATATGTATAGCAGAATGTTAATCGCTGATTAAGTTTAAAAATTTTTCAGTGCGGGTTTTTAAAATTCATAAATTTGGGACTATGATACCCATATCTTATGCCAAAGTTTGGTGATTCGTATGCAAAAAATTTCGCGAAAAAAAATTTTGCAAAAAGGAAAATTTTGCATCACATATTCGTTTGCAGAATGTAAATCGCTGACTGAGTTTTTTAATTTATTTTTTGTACCAAAAAGATTTTTTTCGCGTTCCGCGATTTTTTTGCAATTTTTTAATTGCGGGTTTTTAAAATTCATAATCTAGGGACTATAATACCAATTATCTCATATCAAAGTTTGGTGGTTAGTTTGCAAAAAAAAAGTTCGCGAAAAAAATTTTCCGAAAAGAAAATTTTTTGCATCAGTGTATTTGTTTGCAGAATGTAAATTTCTGATAAGAATTTTTAATTCATTTTTTGTACCATAAAGTTTTTTTCGCGTTCCGCCATTAGTTTGCATTTTTTAAGTGGGGTTTTTTAAAATCCATAATCTAGAGATTTGGTATCCTATACCAAAATTAGCTGGTTAGATTGCAAAAAAAAAATCACGAAAAAAAAATTTGCAAAAACCAATAGTTTTGCATCAATATATTTGCTTGCAGAATGTTAATCGCCGATTAAATATCAAAATTAATTTCTTTGTACCATAAAGCCTTTTTTCGCGTTCCGCCATTATTTTTCAATTTTTTAAGTGCAGTTTTTGTGGTTAGTTCCCAGCAAAACCTTGGTAATATGTTGGTATTACAGAACACATTACCTGGTAATACCATACCCCTTACCATTGCATTATTTCATAACTAAAATGTAATGTCTTACGTTTAATGTGCTGCATAACTACTGGGTAGCAACTTCTTACCAATGATATATTTAAACACCTCAAAGAAAAGAGTTACTTTTAATACACAACATGAGTTCTAAATAATAGCAGCGACTTATTACAGATGGGATATTTTAAAACCGTAAAATAAGGAGTTACTTTTAATGTGATACGTGATCACTTAATAGAAATATCCACTTATTACCGATGGTGTATTCAAATACCTCAAAATAAGGAGTTATTTGTAATGCGATACATGAGTGTTATTTTCTATTTAAAATATTCGATACAAATAATTTATATGTTTTATACATATTGACTGAAATATCTTTTATGTTTTTTGTTAACTTTATATTAATTAAATATGAATATGCTTCGTTTTAGCATTTATAAAAAACCAACACGATAAAGTCTTATTTTAATTTTTTTTGTAAGAAGTAAGTATATATTTTTATACAGTAAGTGAGCGCATAATTTTAATGTGTTATTTCAGACCCTGTTTGTAACACATTTTTTTGGCCTTACTTTAAGCTGTTATGTAAATAGTATTGTGCTCAGTGTCGGTTATGTAAATGGTTACGTAACTCCTAACATGTAACATTAAAGTAACATGTTCTTATGTTGTTACCTAGCCCTCTTTTGGAAAGTTCATACCTCCAATGACATGCCCTTGTTAAAATAATAGCTGTTGGAATAGCAAAGTAAGAGGTTACATACCTTAATTTCTTCTTACAAACCTTATTACCAGGTAATAGAAAGTTTTGCTGGGTTGCTCACAAATCTTATGGTTTTAATGACCACAGTTTGTCTTTTGAACAAAATTATTCAGCCTATCATGCTTTGTAGAAGTCTTTTCGACGGAAATTTTTATTACTTTTTAATAACGCAAAGGTATATATCATTGGATGCAGAAATGTGTCCATATGAATGTTGTTTAAAGAATTTTTACAAAATTTATATTTAATTGTAATCAGAAAAAACTAAAAAAAAACCTTTTAAAACGTTTTATTTTGTTTTTTCTCAATACAAAAAAAAAAACGTTTTTTTTTGTTTTTTCCTCAATACAAAAATAAAAATAATTCTCAACTTTCCTGAAAATATCAGTACGGATATTTTTTAAATTTTGTTTTCTAAAACAAAACAAAAAATAAAAAAATTGATGAAAACAAAATATTCATCAGGAAAAATAAATTCATTTGTACACAAGTGATTTTTTTTTTTATTGAGGAAAAAACAAAATAAAACATTTTAAAAGTATTAATATCGGGTGCCTGATTTTTACTAACTCTTTTGCCTTAGTTGTAAGCAAAAATGTATGAAAAATTTTGCAACTTTCTTCAAAATGTATTCTTATTAATGCTTTATTAGGTCGAAGGACAATCTATTCCTTTCTTGTGAGTATAGATTATTTAAAATACTAAAAGTTCTTTTACAAAAAGCATTGCTAAATGGCAAAGAAAAAACAAACGAGATCAATTTATATAGATTTTGTACGTTATTTTTATCGCATTTTTGAAAAAATAAAAAATGCACCATAACTTATCAATTGGAATATCTTTCAGCAAATTATCAAAGGTTTCTCGCAGGCAGCAGAAGTCAGTGTAGAACATGTCGTTGTCAATTAATTCTAAATTTCTAAAACTTTTGGAAACTCGGATAAGTTATCCCACGATAAAAGAGATTATTTTGAATTTACAACTGGAATTTCGTTGTAAGTGATTCGTGAATTCGGGATTCGTCTCCGAAATCATATCATTGCTCCAAGTAACAGCATTTCTTAAAAACTGATTTGCTTCTAATATGAAAGTTTTTGTTTCGTGATAGGAATTTTTTTTTAAAATAGGCAGTCAATTTTTAAGGCAGTTCAAAAAATTACTATTATACTGTGCAGTTCTATAATAGTTCAGGAATCACTTTCTAGGGTTAATACTGGTGAATATTCATTTAATTAATAAAAAAATATAATTAAAAAATAATTATTTTTCAAAATTAAAGAAATTCTTTTTTAACTGGACAAATTGTATTTTAGCTGGTAACTGGACAAGACCCAAAATAACTGGACAATCCAGGCCATTCCAGGCCATCTGGCAACCCTAGTTAAAATGGACTTGTGTCAAAATTTTCTATAAAATGATATGGGCGATAGGTCCAAATATGGACCGATCCTGTCTAGAATCAATAGGCTTTGACCTAGGGACTATATGAGTCAGCAAACCAAATTTCACTGAAATATCTTCGTATTTGCGACCTGCGACTTAAACCAAAATGAATAGGATTCGTCCTTGGGCCGATATATGTAGGTCGGTATACCAAATTTCATCAAAATATTTTAATATTTGTGATCTGTAGAGTTCGCACAAAAATGCATAGACAGACAGACGGATATCGTTAAATCGAAATAAAAAGTGATTCTGAGTCGATGGGTATACTAAAAGGTGGGTCTAGATGGTGTTACAAACATCAGCACAAACTTATTATACCCTGTCCACGTAGTTGTGTAGGGTATAAAAATATTATTTCGGCCAAATTGTTTGTGGATGTCAGTTGAATTTGGTTAAGTTAAACCGAAAACAAATACTCGAACTTCAGAAAATTATTTTTCTTTAAAATGATGATCTTTGTTCAAATAAAGGATAAAGGATATACAACACTTCAACATCCGTATCTCAGTTCTAAATACCCCCAAAAAACTAGGCATTAAAAAATTAGTAATATTTTCGTATTTTCAATTGAGAATTTTGAGTTTTTTTTACTTCAAATAATTTTATTTAAATTTCAACTGCTATTCCTTTATTTCAATTGTATTTTTTAAATATTATGCAGATGCTTTTTCAAATTATTTTGGATTTCTTTATATCCCAAGTAAAAAAGTTTTGATATAGTCATATATTATCATATACAATTTTGTATTATTATATATTGGAACATATATACTAAGATATACTTATATAAAATTTAACGAAATTACATCCTAAATATATAACTATATCTTGTTATATATTGCACAATATATAGCGCAACATATTACAATATCCAATTATATATAGACCTGTATATATTTACATATGCCTCATATAATTATGTATAATTGTATCGAATTATAATATCAAAACTCATATAATTTTTTTTAGTAGGGATGTTATTTTAAAATGCAAATATGCAAATTAAATACCCAGCAAAACATTATATTACCCGGTAATGACTTTGGTAAGAAGAAATATTACCAAAACTATTATTTTAACAAGGGGATCGAGGTAACTCCTTACCTAGTAATATTTTATTCTGAACTTACATGTTACGCTT
This sequence comes from Leucophora obtusa, assembly GCA_949987735.1. NCBI lineage: Eukaryota > Metazoa > Arthropoda > Insecta > Diptera > Anthomyiidae > Leucophora > Leucophora obtusa. The sequence continues at coordinate 107,120,840 of OX465295.1, read as the reverse complement.
ACCTATTACCTCTAGGTTACAAAAAACCTAAAAATAATACGATTTTTTTTTCTTAAAATTTCCATTAGTTTTATATTGACTATTAAATTAAAAATTATGTATGTACATTAGAGCGAACCACCTTACAGGCAAAAAAAAAAGTGCGCCGTACACCCTCCAATATGAAGTATTTTTGCAAGGAGGTTTCAAAAAAAAAATTTTTATTTTTTTTTGCCGAACGTAGGGGTCGCCGTTTTACATTTTTCGTTATATCTTTGGCATTCACAGTCGGATCTTAAAGTATGATATTTCGATGTTTTTCTCTCGAGGAGACCAGTGTTTTGCTCTAAGGGCATTTTGAGCTCAAGAATCCCGTTATAGTAGTTACCCACCAGATCTCAGTTGCTACCACCCTAATATACAACTCTAATGTTAGAAAACTAAAGCTCGCAAAAAATCATTAAACTTTTGCTAAGGAAGTTTTTCGCTAAACCCAGTAGAAATTTTTTTATATATTGGTTGCCGAACGTAGGGGTCGCCTTTTTAAATTTTTTTTAATTGGATTTTTACTATATAGCAAAACACTGGTCTCCTCGAAGCAAAAAAATCGATATATCACACTTTAAAATCGGATTTTAAATGCCAAAGCTATAACAAAAAATTAAAAAAGGCGACCCATACGTTCGACAAAAAAAAAAATTTTTTTTTTTGAAATCGCCTTCCAAAAATACTTCATATTGGAGGGTGTACGGCAAACTTTTTTTTTGAGGTACGGTCTAATGTACATATTTTTAACAAAAAATTTTGAATTTTTTTTATAAGTTTTGGTAAGCTCTTTGTTTTCTATTACTAGACCTATTATTTTAACAAGGGCATGTCCATCGATGTAACTGCTTACCTAGTAACATGTTATTCTGAACTTACAGGTAAGGATTTTAAATTCACGGATTTTTAACAAAAAATAGAATTTCTAAAATTTACTAGAAAAACGAATTATTTATACCAATAAAACATTCAAAAGTATGAATTTGGTAATAAAAGTAATGCAAGAGTAAGCGTTTTGATATACTACCAGGTAATATGTAGAGTTGTGAAATTTCGGTATTTTTTGAGTACTCAATACTACTCAATACTTTTCAATTGAGTACTCGATACTACTCAATACTTTTAACGGTTTTTTTAATTTAAAAATAAAAATGTTATGAATTCGTATTTATTAGGAAAAATGATCACAATTCACATACACGTGTTAGTTAACTAACTATTGTTATTTACATTTTAATTAATTTAAAACATTTTAAATAAATTAATTAAATAATTTTTCCCAAAAATTCGTTACAAATTTCTTTGTTTCACAAATAGAGTTGTATTTTCAGAGCTGTATTTTTAGAGTACTATTTTTAGAGTTGTATTTTTATACGAAAAATACACATTTCTACGGAAAATTGCATCTTTAAAAGTATTGAGTAGTACCGTTTTAGTATTGAGTACTCAAAAAAACAGTCAATATTGAGTACTCAGTACCGGAATACTCGATACTTTTACAACTCTAGTAATATGCATAGTAGTACCCATATATTACCAAGATTTCTTTTTAAATAGTTGTGACTAGGGTTTGGGGTTCGGGAATTCTCGGGAAATCCCGGGAAAAGTTTGCCGGGAATTCCCTGGAAAATAATATATTTTTCCCGGGAAAACGGGAAATTTTAAAAATATTAAATTTTTTAAATTGTTTTTGTTTCGAATAGGATTTTTTAATTTTAGTCATAAAAAACATTTTAAATACAAAAACAAAAATGTCGTTGTTAAAATCTTTTAAAAGGGAATACATTTATTTGACACACAAATAAAATCTTTGCCAATTAATAAGGAGCATTTCAACTAATAAATATTTTTCGCATAACTTATTCAAAATTTAAGTAGTAAAACCTAAAAACTTGGTAAAATATTTAAAAGAAATATGAAAAAAAAGCTTTGTTTCTTACAAATAATCGCTCTTACTATCTAAATTTTTCAGATGTATAATTTAGGTAAAGTCGACTTTAGTTAAAATATTGGGTGGCAGTATACCTTGACTTGGTTTATTTTTGGAGCATTCTGAATGGTTAATTTATTTTCAACCAATCAAAGTATTTGAAAATATAAATATTTTTGTAAGGTTTTCATACACAAAATGAACAAAACCTTTGATTAATTAAATAAAGTCTACTTTAAATTTAAAATACGCCTTTATATTAAGGGCCAATAATTTTATAAGTAACGTTTTCATTAATAACGGTGGTATCTAAATTTGGTTATCCGACATCTAAATTTGGTTCACAAAAAAAAAAAAAATGATTTTCATGAAACTTCTCTTGAAGAAAACAACAAGAATAATGTTTCAGCTAAAATTAGCAAAGTACCTGAAGAAAAAAGTGTAAGCTGAATAGGCATTAAAGGTTTTATGGTAGGGCAAACATTTCCTGAAATGGTATCCAAATTAGCTGCAGTCAATCCGCAACATAACTAGATATTCGTTTATTCGAGAAAGTTTTTATAATAAAAACCTGGCATTGGACAAAAATGAAACCGATGTAAAGAACATTATATTAAATTACTACAATCATGTAAAAGATACCATGATAAAAGAAATATCGAGCAATATTTCTAACAATAGAAGATTTACTATATTCTTAGATGAATGGACAAGAATATCACAAAAGAGATATTTGAACATATGTATAAACGGAAATAATTCATTTTATAACCTGGGGTTGGTTTATATATCAGGAAGATGTAAAGCTGATGAAATAAGAAGAATTGTAGAAATAAGACTAGAAGAGTTTTATTTGTTTTTGGAAAATAACATTGTGGCCAGCATATCTAATGGGCCAAGTGTGATGAAACGGTTTGTTTCCGACAGTCCAGTAGTAGGTGCCTGCTTGAATCATGCAATTCATTTGGTAGTGCCGCAAGTAATTTATGTGAAATCAAATGTTCAACATTCTGATATTTTTTACTTTGAATTCTCACTACACAGACTGCATTTGTACTGAAATAGTGTTTTTTTTAACAAAAATTACTTATATAGGTGGTTTTCATTAACAATTTTGTTCAAAAATATTTAATGAAAACAAAAAATATGATTCCCGGGAATCCCGGGAATCATATATTTTCATTCCCGTTTCCCGGGAAATAAAAAAGTCCGGGAAATCCCAAACCCTAGTACTGTCCCAATCCGACCAAAAATCCCGCAGTTATAAGCAAGTCTAACTTCAAACTTTGAACCGCAATAACTCCCGAGATAGGCCCAACCGACAAAAAAAAAAACAAAGTTGTTTTGCAAGCCCAATTAAAAGTTTTACCTGTGGTAAACATTTTGACCCAATCGGAACAATTTTTTTTTTTTTATTTATTTTTGGAGATTTTTTCATTTCCATCTGAACCTGGCATTTTTAACACAAAAAATGGGTAAATTTACATGGCAGCACACACAAGTTAGGAATCATACACTCATAAAAATAAATCTGTAAAAATAGCAGAAAAAGTTACTAAAAATTAGTTAAAAATGATGCTACAGAAAAAACTGCTAAAATTAGCAGATTTTTCTACTAAATACTAGTAAAATGAGAACAGAAAAAAAACTAATATGCAAGTGCTTGTGCAAATTTATTACTGACACTTTAGAAAACATTGTTTTCTATTGGCTTTTATATATGAATGGATGTTACTACATTGCTAGATCTGCAAAACAACAGAGTAGTATATTGGAAGATGACAAAGCAAATTGTTGTTGTTTTTCTTTTTTCTTTGATATTTTGAATGTTTATAACGCTCCTAGACGAGAACAAGAAATTCTCATTGAGTTTGTAATTTAACTTAACAAATATTTTCAGAAGTTCTAAAAACATCGTCCCCTGACGAGTTTCTTAGACAAGAATGAAATCCGGATAGGGACATGCCTCCAACAGATTATTTTTCACAATTTTTTAAAATACGTTTGGGATTTTAGCATATTAAATTCCTTTAATGCAATTAATGTATGTCCCGATAAAAATAAAAAAAAAATAAAAAATTAAAACTGTTAAATTTACAGAATTTTGCAGAAAATTTTGATAACTATTTGTAGACTTAAAATAGCAAAAATAAACTGTTAAATCTACAAAATTTTTGCTATTTTTAAGCAAAATTTTGTTGAATGCAAACAGCAGTCTATTCTGCTAAAATCAACAGAAATATTTGCTAAAAAAATTGTAAACTGCTGTTTTGAAAAGGCTTGATTTTTATTTGCATTTAAAAAAAATCGAAAAAAAAACGTCGAAAATTTTAAATTTTTTGGTGAGAATTTAGGCTACTAATTATTTAGCAAAATTTTTTGCTGATTTTAGCAGGTTAATTTGCTATTTTCTATTTACAAAAATTAAGCTCAAATATTACTAAAATTCTGTATATTTAACAGTTTTATTTTTGCTGTTCCTATATTACTAATATATAGCAAAAATAATCTGCTAATTTAGCAGTTTTTTCTGCAGCATCATTTTTAACTAATTTTTAGTAGTTTTAACTGAATTTTTTACGGACTTTTTCTATTAGTGTAAAAAATGCAATAAATAGATAAACATAAATAAACTTACCATAGCATATTTTTCAAAATATGTACCATTACGTAAACCAAATTGTTCATATTCATTGTGTTTAAAAAGTTGGAAAAAATAATCTAAACCTGGCTGGAATTTTGGAAAAGTTAAAAAGGCCACCAAGTTTCCGCAGTATGTTGTTACCAAAACAATAACAACAATCCACCAAAAACCAATAACCAAACGACCACTATCAGCCTGAGGTAAGTACATGCCACCTAAGTAAGTTGTAAAAAAAATATCAAAATTATTAAATAATTTAGTTAAAAATATTTCACTAATACATGCCTTGTTGCAATAATGCACCATATATGTACCAAAAACAATTTTTAACTGTGGAAAATCCTTTGACATGTAAATGCTGCATGGGCACCAAACGATTTATAACAAAAAGTACCGGTGATGTTATTAATATTACACCAACTAAAGAGGCCCAAGTCTAAAATAAAGTAATTAAAATATTTAAGAGGTTTTTTAGAGTTCTTTTTTTATTTGTTTTCCAATAATACCTCCAGTGTAAATGGCGCAGTAAATAGATATATACGACTAACTTCATCGGGCTTGCGCGATATAAAAGAATACTTCTGTATACTTATGGGTATGGTATAATTAAAGGGCTTCTTATACGGCTCATCAACAGTAGTTGCTACGGCAGCCATGAAAAACTATAAGAATTGGTGGAAAATTGTATTAATGTACTATAATTTCAAATGTCACGAATAGGGTATTCGGCACGTTACCGAATCGGAATATTCAGTTTAAACCGAATGCTAACAATTTTTCTATATTTTACTTAAAATAGCAGTTTACCCCTCAATTCATAAATGCTTTGTAAAGTTATAGCAGGTTTACAAAACGTCATTTTCATACAAAATTTGTTCAGTAAACCTCCTATAATTTTACAAAGCGTTTATGAATTTAGGGGTAAGTCTCGAAGTCTACACTTAAAATAATACGTAAGTAAAAAATCTGTCAAACGGGTTTCAATTCGATTTGACTTATTTGTAACAAATTTTTAGTTGAAACACTGAATTAAATAAAGATTTTAGTTATCTTCATTTAACACACTACTAAAAATCCTCAGTACTTTAACTAATTTTGAGAGTTAATTTTAAAAATGATTTTTAACTAATTTTTAAGAACCCATTCGTTAAATTTTACACAATTTATTGTTAAAATATAACATTTCATGTTTCTGCTAGTAGGGTAGAGGGGCACATATACATATACTAATCCCATTTTCACCGATGTCAAGGGAGATAAAAAATTGGAAAAAATATATTTTGTGCATTTTTTAATTACCTTTCCTTGACATCCACTTTGACGAATTTATATCCCATGTGGTCGCAGACAGACGTGTTTTTGGGGTGCCAAAAAAATAATTGAAACCAACTAAATTTTGCAATAACTTCCTCAAATCGTGTGATAAAAAAATAATTTTTCATTATGTTACACCTATGATCCTAAGCTTTCAGAAAATAATAATTTGATTTTAATAAATGATTAAAAAGTGTGAAAAAATATTAATTTTATGTTAGTGCCAGTCTCTGGGGCACAATCACCAGATGGACCCTGGAGCTACGAAGAGTTGGTGCATCCCTGCCTAAAATGCTCTTCAAGACTTTTCTATATGTTTAAAATATGTTTAACAGTAAATTAATACAATTGTGTCTATTCTTAAATTTATATTAGGTCCGTTTCTTTACATTACCGCGGGTACCCGCGGGATCCCAAACTTACCCAAAAAGCGTTCCCGTACTCGAAAATTGGGTAAATGAGAGCAGTCAAGAGAGTGCATTTGTGTTTCTCTTTTTACCAAAGTTACCCAAACTTTTTCTTCGGGTAACTTTGGTAAATTGTAAAACTAACAGCTGATGCAATGATAACCAAAAACAATTGTAAAAATAAATTGAAAAATTAAATTAAACAAACCAATACGCAAAAGAAATGTGTTATTTATAATAATTAATTGAACAAAATAAATAAGAACTTTTAAATGCAAATAAATATGTGCGTTTATTCAAGTTTTCAAATTAAAATTATACGCATTTTCACATTTTTCTTTAAAATACATTTTTGGGCTCGGAAAGTGGTTTTGTGCGTTCCTTTACTTTTGGGTGATTTTTCCATTTTGTGAGAGGATTTTTTACTTACTCTCATTTTACCGAACTTTACCCAAAAAGTAAAGGAACGCACTTATTATTTATTCAGTTTTTTGTAATTTTGAAGAATCATTAGGTGTGTTTCTTTACTTTTTGGGTAAAGTTCGGTAAAATGAGAGTAACCACAAAATCCTCTCACAAAATGACAAAATTACCCAATAGTACAGGAACGCAAAAAACCACTTTTCTAGCCCAAAAACTTATTTCAAAGAATAACGTTAAACAGTGATGGGACTTGAAAAATTTTGTTTTGTGCCAAGTGTGTGACTAAAATGTACCAAATGGGCCTTTATTGTGCCAAAACTCAATTTTCACTTAGAACCCGTGTTTTAAACTTTCATTTTGTAAATGCATTCTTATGGAATTAATTCTATCTTGAATTCTTATGGAGTTAATTATATTTGAATGAATTAAAATTTTCTTTCAATTAAAAGGTGAATGATAAATTAAATTCATCCGATTCTTATTAAAGATTTGGGAATGCAGCCAATGAATGAATTCTTTAGGAATGGTTGCACGGAATGTATACATATAAACATTTTCTAAAACTGAATTAATTTTTTCATGAATTAAACTTAAATTAATTCTTTCGAAGCTCTGATATAAATTTATAGCATTTGAATTTTTAAAATTCTATGGATTAAGCACCGTAAGTTGTTCAGTTTTCACGTGAAAAAACTGTTATACTCCATATAAAAAAAAAGATTTTTCACGACAATGAGTTTCACGTGAAAATTGTGCAAACTTAGTTTTCACGCAAATTTAATGTACAAGACTATTATTTTTTGGTGAAAAAGTGACATTTTGTGTTAATTGTGATTGTGGCTTTGTTATAAAATTAAAATATTGTTAATTTTTTTAACTTAAATTGCAATTTAAAGCATTTAAAGTCTGAGAGAAATTTTTTCATGTGAAAAACAACTTACGGTACTTTATTCGGTAATATCTTCGATGCCATTTTTTAGTTTTGCTTTATTCGAAAAGGTATTTTAATACCAATAAATGCTTAGAAACTAAAAATTAAAGAATTGTTATTTTTTAAATTCATTTTCTATTAAATTTTGTAGATAACCAAAATGTGCCAAAATAGTATCGGTTGTGCCATTGTACCAATCAATCTTAGATTGTTCCAAAAATCCCATCACTGATGTGAAAATACGTATAATTTCAGTTTGCAAATCGGCACAAATAGACATATTTATTCGCTTTTAAAAGTTGTTTTTGATTTTATTCAATTAATTTTAACAAAAAACCAAGTTTCTTTTGCTTATTTCTTTATTTCATTACAATTTTTAATTTAATTTCACAATTGTTTTTTGTTTATATTTCCATCAGCTGTTTTACCAAAGTTTACCCGAAGAAAAAAGCTCTGTTCCACGTACGTTACCGCGGGTACCCGCGGGAACCCAATCTTACCAAAAAGCGTTTCTATTGTTAAAAATTGGGTAAATGAGAGCGTTGATGAGAGAATAATTTGTTTCTCTTTTTACCAGAAGTTACCCGTACTTTTTTTGCGGGTAAAATGGTAAAACTTTCAAATCACTAGTTGTTTGTAAATCAGCTATTTTAAATTTGTAAAAATAATTTAAATATTAACAGAACTTGTAAACAATAATTAATATCGTTAACAAATACCTCGTTCTAACATTTTTTCTTTATTCCCTTCGATATTTTATTCTTGAAATAGCATTTGTTTATATGAATAACTTTGACGTTAATTTTTGGGCTTGAAATGTGGTTTTATGCGTTCCAGGTATTGTGAGAAATTTTACCATTTTTTGAGATTATTATTTGTTTACTCTCATTTTACCAGACTTTACCCAGAATTACGTGGAACAAACCTAAAGTCTGGGTAAATTTTGGTAAAAAGAGAAGCACTAATACACTCTCATTAGCGCTCTCATTTACCCAATTCTCGAATACGGGAACGCTTTTGGGTAAATTTCGGTAACTTTGGGTAAATTTCGGTAACTTTGGGAACGTACGGGAACACACTGATTATATTATAGTTTTAAATTATTTTTTTTTTTAATGTAGTGGAGATTTATTGATTAAAAAGAATCATGTTCCTTAAAGAACTTGTTCTTAATTATTTATTTCAGTCATTAAAATATTGACTTTGTCGTATTAACAATATTTTTTTGTTGTATATACGACAAAATATCCCCCAGGTTTGGGGCAGGTACGCCGATTTGGGTTACTCTGAAAATCATTAAAAAAGTGATAGAAAATATGCAAATAATTAGAATAAAAATCATAGAAACTAAAGCCAAGATATGTTAGATCTTCAATTTGAAAGTAATTTTTGAAAAATAATTAGGGGTTAATAAATGACAGTGCTTTGAAAAAAAAGTGGCGAAGGAACCCCCCTCTACCTAGCCGTTAGATGACGCCACCAGTATATTCGAAGTTTTAAAGATAGCTTTTAATATTTCCCTCCCGATTTTTACAAATGGCCCATATCTCGAAAAATATAAGAGATAGAGCCAAATTAACGAAAATTTCGACTACCCTTAACTATATAACACTCTAAATGGTTATCTCTATCCAAAAATGGACCTCCCAAAGCCCGATAGATGGAAATTCGAAATTTTCAATAAAACTTTTCTATTTTATATAATGGCCTATATCTTAAAAACTAAGCGAAATAGAGCAAAACGGACAAAACTTTTGCTGCTTTGGTTGGAGTATCCTTACATAACTTTAGATAATATGGGAAGGGTCCCGGAACCCTATAATTTGAATAAATTTTATGCTCAGTTTAATAAAAAATAAAACTAGTTTTACTAATTTTTAGTTACATTTAGATTTGTTAATAATAAATAAATAAAGTAACAAATATTTCTGTTGAGCCAACAGACATATTATTCGGAGTGAACTTTCCGAATTGGGACGATTCATTAAACAATTTTATACCAAGGGATATATAAAATTCTCGAAATTTTTCGAACTTTTCAGCCTGTAACTCGTTGTCAAAAAATAACCGGGAGGAAATGATCTAAAGTTTTAATCGGACGCTTTGGTTTGGTAATACCATTTAAAATCAATACATTTAAGGACAGATAGGACCTTTCCATAGGTAATAGGTCAAAACATGGACCGATCTTAGCAATTTTTTATGGGTCCTTAGGATAATAGTACAAATTAATGTACAGAATTTTGTCCAATTGTCGCCAGAATTGCCAGCAGTAGTTTCATAACAAGGGTCGTTCATTTTGCAATTAGCAAGTGAGTCCGTAGCTATCGGTATACTACAAGGTCTACGCCCATTACTGTTTTAATTACAGACATCAGCACAAAATGGCCACTATGATTTAATATTTTTATAATTAAATCCTAGTGGCTAGTTTTATAGTCAGAACTAAGATCGATTTTATTCTTAAATATCTCTCTAGTAAGAAATTTTGTTTGAAATGGGGCTAAATTTTATCCATTTATTTATAAGATCGAATAAATTTAATAGGGGTTTTCATATAAACTCGTAAATTCCTTGTAAACCTTGTATAAATACAAACCATATTTTTTATATACGGAGTTTGACATTAAACTCATAAACATACCAGGTTTACACCATTTACAAGTAGGATATGAGTTTATATGAAAACCCCTAATATTAATTTAAAAATTTGAGAATTTCAAATTAGTATTCCGATGTCAAAAAAAAATGGTACCAGAAATTCTCTGGAGAAGGTTCTGCCTTCATTAGGAGATGTACCAATAAGGAAAATATATCAAATTAAAGCTAAGGATATGAGGATTCCAAAATATTTCCGTTCAAATTACGAACAAGGACAACCTTTTACAAAAAATTGCAAATTTTTTTAAAAATTTTAGGCTTTGGTACCAGAAATGCTTTGGAGAAGATTTTGTCTCCGGTAGGAGATGTACCAAAATTACAATATGTCAAATTAAAGCTAACGATATGAGGATTCCAAAATATTTCCGTGCAAATAACGAAAAAGGACTAAAATTAGTATTATAACTTCTTTAGCACAGTACTAAAAGTAAATAAGTATATTTATTTCGATAACTTTTGCAAATGCACATTTTTTTGTTGGAAATTTTGCAAGAAAAGTTTTAAGAGGTAATCCCATATTACACTAAAAGTTGCACTTTGGAGACACCTTGGAAAGCTATGCGCCATATAAATTTTTTAAAAAATCGTGTTGAAAAGTCGCTATACATGAATAAATTTTTTTGTTGGAATATTTTCCTTTTAATTGCTTTTTTACTAAGGCATAACATTTATCAAGGTTGATTTTACATAATTTGGTTAAAATCATAAAAAACTGTAAAAATTCACATAAAACACGAACAGTGGTTTCAATATCAATTTTTGTGCATCAAATGTTAACCCTAAATATTATTACAGGTCCTGTGCCTACATTACAAAAAAAGGTAAAGTCAGCACAAAATGTTGCTGTGTCAGCAAATTTTTAGTCAGGAGCGTGATTGCATAAAAGTTGATCATTTCAGCAAAAGTAGTTTGCTGAAATGAAGCGAGCTGATTTTTACCAAAAATAGTAATCTCCGCAAAAGTTCTACTAACACTGCTAAAATCAATAAAACTTTTTGCTGAATATTAGTGGAGTGAAAATAACTCAAAAACTTTGCAGAAAAATTGTACTTTAGTTAATTTATTTGCTGAAAATTTAAGTCTAAAAATTGTGTTTTTGTGATTCTTTCGAACATTATTTAGGAAACTTCTTCAAATATAAAAATGTCCAGACTTCCAGATTAGTAGACAATTCTAAATAACAAAAAAGGATATAAACTGCGGCTTTTATATTACACTCAAAAAAGTTTGTCGGTAGAATTTACTGAAAATGGCAGATAAAGCAAAGGTATATGCAGTTAAACAAAAGTATTTACCTTTAAAATAACTAAAAATTTTGTTATATATAACCAGGGCAAGTTTAAAATGGCAAAAAAAAGTTGAAATTGGCAGGCAAAATATTAAAATTGGCACATAAAACACAAAAATGACACACTTATTCCAAAAATTTTAAAGTATAATAGTTGATTTAAGTGTTTTTCTGAATATTTTTAACAAAAATACAATAATGAAGGAATTTACCGTTGAATTGCTAAAGTGCATTCGCCGTACATTAGTATGATTTAAAAAAAAAATCTGTAATTTTATTAAGTATTAAAAAAAATATCGTTTTTTTGTAAATGTTTTCCAAAAATTATTTACAAAGATTGATTTTTTACTGAATTTTATATAATTTTTTTTAATGAAAAGTCTAAAAAATATACAAAATTGCTTTTTTGGCAAGGATTTATATATATGGCATTTTTACAAAATAAGTGAAAAAATGGCAAAAATGGCACTTAATGGTAAATGCCAAAAAAAAACTTGCCCTGTATAAACTTGTTAAAAAATAACTAACAAATGCATTAAAAAAAAATTAACAATGTAGTAAAATTAACTGACAAATTTTTACTACGAAAATTTTAACCCAACTGATAAAATGGGTGAAATCTATTTTTTTCTACAATTAATTCCTTTGGTAATATAAAAGTATATTTTAATAAAAAAAAATTTTTTTTTTCTTTCGATTACAAAAATATGTATTATTACTTCAGCCTACTTAAAAATTATTACTTCAGCCTACTTAAAAATTATTACTTCAGCCTACTTAAAAATTTCAAACCGTTCTGCAGTTAATATGCTTTTATGCATTGAAGATACAATTCAAGTTTCTGATTTTTATTTGCAAACTAGGAATATATCAATAATAACAAATATAAACTAAACAAGAAAGGTGACACGGAGGAAATAAGAAGATAAACAGGAAATCTAAAGTAGAATGTTTGTATATGTCTGTTTGATCACTTCTGAAAGTATTCATATAGAGACAATCTGACAATAAAAATATAAACAATAATACTAATAATAATAATAATCGAAAATCACTGATGAAACCTGTCCATAAAAAGGCAGAAACTGGATCTAGTCTGATTTGTAAATTTAATGTGTTTATAACTTTTGAAGAAAATGTTTATTCTTCTTCCTAACCTCAAACCTACTAAATTAGAATTAATAAAAATACATATTAATTACAATATTAATTGTATTTGGTCTATACGAAGCGTTTGAAAAAACAACACTTAAGAATTTTTAAAATTCAACGAAATTTTTTTAAATAACTAACAAAAACTACTATTTACTGTAAAAATATTGTTTTGGTAGTTGTTTATTATGATATGAAAAATAACTGATTTAAACATGTCATTTTGTTTTTTGTATGAAACACAGATACAAAAACCTTTCACGGTCTTAGGAGACCTGTGTTTAAGCGTCATTTTCTTTGTCCGCACTACATCAAATATCTAATCTGCGATATCTACATCTTGTCTGTCTGGTTGTTGTCCGAACTATAAATGTTTTTATTAGCACAATTTTGGAAGCAAAAAATATTAGCAAAATATTAGTTCAAAATCAGTTTAATGCTGAAAAAATACAACTAAAACTTTTGCGGAAAACACAATTTCAGCAAAAAAAATTGATGAAAACTAGTATACTTCATATACAAGACGTTTAACTAATTTTTCTACTAACTTATTTTTTTGACTGTACTTTTCATCACAAAAAATTTATATTGATTGCATTTGAAAATTTTTGTATATAAAAAACTAAATGGAAAACCGCTAAACTTTAAAGACATTTCGCGAAAAATCTGTACCTTAAATCCAAAAATAATGTAAAATAAATTTTCCACTTTCTGTCCCTCTCGGTTGGAATATTCAAAAATCCCGTCTTAGTGGGGGTCTACGTCGGAGGACAATAAAATTCTTAATTTTTTCGGAAAAATAATTTTTTTGGGAAAGTAAATTTTTTTGGAAAAAGATTTTTTTTTTGATATGATACTTTTTTGGACAAAGGTAATTTTTTAAAGCAAAAGGTCATGTTTTTAGGAAAAGATAGATTTTTTTTTTGAAAAAGTAGGACTTTTAGAATATTTGGCGCTCCCTGTTGGAATATCTAAAAATCACGTACTTCTTTTCTGGAAAAAGCACTTTTTTTTATAAAAATGTACTTTTTGCAAAAAAAGTAAGTTTTCTTTTGTAAAACGTACTTTTTCTTGAAAAAGGTACATTTAGAGCAAAAGTACTTTCTTTTTTACCAAAAGCAAGAACTTTTTTCAAAAATATTTTTTTTTGAAATGGTACTTTTTTTTTGGAAAAAGTAAGTTTTTCGGAATAACTGATTCTTTTTTAGAAAAAATATTTTTTGGGAAAAATACTTTTTTTGAAATGGTCCTTTTTGTTGGCAAAAGGTACTTTTTTCGAAAAATGTAGTTTTCTTTTTGGGAAGAAGAATTTTTTTTTGAAAATGGTACTTTTTTGGAAAAGGTACTTTATTTTGTAAAAAAGTACTTATAGACATTTGTTATAAATCATTTAGAAGATTAAGTAAGAAAAATAATCATAAAACATGAACTAAACGGTGTTTTTGCTTTCCTGAACTATTGAATATTCGTAGATAGCCCTTATTGAATACACGCCCTCGATATATTTTATTTTGATATGAAAATTTGTAGATAGGCGTTTTCTGTTCGATTAATTTTCTTTAAAATGTTATTAAAATGAGAATATTACATGTTCTTTTTTCAGAGTTATTCATTTTAAACGCTTAGAAATATTTTGATAGAAATAGACCAGTTTATAAATTCAAATTATTGTGCTTAACAATAGACTTACTTGATTAGCCTGTACTAATTCCACAATTTGATAGGGGATCAAATAAGTTAAAGTACCCAATAGATCCTAAAAATAATAATTACAAAAGTTAGTTTCAAAATTGGTGATTTCGGACTCTTACGGTTTCATTTGAATTTATTTGTTCCTCAATATCAATTGCATGAGCATCATACAGCTTATAAGTAAAATTTAACATGCGCGATAGTTCTTTGACAAATTCCATTACAATACCAGAATGTTCCACGATAACACCTTTGTTATTTTTCTTTAAAATTTGCCAAGGTGGATTCTGAAAAACGTAGTTTTTTGTAATAGTAAGATTTTTGTTTTTGCATGCTCATTCCTTTCACTGTTCTTACATGTATTGTTAAAATATCTAATGTTATATTACGGAAATAATGTGTTGCATGTGGGAATGCTAGTTCCTGGGTAATGAAACCCAATAACGGTGTCCAATAGCCAACATTAATAAATTCAAAATTTTTATTACGATTTTTAAAGGAAGCTGGAATGTCAGTGAATAGAAATTCTTAATAAAACAGAAAATGCACAAGTTTGTTCGGGTTAAAAATATGAAATAGTTTTCTTTTACCTCCTTGTGTTTTCTTATTTTCTTGTGATTTACCCCAATTTAAGGCTGTCTCCAGGCGCCATTTTGAACAACTTGTACATTTGCTTTGTTCCCTTAAATATTTCTAAAAAATAAGGATAGATAGATAAAATAGATTCGCTTTGAGAGAAGTCGTTCACAGCACAGGTTAAAAGAGATAAAGTGCAATGGAATTGGGAACCAAATATTTTAATCATAAATGTTTTTTTACCTTCATTGCAAATAAAATTTCATCTTGTTTTTCTTTTTTCGAAAATCTTAAAGCTTCCCACTCTTCATCTGATATTTCACCATATATAGATTGTTCTTCCGTTATAAGTGTCGATATGGAGGAAACAAATGCCTTAGATATTTCTTCTATAGTACAATTAAGGGAATTCTAAAAAAAAAAACATACACAATATTTTACAGGTTCAGTTTGCTAATATAACACCATGCAAAAGTCATTCTCATGAAAAAATCAATATACATGTAACGGAAGAGATCGTATGTAGTAAAACTCCGTACATACTCAGATTTTCATGATCAAGTCAGGCGTCCTTTTAAAAGAACTTTAAATTTCAAAGAATGGCCTACTGGCAACCCTATTTTTAAGTAGTTTTACACATTCTATTATACTGAAGGAATTTAACACGTTGTTCTTCGTCTTTTTCTTCTTTCAAAATTTGCCCTTTTATTGAAATGTTGAGATTCTCCCCTCTTATTGGATACCCTTTTTGGATAGAAGTGATAAAAATGTTTTGTCATTATAGGATACCACAATATTTTCAAGTCGTTTAAAAAGGTCCTTTGATGTTATGAAAAAATGGATATGAAGTTTTATTATAAATGGGTGATATCAAAAAATGTGATAAAAACCATGTAATAAGCTAATTTCTAATGCATGGATTACATTTGAGTTATAAATTTCGATATACATCAGCGCATTATCACCGGTTTTACAAAATTTATAACAATCTGACCAATTTTTGGTTAATTGATAAAATTTGTGACCAATTTTATAGGCTAAATGTAAACTCCGTAACCAGTAATTCATAAGGTTTTTCAAATTTAATAGCTTATATTTTAATAACCAATGAAGATAAACACTAACTGCAAGAATTTATATGAATTAACAAAAATTAATACATTTTACAAACTTTTTCCCATATCTATGCTAACACGACTGCAACTCTGTAACGATTTTTCGTCATAATTTTTGATAAAAATGCATACACTAGAAAAATGCATACACTAATTTTTCACCAAACTATTAACGAGTAAAAAAAAACAATGTCATATTTCGATTCACCTTGTAGTGATTAAATAAAATTTTATATTTTTGAAAGCATTTAAAAGGACCAAAAATACAAAATTTAAAAAAATAAAAATTTTTTTCGCGTAATAAATTGTATTTTTATTCGCGAAACCGCCAATTTTATAAACACAAATTGTATATTATTTGAAAGCATGTTGAAAACCCAAATACAAAAAAGTAATAAATTGAAGAAAATTCGTACGCAATTTTTTTTTGTTATATCTTTTGCTTGCGGAAATGTAAACTCCGTTACCACAAAAAATATTATAATTGTGCAAAAAAGTTATTGCGACAACTTGTAGAAGAGATTTTTGCAATTAGGTTTATAATGACTAAACTTACTGATTCCATTAAGAAAAAACTAGTGTTTCAAATTCGTTTAATCGATTAACCGATTCCTCGATTAATCGCCTCTACTTCGGTTAATGTCGAAACAAATAATTTAAAACTCAAATAATTATTCGACCCGAATAATCGGTTAAAATAGGTCGATTAACCGGTTACATTTTTAATATGGAATTTTTCCTTTAGTTTTTTCCCAAAACTTCATATTTTTCTTAGCCTTGGTAAAAAAATTGCAAGAAAGGCTTAGAAAAACAAATACTAACTAAAAATACCACCAAACTCTTTAAAAGACCTTAAGCCTTTAAATACCTTTTTTGGAGAAACTCCAAACAAGTCGGCATTGCACCAGCGAGACACGTCATCTGTTTTAAGAGACTGATAAATTTTAATAAAATTTGTTTGCAAATATTTTAAAAAAATATCGAAGTTTCTATTTGTGAAAAAGAGCTTTTAAAAAACATCGCGAAAGGCCCAAATAAAGGTGTTTTTTAAAACTTTTTCAAAACACACGACGTGTTTGGCAGGTTTTAGGAAATACAATAGACAATGCTTAATTTTTGTTTTAATTCTTTTAAAAATTTAAACTAAATTATATTTCCATGTCCCTTAAGACAAGGTTGCATTTGTTTTAAAACTGTGTCACACAAGTGACATATTAATTCTGCAAGAACTCTAGCTTTTCTTACTTCTCTCAAGAGAGTGGTTCAAAACCACATCGATTCTACGACATGTAACCAGAACCCGTTTCAATGAAATTAAATTTTTATTCGAATTAAAAAAATAACCAAAAAGCAGAAAATGAAAGTTAAAAAATTTAAATTTATATGCAATTTGACATCTATAACCGCACACTGAGAAAATTGTGTACATGCTATTTATGAATTTTTACATTGATTCAATTAAGTTTCACTGGAATTCGTCCATTGAAAGTTTTCATTGAACTGATGCAGTTTTTGATAAAATTTTATGAAAAATTTCATATAATTTATTAAAAATTTTATACACCCAAAAAAAGTTTTATTAAAAAGAGCTTCATAAAAATAATTCACTTTGGGAAGAAAACTTCATTAGCTTACTGAAAATTTTCATTAAAACTCGTCTGACGAAATGCTATCTGCGTAACTCGTCGCTCAAACTTTAGGTTATTTTTTTATTATTAATGGCCCTTGGAAAACGGAGACTGAGGAAATCAGGGAGGGGAGAAGGAAGAATCTTAATAAAATCTTAAAAACTTTAGATATAACATTTATTTAAATGCAATATTAAATTTTTTGCGGCAGTATTGAATATTGTTCTTAAATTACTAATATTTGCCAAACCAAAAATCTTTCAGCAGTTCTTTCTGCCATTTTCAATCAAATTTTAGTAGCTTTAGAAAATTTTTTGCAGACCTTTGTCTACTAAGAAAATTTTTAATTAAAAAAACCTCAGATTCCAAAACTTCAACCTTAGAATATTGAAACTTGTTTTAAATATAGCGAGTTTATATGTCACGTTGGTATTTAACAAAAACACGCAGATCTTTGTATTTATACCCTACACCACTATGTGGTCAGGGTATTATAAGTTTGTGCTGATGTTTGTAACACCAAAAAATATTGGTCGTAGACCCACCTTATAGTATACCGATCGGCTCAGAATTTTTTTTTATTTCGATTTAACAATGTCCGTCTGTCCGTCCGTCCGTCTGTCCATGCAATTTTGTGCGCACTCTACAGGTCGCAAATATTAAGATATTTTGATGAAATTTGGTACGCAGACCTATGTTGGACGAACAAGTTTGATTTTGGTGAACATCGGTCCATGTTGAGACCTAGTGCCCATATAAGGGTCCTACCAAAATTATACTGTTTATACGCTGTAGGTCGTAAATATTAAGATATTTTGATGAAATTTGGTACACAGACCTATATTGGCCCAATAACGCAGCCTATTGATTTTGGTGAACATCGGTCCATGTTTAGACCTAGTGCCCATATAAGGGTCCTACCAAAATTATATGTCACGTTGGTATTTAACAAAAACACGCAGATCTTTGTATTTATACCCTACACCACTATGTGGTCAGGGTATTATAAGTTTGTGCTGATGTTTGTAACACCAAAAAATATTGGTCGTAGACCCACCTTATAGTATACCGATCGGCTCAGAATTTTTTTTTATTTCGATTTAACAATGTCCGTCTGTCCGTCCGTCCGTCTGTCCATGCAATTTTGTGCGCACTCTACAGGTCGTAAATATTAAGATATTTTGATGAAATTTGGTACACACACCTATATTGGCCCAATAACGCAGCCTATTGATTTTGGTATACATCGGTCCATGTTTAGACCTAGTGCCCATATAAGGGTCCTACCAAAATTATACTGTTTATATGCTGCAGGTCGCAAATATTAAGATATTTTGATGAAATTTGGTACACAGACCTATATTGGCCCAATAACGCAGCCTATTGATTTTGGTGAACATCAGTCCATGTTTAGACCTAGTGCCCATATAAGGGTCCTACCAAAATTATACTGTTTATACGCTGCAGGTCGCAAATATTAAGATATTTCGATGAAATTTGGTACACAGACCTATGTTGGCCCAATACCTACCTAGTGCCCATATAAGGGTCCCACCAAAATTATATTGTTTATACGCTGCAGGTCGCAAATATTAAGATATTTTAATGAAATTTGGTACATAGACCTATGTTGGCCCATGGACGAAGCCTATAGATTTTGGTGAACTTCGGTCCATGTTTAGAACTAGTGCCCATATAAGGGTCCCCCCAAAATTGGCTTGGTTACAAACTGCAGGTCGCAAATATTAAAATATTTTAATGAAATTTGGTGCGCTGACTCACATTATAGAAAATTTTGACACAAGCCCCATTTTAACCCATTCGAATTTCGGATCCAAACAATACACCAGACTGGTGTAGGGTATTGTATAGTCGGCATGCCCGACTTTAACCTTTTCACTCGTTTTTTGATAAAAACTTAAGGAAATACATTAATTTTGTATTAAACGATTAATCGATTAATCGCCAATTTTCTCGATTAACCGACCCGAATAACCGGTTAATCAATTTTAGACATTTTTCGAATAATGCATTAACCGGTTAACCGCATACGTCGAATAATTGGAAACACTAGAAAAAACCGAAATATTAACAATTTTTGCTTCTTACAAATTTGACCCAAAAACTTATCACATTTTTTGATTTTACCCACATACAGATCTCTACTTTCACCTGCATACCGATTTTACTATGGGTGAGAGCAACTCAGAAAAATTTTGGTAATAGGATATTACTAGTTCATGTATTATAAGTAATCAGATTTATGCAGCGCCCTATACCCTTATAAAATCCTTTACCAGTAAATGGTACCCTAGGGTACATAGGGTATTGGGTATTACACAATTCTCATTACTACTGATACATGAACTGGAAATATCCTATTACCAAACTTTTCCTGGGAAGTTGAAAATTGTAGCCCGGTGTTATGCTTAACTCACCTCACAACTGGGCAAAGTTTCATTTAAAACAAACGCAATATTAGTTCCCTCTTTCAGATTTTGTGTCACAGATAGAGCATCAAATTTCTGAATATGCTCCTCTTCTAGTACAAAAAATAACCATTGATTATTAACATGGAACATATTCATATTTTCGGCCATTTCGATAATGTCTTCAAAAAATTTGGAAAATATTATAAAATTATAAGACTCGCTGGGATTTGTTTGAAATGGTTGTAAAGCTTCGCGTATAGCTTGTCTTTTCTTTTGTGACCTCAAGCGATCATCAATACTGTAGAGGTACAGAGATATGGGTACAATATTCTTTTTTGTACTCTCATGTGCCACTGACTCAATGAGTTTATTATTTTCATTTATTATCGACTCGTCAATCATGACAACAGCAGTTTTCCATTTAATTATATTTTGAACTTTAGCATCTAAAACCATTTGCGGAAATTCTTCGCCGCGTCCCAAAGAGGGTATCTGTAAGATCGAAATGATATATATTGAAGTAGAAATAGTTTGAAATTGTTGTTTTAACTTTACCATTAGGGCTTGATTCAGGGGCAAACGTGGACAATTCGTATCGGTTATTGCTATTAGCAATACCGATGTCAATCGTGTAGCTTCAAAAAATTTCCAAGTATTCTCACAATTCATAACAGTCATGGCCGCCAGGAAATCTAAGAAATGAGAAATATTATAGAACATTTGGGATTACACATATCTTTCATAAATTTACAGCTTTTGGCGAGATTGTTTAGTATACCAACTTATATCGGCCCAAGGACAAAGACCAATAATTTTGTTTAGACTCCGTCTATGTTTAGACCTAGTGTCCATATGAAGATATGGTTACATTTTTACCTTTTAAAAACGTTGGTTTATTTGCTAAACACACAGTTTTTATTGAGCTTGTTTATTTAACACTTTTTTAATTTAAATACAACAGTATAACACACACACAACTATACAAACACTATTGCGCAACTTACTATACAATGCTTATATGCAACTGACTACATAAATGATATTGCGCAACTCGACTCCACAAAAGCAAAAGTGCAATTAACTCTACTCATAAGGTGGCAGCCTTTTTATAGTTTTACTTCCGTGGTGGTAGAACTTGGTAGAAAATTCCATTGGTACCATGGAGTATCGCGCATTTGTCTTCTTGTTTGGGTACTCGATACTCAAAACTACTACTCGATATTTATTTTGGACAGACAAATATATAAAAATGTGACTTAGCTAAAATATTTACCACAAAAATTTGACTCCGATAAAATATTTATCACAAAACTACAACTCTGCTAAAAGAAAAAATCAGAAGTAAAATATTTAAAAATATATGTTAAAAAACTATGAAAAATGCAATGGTGAAAAAGTTTAAAAATATGTCTATAAATTTAAATATTGAATTAACGTAAATATTTTCAAAGAATTTCACTAAAATATTTTAAAAAATTTCAAATTTATAAACCTTTAAAAGTATCGAGTATCCAAATCAAAAATATCGAGTAGTATCGAGTATTCAAAAGTAACCGAATTTACCAGCACTACTCCCTAATGCATTTATCTTCTATGGTTGTATCATGAGTGGCATTACAACCACTTAATCTACCACACTTAAATGTACCGGATTGACGGGTTTCGTAAATCCCGTTTTTCGGGATATTTTTCTTCTAAAATTCCAGAATTTTCTATACTAGACTAATCCAATTTCGTAACAATATTTACGTGTCTATTCCTTCGAAAAGTCTGTGACTCTATTTCCCCTCTTTTTGTTGTTGCAAAGTCGCAATCAAAAATCAGTGTGTTCGTTTACTCTAAATTCTTATTACTTTTACTACGAATGGAAAGTTTTGTCTACTTTTTGAATTGCAAGTTCCCAGCTGTAGTAAAATTAGTAACTTATGGCAAGTAAACGAACAAGTTTAATATTTATTAAAATTTTTGTTTGAAAACTTCAAAGAAATTAAGACCTGGTAGCGACACAATCAAAACATTGACAAATAAAATTAAAATTTTTTGTTGTTTTATATGTAAGGTTATGACTTTCAGTCTTAAAAGATCACAACAAGTCACAAGTACGAATAGGCACCTGAATTAAATACACCTAACATTAGGCAAAATCGAAATTTCTTACTAGTTCATTAATTTTTTACCATTTTATAGACAAATTTTGGAGCAAGTCCATTTTAACCCTTTCAAATTTAGGATTCAAAAATGAATTGACTTTCAATCAGATGGACTTGTTTTACTCTCTAATAGACGTACTTTCAAATAAAAATAAGAAAAAAATTGGTTTTCAAATAAAGTATTAGAAAATAAAGGCGCCAAAGTTGAAAAAAAATTTAAAATTTTAAATATTTTGGATAATATTTTCACCAGGGATGGAAAAGCTCGCTCGCTCCGGCTCTTGTTCTTTTTTTAAAAAGAAGCTCGTTCTTATATAAAAATGTAAGTAGCTAAAAAAATATAGTTTCCTCAATTTTTTAAAACAAGCGAGCTCAATGATTACATTAAAAAAAATGAAAACAATTTACCAAGACTTTTTCTTCGGGTAAACTTTGGTAAAACAGCTGATGCAAATATAAACAAAAAACAATTGTGAAATTAAATTAAAAATTGTAATTAAATAAAGAAATAAGCAAAAGAAACTTGGGTTTTTGTTAAAATTAATTGAATAAAATCAAAAACAACTTTTAAAAGCGAATAAATATGTCTATTTGTGCCGATTTGCAAACTGAAATTATACGTATTTTCACATCAGTGATGGGATTTTTGGAACAATCTAAGATTGATTGGTACAATGGCACAACCGATACTATTTTGGCACATTTTGGTTATCTACAAAATTTAATAGAAAATGAATTTAAAAAATAACAATTCTTTAATTTTTAGTTTCTAAGCATTTATTGGTATTAAAATACCTTTTCGAATAAAGCAAAACTAAAAAATGGCATCGAAGATATTACCGAATAAAGTACCGTAAGTTGTTTTTCACATGAAAAAATTTCTCTCAGACTTTAAATGCTTTAAATTGCAATTTAAGTTAAAAAAATTAACAATATTTTAATTTTATAACAAAGCCACAATCACAATTAACACAAAATGTCACTTTTTCACCAGAAAAATAATAGTCTTGTACATTAAATTTGCGTGAAAACTAAGTTTGCACAATTTTCACGTGAAACTCATTGTCGTGAAAAATATTTTTTTTTTATATGGAGTATAACAGTTTTTTCACGTGAAAACTGAACAACTTACGGTGCTTAATCCATAGAATTTTAAAAATTCAAAGGCTATAAATTTATCTCAGAGCTTCGAAAGAATTAATTTAAGTTTAATTCATAAAAAAAGAATTCAGTTTTAGAAAATGTTTATATGTATACCATTCCGTGCAACCATTTCTAAAGAATTCATTCATTGGCTGCATTCCCAAATCTTTAATAAGTATCGGATGAATTTAATTTATGATTCACCTTTTAATTGAAAGAAAATTTTAATTCATTCAAATATAATTAATTCCATAAGAACTCAAAATAATTCCATAAGAATCCATTTACAAAATGAAAGTTGAAAACACGGTTTCTAAGTGAAAATTGAGTTTTGGCACAATAAAGGCCCATTTGGCACATTTTAGTCACACACTTGGCACAAAACAAAATTTTTCAAGTCCCATCACTGTTTAACATTATTCTTTGAAATAAGTTTTTGGGCTAGAAAAGTGGTTTTTGCGTTCCTGTACTATTGGGTAATTTTGTCATTTTGTGAGAGAATTTTGTGCTTACTCTCATTTTACCGAACTTTACCCAAAAAGAAAAGAAACACACCTAATGGTGAAAGCTTTTTCTGCCAAAAATAAAATTAAATTATCAAAAAATTGTAATTTGTGAAAAATTACGATTTTTTCGATAATTTTATAAAAGCTTAAATGAAAACTTAAAAAAATGTCCAGGAACCGCAGAATACAAGAGAACTAGTTCTAATCACTTGGAGTTTCCTTTAAATTTTAGCATCAAGCACCCTGAGCTTATTCCTAACAACTTTAGCCCCAAAAATCCCATGTTAATACCTAATCTTTTGGAGGAATTTGCAGGAATTTTAGAATCGGTAAAAGGTTCGATGCATCTTAAAATAATATCTCAAAATATGAATTAGGTATTTCATATTTTATTTCTATGAAGAAACATTATAACATTATTCAAAAGAAAAGAAAATTTTTATATTTTAAATTGTTGACAAATGAAAATATTTGTTTGTTATGTGCTTTTTGTTACATGATAATTTTGTCAAGGTTTTGCTGTGACAATTTTTCTCAGAATACCAAAATTATAATAATTTCCATTCACACCAGTTTTGTGACAATTTTGTTATTGTTAAAAAGTTTAGAATAAGGGTGCAAATGTATAAATATTTGAAATAAAAGCTGAACATAATTTTTGAAACATTTGTATGTTGCTTAATTTTTTTTTGGCACTTTTAAAGCTTTTTTGGCACTTCTTTGGCATCATTTAGGCACCAAAAAAAATTCTCAAATACCATCACTGGTTTAGGGGACTTATCCCCAAATTGGGCATTTTTTTTTCGTCAATGGGGATAAAATTATTGGGTGGGCGGATTTGGATGAAATTTCACATGCCCATCAAAAACGTAATTCTGAGCTAAAGTTTTGACGGTCGATCCCCCAAACCCACCAGGAGCTACGCTACTTCACCCCAAAGTAGGGCACCTCGATATCGATATCAATATGATATTAGAGTTTGGACTTGAGGTAGAACAATATTCTAACTAAATATATGAATATATAGAAAGCCCGAAAAAACAATTTTTGTATTTTTAAAGCAAATTACAATAATTGATAATGTATTATCTATATGAAAAATGACTTAAGTCCGACGAGCGTGCAAGAGAATAAACAGGATTTACAAATATTGTTTAAAGCTTCTTTGAATAGGGTTAAGGATTGAATAAATAAATTTACTATAATCATACTACATTATTTTCAAAAGATAATTAATTTGAAATCCAAAAACTGATTGTTAAAGGCAATCTAAAGGGCCTTAAAAGTTTTTGCATATGTCGATTAATATCTACAGCTCTAGAAAACCCTGTACCAGATTATTAGAAGATTTTCCAACTTTTAGTAAGAACTCTAAATGGCAAAAAAATTATATTTATAGAAAAAAAAATTAAAAAAATATTAAAATTATATTTTTTTTACTAAATATGTAGTTATATAACCACATATCTGGTAATGATTTCTACACTGGGAGGTCGCTAAGGGTTAAACTTTCTTATTTTCCTCAAATGCGTACCACAATTTGTTTAGACTTAGTTTACAATAATCCGAACAATAATTGACGAAAATCGAAAGTTACGAAAAAATCCCGCTGTACACAGAAAGAATTTACAAATTTCTAATTAAATTTGTAAACACCTTTCTCATACTAAATTTGTAAATACAAAAATAAAACTTTTTAAAAAGGCACCAACAAAGAAATTTGTAAATCAAAAAAAAAAAAAAAATATTTTTTTTTGTAACTTTGAATTTTAATTTTTAAACAATTTTTATATGAAAGATAACAATTTACAAATGAGTTACAAATATTTCAAACAAAAAAATTGTTGGGAATAAAATTTCAATTTAAAAGAAAATGTGATTGCTTTTACAAATTCCATTGTTGGTGCCTACCGTTTTTTCCGTGTAGTATTGAATTCCACCAATTAGATAAATAAAATATGTTTTTATTGCACTTACCCTTTTTTAAACGTATACCACTCCAGGTAAAATATTTAATATTTATACCTCCATTTTTTAAATTCTCGCGTACTATATCGCTTAAAATCTTTTGAAAATTTGCCATAATATTTTCATTATGCAGACGCATATAATCCTGATCTACAACCACGGCCAATGATGCATTTGAACTTAGAAATGATGAGTAATCATTATATTGGCAATTTGATATTTGAAAAACACTTAAAAATATATAAAAAAGCAGGAAAGAAAACTTCTTCATGTCGGTTTAAATGTTAAAACTCGACTAAAATCAAAAATAGAATATAAAAACCATTGTCTTTGATTTTCTAAACAATTGAAAAACAACTCACATAAACATGTATGAGAATTAGGGCAGTTATAAATTGTATAGGACATTTTTTTCGATAAAAGGCAGAAAAGCCTACTAAGAATTAGTTAAAAATGACCTTAAGTTAAATTTAGTGGAGTCTTAAGGCACGGTCACAAACAGCCTATTTGTCATCATCAGTAGAATTTATTCTTAATTCGTGCTGACTCATTAGCTATTTGTCACCATCACAATAATTTTTTCTTAATTCGTAGTGACTAACTGACTGACGTATAATCAGTTCTGGAACTAGTTCCAGAAAATGATTTTACATAACTAAATATATTTCGATATAATCATATACAATTATACTTGGTGTCACATATGACAATACTTAACGATATATAAATCTATAAAATCATAAATGGTTATATAAAAAATATTTTTATTCGGGTATTTTAATGTATATTTTGCATATTTTCTCATATTTTTGTATATTTTTCCAAAACTGTATTTCGTCACTTAAAACGCAAAAGGGCGTAACAACACTTTTTATTTTTTTACACTAGAACCAAAAAAAAAAACGTTGTAGAATTAAAGATATTCTCTATTTTCTTCTCTTGTTTTAAACACGACTATAGACTTATTTCGACATATAAGTTTAAAATTTTGTAGGGAAATGTAATTTAGTCTAGTGCATCATAATCAATCAGAATATCGGCTTAAATTTTGTTGTTGTTACGCCCTTTTGCATTTTAGGTGACGATTTATATATATTTTGTATTTTTTTTAACCTAGTGTCTACAAATGAAATAAAATTTGTAATGAAATTTGAAAAAAAACTTACAAAGCAACAACAACGAAAATAATTTTGTTGTTGCTTTGTGTGTAATTTTAAAATTAAAAAAAAGTTTTTTTACAAACAAAACTTCAAATTAAGTTTTATCCAAACATTTTCCCCTAAATTCAAAAACGCTTTCTAAAATTATAGGAGGTTTATTGAACAAATTTTGTATGAAAATGACGTTCTGTAAACCTGGTATAACTTTACAAAGCATTTATTAATTGAGGGGTTTATCTATATTTGTAAATTAATCAGACTGATTTGTTTTTCTTAGGTTTTTTGCTATTAATAAAAATTGAAATAAATCAATAATAAATATTTCTTTATTTTGAAATGCATATTTTTCAATTTTTAATACATATTTTATGTACATAAAACACGATTATAAATGCATACAAATCCGAGCCCTATTGATATGTTTTTGGTTTTGAGGTTCGCGGTTAAAATCGCTGTCACGGCAAAAATATTTTTTTTATGAATTTATTAACACGTGATACTGCAAATAGGCAGTTAGTCAGCGCTAATTAAGAAAAATTGATTGTGATGATGACAAATAGGTAGTTTGTCAGCGTTACATAAGAAAAAGTAAAAAGTGCAGACATGTCTTTAAGACGTCTTTGGTAAATGGATGCGCCTGTTGACTTGTCATTTAAACAGCGCTGCTAAAATTGTCTTTAAGACACATTTTCCAGCTGGGATGCCGAGATAGGTAATAAGGTAGGAATCCGAGTGGGTTCTCTCTAATTTTAGTGACATTTGTATATATGATAGAGGATAAAATTAAGAGATATGTATTTTTTAGCGACCCACGTTTAAAGGTTAAAACGTGGTATCAAAAACTAACTCATTTTTGTTTGAAAACATATTTGAAGTATATACACTGATAGAATTTTCATCACTTCAGCAATGAATTTCTTCATAGTTTCAATGAAAATTGTCAGTGGAACTTGTCCATTGAAACTTTTCATAGAATCTAAGAAACAGTTTTCATTAAAGTCAATGTTTATGAAAAGTTCATAAAATTAATGAAACTCTTCATAAAATTAATAGGCCACTACTCCAATGAATAAATCATTCAGCCAATGAAAGGCTTCATAAAATCTATGAATCAATTTCATTTACTATTATTTATTATAGTTAGTTGTTGTCGTTGCTAAGCTGGAGTGGATAAATAAAAAGTACTTAGCAAATGAAAAAGCATAATAAAATCGTAGCATATTTTACGGATGTACAAAATATATCTAAAGAAAGAATTCATTAAATAAAAAAGTTTCATAAAAAAAAGATTCGAAAAAATTAATATGATTTATAAAAAAAATTCATAGTCCAAAATTACCCAGCAAAATTGTCGGATGCAAAGAACCGGTTGTAGAACAACTTGTTCTTGCATGCAACCTCTTCTAATTTATGTTCTATCATCGGTGATTTTTGTTTGAGTTTGTCCCAAAAGCAACAGGTTATGTTCCTCCAAACTAGAACAGGTTGCTTTGGAACCGGTTCTAGAACCAGTTATATAACCGGTTCTGCGACAGTGACGCCTTCCATTTTGACTTTCAGGAATCAGTTCTAGAACCTGCTCCACTGAACCGGTGGTAAAAACACCTATTCTAGAACAGATTCAAAGGCAACCATTTCATAAAAATTTTGCTGGGTATTAATAAAAAATTAATTAAAAACAATAAAAGTTATAAAACATAATTCTCTCAGGAAATGACGATAGTTAATAAAAAAATTAAAAAAAGTAAATACTATTGAACAATTTCATATATATAAAGAACATTTTCATTAAATTTATGGAGATCGAATTTATGAAATTCAATGAATTTTTTTAATGAAATTATGAAATTTTATGAAAGAAAAGTTATAAAAAAATTCATAATATAAATTAAATATTATATACATAATGAAATTCTTCATTGGTTCTACGAAAACAATTCTATGAAATTATATCATTAATATCATGAAGGATAATTCTCTCAGTGTACCCCGTTTAGACAGAAAAGTTAATCTCATAGAAGTTGGATTAACTGCTTAATTATAAGCACTAAACAAGTCGATTAAACCATATTTTAATCTTTTTGATTAACAGTTAATTCAACCTTTAATCTGATTACTATTTCTAAACGACTCTGTATCCATACTAATAATTGCATACAACGCTGTTTTTTTTTTTTTTTGTTATAAAGAGCCCTTCAATTAAATTAAATAGGCCTTATTGTATGTAAATCTGAACTAAAACCAACAACAATTTTCAATACAAATGTGCTATTCGAAAAAAGTAATAATTGGTCAAAAAAAAAGGTTGGACATATTCGGAAATGTTTTGCATACCAACAGATGCGCCTCCAAAGAAGCTCTTATTTGATACCCAATTTGTCGATTTTGCTTTGAATTAAAAGAGTAAGTTTGGACACCCATGGCTTAGATTTGGCTGGCTAATTTTTAGGTTCTATGATCCATTTCGTTGATTTTCTAATTATTAGTCCTTTATTTACTGTGATGTTTTTATATCTCACAAATCCCTAGGTGGAAAAAGTGTCAACCTAATAACAAATAGAAAATATTGAATTTTGCGTGCGAGTTCAAGGAAGTGTATAATGAAAAATTGAACTAAAATGGTTATAGATTCATTGACCATATAAATGAAATTAAAAGTGAAAATAATACTAAGAAATCAAAATAGTTTCGTGCCTGTTTCGTCGGTTGATTGACATATTGCGGTTAAAAAATGTGAACATTGAAAAGTTAATACAATGCAGGTGTTTATTGTTTGTGTTGTCTGATGATGTCCAACCAGAGCACAGTTTTTTTTATTGTTATCGTAAAATAATTACACGGTTTTTAATTTACATCCTTTGACACATGTTTGAAAATTTAATTAATTTTTTTCTTTTTTAATTTACAGGATTTTGAACACTAAAATCAATGTCTGGGAAAATCTTGCAAATTACTAGAAAAAATAACCATATTTTTAGTTTTTTAAATTTATATTTTCTTGTTCCATTGGTTAACTCTGTTTTTTTCATATCGTTTTTATTTTATTAAATTAAAATCTAATTTTTTACCAACTATTTTTGTTTTTTAAACTACTTAAATGCTTATAAATGTTTTGAAAATAAAAATAAAAAAAAATAATAAAATTGAAAACTAACAAAACCATTCGATTCATTATCTAATGAACTACATCTTAAATTATTTTACAATTCCCACTTAGTTTATAAATTTGTAAATGCAATTATTAATGAGTGTACGAGTAATGATTTTTTTTTAAATTTTTTGGTTTTATGTAAAGTATGCGGTAATATATTAATGTTGAATGTATGAGTTTCTGTATTACGACAATTATATGAGATTTAATGATGTTTTTGTATTAATGACAAGTTGAAAAATATATATGTAGTATGATTAATTTTCTGTATTTATGGTTTAATATTAGTTTTTTGTTTTAAATATTGGTATGAAAAAGTTTTGATATTTAATCATTGTATTTTGTTTTTATTCGTCTGCTAAATGTTTTGATTTTTTGTTCAAATATGAAAATCCATTTAAACCCATTCATCTTGGGTTTATGACTTTTCTCATTCATGTAGTATAGCACTTAAACGTTCTTCAACAGCAACTTTTCGTGATTTCCACACAAATTCACAGACAGCAATAACACACGCCACACCCATGCCGCCCATTAGTACCACGAATACACCGCCAACATTGGCTAAACCTAGTTCATTAGCAGCCGATGAGGATTTTGATGTTTCCACACGACATTTACCACCACCTCGTTTTTCTTTCCACCATTTTGTTTTTAGAATATGCAATTTACCTTCTTCTTGTAGTTTCAAAATAACACTATTAATGGCAGTACGATAGGGAGAGTCTATGAAAAAGTAGGGATTTCATTAAGATTTGAAATTGTTTTCTAATTTATATTTAATACGTACTCGGTGGCGTAGCAATGCCATAGGATTTGGTATCTAACATACCACCCACTTGGGTTAATTCACAATTACGTTCGGTGACATATTCTATAGATGTGGATTCCATTAGAAATGCATAGTTACCTGAAAAGAATAAAGATGAAAGTTTTTAATAGATAGATAATTACTGTAAGAATCTTTAGTATCCGACCGAACAGTTCGGCCAAAAAGTGACATTTTGTGGATTTTCTATTATTTGAAAGCATTGTGGAGAAATTTTCATACTGCTCAAATGTTTGTTGAGCCAATTTAATTGGATTTTGAGTGTCAGATTTAAGGAAAACTCCGTAGTTTACCCGTAAAGTTAACTGTTCGGCCGCCGAACTTTTTTCAATTTGGCCGAACTTTCGGCGGCCGAACAGTGAATTTGTTGCTTAACCTCGGATTTTTCATTAAATTTGACACTCAAAATGTATTCTCATCGGCCCAACAAACATTTTTCCACAATCAAAATTTGTCCATAATGCTTCAACATACCAAATACTGACCAAATATATTTTCTGGTCCAACTGTTCGGTCGGACACTAAGAATCTTAACTGCGCTTAATCTCGGATGGAGACTATGTATAATCGGAATTCAATCCGGATTAAATACTTAAAATTATTCTTAAAATAAAAAATTATCCAGCTAGTACACTCAAATTGAAGTTTTAAAATTTTTTTCAGTATTAATTTTGTGTTTTGCCTGTTCCATTTACCTTTTTACTACACTTAGAACATTATGTAGGTTAAAATCGGTGCAAAAGTATTTAAAACAGATGAAATTTTACTTGAAAACAGGAACAGTAACATTTAATTAGTTCATTAAAAACACGTCATAGTCCAACTTTGCCATAGCAAAAGTGCAAAAAAGAGTAAAAACGCGTAAATTCCTGTTTTAAAAGGGTAGACAAGCACTTAATAGTTTTTGTGACTTTTAGACAAAATTTTCATATAGTTTGATTAAAAAAAAAACATAGCCACCCAGCCAGAAATTGATGATGGTACAAAAAACTAAGTACTCTCAAAGCATTGTTTATACCAAAAATAAAACGTTTTGAGAACGTTTGGAAAATACCATCTTTAAAATGCTTTGATAACGCTTTTTAACAAATTTTACAACTGTTGATTAAAAGAAAGATTGTATGTGTTTTAGTACTAAAAATTATTTTGATTACTTTTGTAATGTTTTGTTGCAATTATTTATGTAAAAGAGAAATAGCAATTGATTCGTTATAAAATGTTGTAAGAATGCATTTAGCTTCCACCATATGTATACCTATTTCAGTGTTGTTTTGATCTAAATTTGTTACATTATATAATCCGATCTCCTTTGATTAGATCGGGTAGTCAAAAAAATGTTTAGTTTCCTTGAAAATGTTGCCTTTCAAATGCATATCACTGTATTTGTGTTTCGTATGTTTTGTACTAAAATTTTCTTTCACAATCATAATGTTCCCATTGTGTAATAAACATACATATATTATCAGGATGCATAGATCTAATACGAAATCCATAAATGTTTACGAAAGAAAAAACTCTAGATTCAGAAGTGTGTAAAGGTTCCCCCAGAGAATAATTGCAACTCTTATTGAGAGGATATAGTAATGGAATATTATTTGCGGAATTGGTATTAAAAACATGCAATTTCCTTTGTATATGGGAAATGGGATTAGTTGGCGATTTTACAATAGATTTAACAAAACCTAAGCTATTTTCAAAAGCAAATGCTGAAAATTGTGATATAGGCGCCCCCATATTATTTACGTTATTTGAAATATGTATTAGATTATGAATATTCATTGTCACCGAGCTTGAGCCATAAAAATGTGGCATAAGTTCCACAAATTTTCTTAAAATCTTTAATAAAAATTAGATTACCTAATTAAGTTTGAGACTAAAAAAAATATTTATACATTCATTAGTTAAAAACTTGGCTTCAAAAAGAAGTTCTTCCAGAAATTTTCTAGCCGAATGCAGTTTTGAATTTCCATAATAGAGACCAATCAAAAATGGCTTGGTAATGTATGCTGTTGAAAACCCCTTTCCCATTATAGACCAAAAGTTATTTTTCGATTTTTCAAACACATCCATTCAATCTACATGAATTATAATTTTAATTTTCTTTTGAAAATTTCCCAAAGTATTGTCTAAACCTAGCATCACTTTAGAATCGACGCTCAAAGTAGAAGTTCCTAATAAAGTTTTAGAATATTTCGGAAGAGATGCATGTATAACCTTCAAATCTCAGTACCATTAATGTTTCGTCTATAGAGGTTTGTGTAAGAGTTTTGATTTTCCTTACAACCCAATTTTTTAGTTTTTGCTCAATATGACCACATGTAAATGTGCTTAAATCACTTATAGACTCCTCAGGAATAAATTCATCCGAACTTGTTTCTTCAGGTGTGCTTAAACTGGAACTACCAACGTCCTCATCATCTGAATCTAAATTTTCCTCTACTATTTCTTCATCAAACACTTCAGTTTTAACTATTTCATTGTCGTCAGAACCTTACACTAAAAAAAAATTGAACACATCTACATTTCTCTTAATATCCTATAATTTTTTAACTTAATCATTTAAAACTAATTTAAGTTCTAATAAAATATATAAAAAAAAATGTTTTTTAAGTACTAAGAAATTACTTTATATTTTGTATTTAGAGTACTGGAAAATTGCTCTAATTTTCGTTTTTAAAATCCTCGGAAGACACTCCACTTTTGTATTAATACACTTTAAAATCACTTTATTTTTAGTTTTTGTAATGTTTTGAAAACGTTCTATAAACAAAAATTATAAAGCTTTAAAATCACTTTATTTTTTGCTTTTGCAACGTTTCTAAAATACTCTAAATACATACATGAGACCGTAAATCATGGTTATCATTTTAGTGTTCTGAGAACACTATAAAACCCAAAAATATGTTGCTTTGATAACGGTTCAACCACCATACAAAGTGCTTTCAGAACGCTTTTATGTTTGTCAATTTCTGGCTGGGCAATTTCATAGACATTTCGATCATTTTCATAACAGTCTTATAAATTAAATTAACATGCAAAACAACAACGAATTTTACTTAAATATAAGACTGCTATAAGATCAAACAAAACAATTTTTTTTAAAAGAAGCAAAGGAAGTTCTTCCTATTAATTAATTATAGCTTTCTTTGGAAAGGGGATAGAGAAGTGATGAAAGGTGGTGGAATAGAGAGGTTTCAAATATGGCAACACTGTAATTGCGCAAGGTGCTAAAGAATTGGCGAACTTCTTTATGTTATTTTACTTCGGTGGGGTTAAGCGCTATGGGAACACCTTAGGACAGGGCTGGCAAAACTATGACACGCGTGTCAGTAGTGGCACGCGAGTGGATTTTAGGTGGCATGCGACGTTTTGTTGGATATTTTCAAAAAATTTAAACTATTAGAAGACCAGCAAAAAATTCAGTTAAATGTTAAATTTCGTTACAAAAATGTGTGATTTAACTCCATAATGGTGAAATTTTTCATAGAGCTTGTAAATCGTCTTTTAAAGTGAATAAAACTTAGTATTCCCACCATTTTTTGTTTAAAGAAATATGGTTAGTACAGAACTCGCAAATTCGATTATCAGCAAATTCTGGAAAAATTTCTAAATTTATAGATTGAAAGAAGTTTAAATGTTTCGATAAGAAAATGTCTCATAATCGGAGAAGTAAAAAGTACCAGAAAATTGGGAAACAAAAATGGAAAACAACTTGTAGTAAAATTGAATCTAAAATATAAAACTTTTTAAAAGAGAAAATAGGTGTTACGAAATAACCCTTAATTAAATAAAGGCTGAAAATAAGTTTCATAATGAAATAACCGCCTTTGTTGGAATTTGAAATTGCGTTTTGATCGTGTTTCGCAGAGCCATTTCATCTGAAATAGAAATTTCTCTGTTCAAATCCATAATATTCGCTTTTTATTCATAATTATGATGATAAAAACCGCGCGATTTATTTTAACAAAATCAAATTTTTGCCCGAAGCATATCTTTCAACAAGTTTCTTACGTACTTAAATAAATGATGGCGCCAAATAATTTAAGTTTTCTTAACAACATGAAATAACCACCAAATATGGAATAATCCCCAAAAAAATGAAAAGGCAATAATGTTCAAACTGTTTTAATTTTATTTCATTGGGGATTTTTTCATAATGAAATAATCTCAATATTTAAAGATTAAATAAACCTCCAAAAATTAAATAACCGTCAAACATTTTTACGTCATTTCTTGGATGTTATTTAACTTTCCCTTTGGGGGTTATTTCATGGGGGTTATCCGTAGGGCTGATAAATATGTATATCTGCGATGATTTTACTAAAATTAAGGTGGCACGCGAGAAATTTTTCCAAAAAAAATTGTCCGTTTCTGGCACGCAGCGAAAAAAGTCTTGCCACCCCTGCCGTAGGAGAACGCTGTAATATGTATAAGGGATAGAAAACTCATACATAACAATTTTCTAAATTGATGTTGTTGTGTCTCGGGATCCTTATGTGTAACATACAATTCGTTAGCAATTACACCACAACACCACACAAATTTAAATATAAAATGAAAGTAAATTTAAAAAAATAAAATCGAATAACTTTCGCAACACCTTTAAATTTTATTCCATGTACTCTGATTATAATAAAAATGCAAAAAAAAATATTTTATTTTTAAAACAGGGATGCCGACTATATAATACTCTACACCAGTCTGGTTAAAAGCCAACTAATGTTTGGATCCGAAATTCAAATGGGTTAAAATGGACGTGTGTCAACATTTTCTATAAAGTGATTAAGGAATAGAAAATCGGAAATATAGCCCATATGGGCGATAGGTCCAAATATGGACCGATCCTATCTAGAATCAATAGGCCTTGGGACCATGTGCGTCAGCGAACCAAATTTCATTGAAATATCTTCGTATTTGAGACCTGCAGCGTGTAAACAAGCCAATTTTGGGGGGACTCTTATATGGGAAATAGGTATAAACATGGACCGATTTTAATCAATAGGCTTCGTCCTTGGGCCCACATAGGTCGGTGTATCAAATTTCATCAAAATATCTTAATATTTGCGACACAAGAATGCATGGACAGACAGACAGACGGACATCGATAAATCGAAACAAAAAGTGATTCTGAGTTCATCGGTATACTAAAAGGTGGGTCTAGGTCCAATATTTTTTGGTATTACAAACATCAGCACAAACTTATACTGCGTTCACAGTACAATTCTTAAACACGTTTATGTAAAAGTTAAACATATCAGTTCCCAGTGTAGGAATGGTAATGAAATATCATTATTTTTTGGACTACCAGTTATGACACTCACTTACCTTCTGCGTTATTTTAAAATCTCTAATAATGAGATACTTATAATGACTTATTTTTACCATTATTTCAAATAGAAAGTAATTTTCTAGGTTTTTTTTGAAGATTTTTTGATATATATTTTTAGACTCAATATTTTTTCAACACTGGTAAGGATATATGTAACCACAAATTTTTTGATTTTTTATATGTTGGCGAGTAAGCTGATTTGTGTGCAGCAGGTGAATTATGTTTTTATCTATCAAACACTACATGTCGATATAGCTCAGATGGTAGAGCTTTTGAATGGCAACTTGGAGTCCCAGGTTCGATTCCCATACTTGAAAATTTAATTAAAAAAAAATTTTACAATAAAAATATTTTTTTTTTTTGTATAAAACTTATTTTTTTGAAAATCTATTTCTAGACTCGTTCTTTTTGTCAGTCTTGGTAAGTATATATAGCAACGGTGGACCTTTGCTGATTTTTGTGCGGCCCTTGTTGAAATTTACATTTAGATTTTTTTAATTCAAAATTTTTTTTAATATCT
This sequence comes from Leucophora obtusa, assembly GCA_949987735.1. Lineage (NCBI taxonomy): Eukaryota > Metazoa > Arthropoda > Insecta > Diptera > Anthomyiidae > Leucophora > Leucophora obtusa. The sequence goes on along the minus strand of OX465295.1, from coordinate 107,083,867 downwards.
TATTTCGCAATGTATTAAAATTTTTTATTTCTAAAATTTTTAGATAAAAAATTGTCAGTTTTATTGTCAGGGCTATAATCGATTTGAAAATTTCTTACTTAAAATATATTTAACGGAACAATTGATATTATACTTAGGGCCAGTTTAGTTAGAAATTTCTTACTTAAAAAGTAATTAAGACAAAAATTGATCTTAGTTCTGACTATGAAACTGGCAATTAATTCCTTACAAAATAAATTCAACATATTTTACGCTACTGTCGACATTGACAACTACTTTGTCACAAATTTAAAAAACATGTAATTTTGTATTTAAAAAAAAACTTTGTCACATTTTTCAAGTTTTATTTTTGTTTTTCATCACATTTATGAAGCTTTATATAAATATGATGGAAGTTTTTCTTCGAGTGATACTAATATTCAGCAAAATTTTTTTTCTAATTTCAGCAATAATTTCTAGATTATAGTTTAAAACAATTTTACTAAAATTTACTAATTTTTTATAGTAATTTCTTTATACTACGTTGCGTTGCTAAAATTACAGAATATACCGCACGGCTCAAAATAGTTAAATTTCCAGTAATAACATCAAATTTTTCAGAAGCCATTTTAGAGTTTTTTGTTGGGTGGACGAGTTTTATAGTCAGCACAAAGCACGATTTTAAACTCAGATTTTACTTTAGTAAGAAACTTTGTTTGAAAATTTCTTACCAAAGTAAAATGTTATTAAAATTAGTACTTTGTGGTGACTATAATACTGCACCACATTGGTCTTAAATTTAGAACCGTGTGAAAAAGTTGGCGTAAAAGCACTCAAGTTACTGACTAAATCTTTAAGTTTGTAATCGTCGTTTTAATTTACCCTTTAAAGGGGCGAGATATTTTTTGTTGTGCGCAACGAAATTATTAAATTAAAACCCGAATCAAGGATATAATTCTTTATACATGTTTTTGTTGTCGGAATAATATTCAGTCTTTTATAACTCGTTGAGTTTTAAATTTTCGTTGGCCGATTCTGCGACACCGCAGTTTAATGCAAAAAAATGAAAAAAAGTGTTCCAAAAATGTTTAATTCTACTTATGTAATTAAAAAAATCAAAACAGAATTTGAAAAAAGTTGAGTTTGCAATGAGTTCTTGTGGAACCAGTTTTGGAATGGATTTGAGAACAGATTTTTTTCTTACATGAAAAATAAAATAAAACATTAGTTCCGTCCGCTTTCATTTAAGATAAAAATTTGTAGTTTTACTTTTTTTCAAGGTTGGTTACCGAAACGAAAAATGGTAAGGGTAACGGTATCAGATTTCGTTTGTTTAGGTAACGGTAAATGTAACGGTATTTAAGACTGTTTCGGTAAGGGTATACCGTTATCGAAACAGCAATACTGGTACGTACCGGTATTAAAAATTATGTTAAAAACATATAAAAACAAGTAAAAACATGGCATATTTTTAATTTTAAGTACTGAAAATACAGATTTTAAGCTATAAATTCAATACTGGTAGTTTTAATAAGTAAAATTATTATCTATAAATTTTTTGTAAAAAAAAACACTCAAGATTATAAAATAAAAAATAAAAAAATTTTAATTTTTATATAAAATAATAAATACCGGTAACTACCGATAAAAATAACGGTAACGATAACGATAACGGTATTTATAAATTTTTTTAGAGGTATCGATAACGGTAACGGTATTCAATTTGAAACGGTATTTTAGCGATAACGGTATTATAACGATAACGGTAACCAACCTTGCTTTTTTTAATACATAGTGCGGCCCTTTATAATTTATGAAAAACCACAATATGGCCCTTGGTGAAAAATCCGTGCACACCCTTGATATATCGGTACTGACATATTTTTAGATTTTTCGTATGCTGGTATGTAAGCATAATTCATTATTTTTCGCGACATCGCCATACAAAGGTAATAAGAAATGTAATAAGAAAAGTAACTAGTTACCATTACTGGTAATGATTTTCTACACTGTGTTCACACTTAAAAATGAAGTGTGTAAATTAAACAAGTCGAACAGCTGTTCCTTAGCAATTGTAAAAAAAAAACAATAAAAAATATTTTTTTTTGTAATTAATTTTTTTGAAAATCTATTTTTAGACTCATTATTTTTGTCAGTACTGGTAAGCACATAGGTAACGATATACTTTTTGATTTTTCGTATGCTGGTGTGTAACCATAACTCATTATTTTTCGCGACATCGCCATATAAAGATAATAAGAAACGTAATAACAAAAGTAACTAGTTACCATTACCAAGTATGTAGTTACATAACCACATATCTGGTAATGATTTTCTACACTGGGTAGTTAATAATTTTGGCATTATCCAACGTTATAATTGCTATAAAAAGTGAAATAACATTGAACGCCCCGTCGGAAGCAAGATTTTTCAATTTCTAGTTAAGGGACTTCATGGCTGTTTTTCGATTTTCCGTTCACCGGAAGAAAAATTCGTCTATCACTTTATTAAGAAAAATAAACACATTTTAACTGCTTTTTATTTAAAGTTAGTTTATTTTATTTAATTTTAATTTTTCCATTTTTCTTGATGTGTTTTCTTCTGTTTCAAACTTGTCATTCAACACCAATTGATATCAAACTTATCGTGTTTAACTACGTGTTTTAAAATTAAACACGGTAGAAAAATGTACTGCAAAACATCTCACTTAAACATGTTTAACGCTTAAACACGTAAAATCGAGTTAAACACTTATATGTATGTGAACGCCGCATTATTATACCCTGTCCACTAGAGCGTACCACCTTTCAGGCAAACAAAAAAAAAAATGCGCCGTACACCCTCCAAAATGAAGTATTTTTGCAAGGAGGTTTCAAAAAAAAAATTTTTTTTTGCCGAACGTAGGGGTCGCCATTTTACATTTTTCTTTATATCTTTGCCATTTACAGTCGGATCCCAAAGTATGATACATCGATGTTTTTCTCTCGAGGAGACCAGCGTTTTGCTCTAAGAGCCATTGACCTTAAGTATCCCGTTCTAGTAGTTACCCACCAGATCTCAGTTGCTACCATCCTAATGTTCGACCCTAATGTCAGCAAATTTAAGCTCGCAAAAAATCATTAAACTTTTGCTAAGGGAGTTTTTCGATAAACCCAGTATACATTTTTTTTATATATTGGTTGCCGAACGTAGGGGTCGCCTTTTTAAATTTTTTTTCATTGGATTTTTGCTTTATAGCATAATACTGGTCTCCTCGAGGAAAAAAAAATCGAAATCACACTTTAAAATCCGACTTTAAATGCCGAAGCTATAATGAAAAATATAAAAAGGCGACTTCTACGTTCGGCAAAAATTTTTTTTTTTTAAATTGCCTTAATATACACAGAAAAAATTATTAACTATAAATATGTAACTAAATAACTAAATATATATTAAAAATAAAAATTGTTTCTAAACAAGTATTTAATTGAATCAATTTTGATATTATTACTACTTTAATCAAAATTTGTTTCAATTAATCGTATACAATTTTTAGTAGTTAATAGTATCATTTGAGTGATAGGTGCAAAATCAATTAAAATTTTAATTGATGTAATCAATTTCGTTGTTAAAATTCGTTTTTAGTTTTTTCTGTGTAGAGTTTTTTCAGTTACGCATTAGATTGATATTTTTCGCATTTTGGCACATCGAAAAGCACCAGATTTAAAGCGAAAAGCACAAAGTTGGAATTCCTGGTCATAGATCCGCTAGAAAATTTGCAATCAAGCTTGCCAGATATATAGACCGATGCTTTGTTAAGAAATTTTTGCAATTGTTTTTGTCAATGTTTCCACTCTAGTGGAAATATTGACAACCAAAGTTTAAATTTTGACCTAGACGGTTTAAAATGTTTTTTAAATTTCAATTTTTTATATTTTTATCAGGCACCCGATATTAATACTTTTAAAACGTTTTATTTTGTTTTTTCCTCAATAAAAAAAATCACTTGTGTACAAATGAATTTATTTTTCTTGATAGATATTTTGTTTTCATCAATTTTTTTATTTTTTGTTTTCTTTTCGAAAACCAAATTTTAAAAATATCCGTACTGATATTTTCAGGAAAGTTGAGAATTATTTTTATTTTTGTATTGAGGAAAAAACAAAAAAAAAACGTTTTTTTTTTGTATTGAGAAAAAAACAAAATAAAACGTTTTAAAAGGTTTTTTTAGTTTTTTCTGATTACAATTACATATAAATTTTGTAAGAATTCTTAAAACAACATTCATATGGACACATTTTTGCATCCAATGATTATACCTTTGCGTTATTAAAAAGTAATAAAAATTTCCGCCGAAAAGACTTCTACAAAGCATGATAATCAGCGATTAACATTCTGCAAGCAAATATATTGATGCAAAACTATTCCTTTTTGTAAAATTTTTTGTCATGATTTTTTGTTTTTGCAATCTAACTAGCTAATTTTGGTATAGGATATATGTATTATAGTCCCTAGATTATGGATTTTTAAGAACCCCACTTAAAAAATTGCAAACTAATGGCGGAACGCGAAAAAAAACTTTATGGCACAAAAAATGAATTAAAAATTGTTATCAGAAATTTACATTCTGCAAACAAATACACTGATGCAAAAAATTTTCTTTTCGAAAAATTTTATTCGCGAATTTTTTTTTGCAAACTAACCACCAAACTTTGATATGAGAATATTGGTATTATAGTCCCAAGATTATGAATTTTAAAAATCCGCACTTAAAAAATTGCAAAAAAAATCGCGGAACGCGAAAAAAGCTTTTTGGTACAAAAAATAAATTAAACAAGCGGGCTAAAGCCCGCTGGATGGTTTGTATAAGTCCCCAGGTGGCTGGGAACTTATACAAACCAAAGATTAAATTCGGCTGTGCCGAAGTACAAACAAGTAGAGGTGAGCGATATTTTCATACCGGTGATTTAATCACAGTTATTGATAAATCACTGGTAACGGCAGTGATCAAATATTTCAAGTCGCAGTTACTCGGAATGTCGTTCTTTTAATATTTTTGTACTATTATTTCTTGCAAACTTCATTGTGCAAAGTAATACATGTTTTTTTTTTTAATAACAGTGACTTGCTTTCACACTCTTCTGAATAAAATGTCTCCTTCTATCATGTCTTTGTTACCGGTCGCAACTATTCTTCTTTTAAGCCCAGTTTTTAGGAAGTGGATTATCTTTAAACTTAGTTTAACGCAGTTTGTAACTGGAATACTGCTTTTAAAATGTGGTTTATTTTGTTTTATTTCAATAAAGAAATAAATAATACTCGAGAAAAAGATTTTCCGGCAAATTTTTTTTAATAAACTTTGAAATGGCTGACAAAATTCGTTTTCGGTTTAACTAAACCAAGTTTAACTGACATCTTAAAAACTCGCCATAAATATTATTTCGTTTATTTATCAGAAAATCGCAGTCTTTTCCATAGAAAAACCGTGATTACGATCACAGTTTAAAAGTACAACGATTTGCAAATCACATTCACTGAGAACAGTGTTACTGAAAAATCGCCCGATCGCCCATCTCTATTACAAACCCGTGATCACGGTCACTGTTTAAAAGAACGGTGATTTGAAAATCACGATCACTGGTAGCAGCGTTATTCAAAAATCACCGGATCGCTCATCTCTACAAACAAGTATGAATTATTACCCATTTTGTATTCGGTCAATCCACTGTGCAACAAATGTGTATGATTTTTTCCACCACTACAAGTAAATATTTCAGTTTAATCTTGTTTAATCTCAGTGCTGCCACAAGCAAGATTCAAAATTCCCAAAAGTGTAGACAAAATTACCCAAAAAATATGAAATTATAAATGACTTCAATTAACATATTATTACAATTTGAACTCCGAAAAAAGGTAATAACCTCATCAGTAAACTTAAAAAAAAGTGATTTGGCCATTTCAATTGTCCCATCGTTATGGGCGTTATATTATTACAAAGAAAAGTTCCTTAAATATGCAGCATTTATGATAAACTTTTGAGTCTTATATGAATCTTCATAAAATTTAGAGAAAAAATTAACTTTAGAACAAAACACTTAAAAAGCTTGTAAATAAGAGTCAGTTATGATCACATGTGAACGATTTAAAAATAATCTTATTTTAGAGTCTTTCAAAAATCAAGTTTTATTTGCGTTTTTAAATACACACAAAAAAATCTTTGGCATGCAATTGGGAGCACTTCAACTAAAATAATGTTTTTGTGGCATACACAATATAATAAATTATTCGATAAAACTTTATTAGTTGAAATTTGCTTAATTACTTGGTAACGTATTTTTTGTGTACGTTAATAGCTTATTTGTATAATGAAAGAATTTCAAAGCATGTATAGATTAATACACTTTCTTGATGTATCGGTTTAATTCGTGGATGATCAGTCGCTGTGAATCAATTCATTAACTCGTATGAATAAAAAATAGATATTGGAATTTGTATGCAAACTTCACAATTAGATGTTAAGTCATTCATAAGCCAAAAGTAATTACATACATTGAGGCAGGGTTGGTAGGCTCTATCGCTAAAATACTGTTATAGATTCAAATATCGATACATTTAAAATACCAGTACCGAAATTAATCAAATACCATTATCCCATTATCCTTACAACACCATTATTTTTTAGTTTAAAATTTTTGTAATTCCACGTCGTAATTGTGAATTTTACATACACTTAGTTAATAAATTTATTTTACTTTACTTTGTTTTTTCATAAAAAAAATTTGCGGAATGCACCGAAATACCGCTTATCTTAAAATACCATTATCGAAATAATTGCAATACAGTTAACCTTAAAATACCGTTATCGAAATACGATTATCCTTAAAATACTGTAACCGAAATAATCTATGATAGCGTTACTTACCCTCACCGATAATCGCACCGTTTCTGCTACCAACAATGCTTTGAAGTAATTGCTAATTTGTATTCATAGACCCACTATCTATTGGCTAGTTTATGATTTAAATTCTTTTTTTATGTATAATATATTTTTTTATTTACAAATTTGATAACTTTCTCAATTCATTCATTTGAATTGAAATTTAAGTGAAAAACTAAACAATTTAATAATTGCTGTCATTCATGCCCTACCCATAAAGTGGCAACACTGCTTATGTTATTCATATAGATGTGTGCAGACCTTTAAAAATATAATTCCTTAATTCGTATTTTAAATCTCAATTTTGCAATAAGTTGATCTCAGTGAATTTTTTTTTTACCCCGATGTAGTACTTTTCAAGCTGTTAAAAAAAAAATCCGCGGAAAGACCTCTGTACGGAGTTTATTTCTGTGAAAAGTTTGGAAATGGACTTAGCTACATATATCTAAGTCATTTATAGTCAGATTGGAACAATATATATATATATCATTGAAAGATAGTAAAAATATCTTATGGACGACATTTTTTTTGTTTGTTTACCCATTACCGGCGAATGAGATTTATTTTTAAAATTTTTTAAAATAAACCGTTTTTATAAAAACCACCGTATACTACCACTAGGGTTTTTCTTTTCCCGGACTTTTTCATTTCCCGGGACAGCGGGATTTTTTTCAGAATTTCCCGGGATCCCGGGAATTCCCGCTCGTTAGAAAATATATAAATTCGACATATGTTGCACTTGAAAAACTCGATTAGTGTTCAAACACCGTCCGACAAAGTTCACCTTTTGGTTGTACCCATGAGAAAATGCACTTAATATATTCTGAAAGGATGGCTAAATATAAAATATCCATGTCTTCCACTTTTTTGGATCAATTCGTTTAACAATTTAAATTGTGAATTAATATTTAGGTAATATATTTATATGGAAGGCCGTCTTAATTTTAAAATACTCTTAGAAATATATTAATTAAATATTAATTCGCCGTTTAAACGGTTAAACCAATTGATATAGAAAAAGTGAAAGACATGGGTATTTTATCTTCATCCCATTTTTCAGAATATATTGGAATTGTTAATGGGTGCAAAATTGTGTCGGACCAGTTTTATAGTCAGAAATAAGATCGATTTGTTGATCGGAAATAAAGTATGTTCAACACCGCGATTTCCATGGGTGTTTATTGATACCATTACAAAATTTGCAGTTATCTTGAAATATAAAAAAGCCATTATTGCAGTAAAATATTTTTGTTAGAAAAACAATTTTGTACAAACCTTTTCAATAATAGTGTTAAAACAAATGCAAAATTTCCCACAATTAGCGGTTTTTGATATTTTTAAAAATTTGTTATTAAAAAAAATAAATGAAATTGACAATTTTTTTCTATTTTGATTTCAAACTAACTTGTTTAAAATTTTTATTTTTTGTAAATTAATTCTTTCATAAATGATAGGAAATTGTTCATACATGTTATGAATTGAATGGAATGAATGCTATTCATACAATTTATGAATAAATTTGTTTCTGTGTACAAGAATTTTTGTTGGTAAACTTGGTAATGGCTGATAAAATTTTTTCGGTTTAACTAAACCAAATTCAACTGGCATCTAAAAACGATTTGGCCTAATTCAGTTTATTAAATTTTAAATCGTATTTTTTTAATTTTAAATATTTTTTGATCAAATTAATTTCAAAAAACAATGCTTTAAATTTAAATAAAGCTTCCAAAATTGCAATAATATAAGCTAAAACTTCTGTAAAAGAATAAAAAAATCCCGGGAAATCCCGCACAAAATTCCCGGGATTGCGGGATCCGAAAAAGGGCGGGATTCCCGGGAATCCCGTCCCGGGAATTCCCGGGACATAAACCCTAACTACCACATAATTTTTTACTTATTAATATATTCTCAAGATTAAAAACTTTTAAGATGTAGTTCAAATTTTATCACTTCAAACACCGAAGATATTAAAAGTCAAGCCTATCTATATATCAACTAAAAGATTTTCGTCTTGATAACATTCTAATAAGCACAATTTTTGTTCTTATATAGGATTTTTATGGAATAAAAACATTAAAAAAACAAAAAAATTAAAATTCCTACGCCGAATCATAATGGGTCAACAAAAAATGCTATCCTAAAGATATTTTTATTACCTTTCCAAAGGTGTACATATTGTTCCAACCCTATCATAAATGAAGAAAATATAAAGGGTTTTCACAAGGGGTGTACTATTTGTTGTATCGTTATATCGTCCTAACAAAAAACAGAGTTGTTACAAATTAAATTGAAAAAATACAACATTTGAGAATAGCACGATACAACATTTTTACGTATGTTTACTGTCCTATGTTTGAGTGTGCTAACAGATAGAAAACTGAATAGAAAATCGTTGTTAAACACAAATAAAAATTTTAACAACTCTGTTTTTTGTTAGGACGATACAACGATACAACATATAGCACACCCCTTATGAACAACCTAATAGTTAAGTTCATTTTTAAACTTTAAACCGAAGTAACTCCCCATACAGGCTTTTCGCTGAAAAAAAATTTCTTCGGGCCCCCAAAAGAGAGTTATATCCGTAGTAAAAATTTAGAATCAATCGGTGAGATGCCTCTAAAGCCAACATACGTCCAAATTATTCAATCGAATCAAAATTGAATCAACACAAATAGGAACAAATCTTATCTCACTTTATTCAATGTCCAATCATTGATTTAAAGGCATTATGAATTATTCAGTAATTTATAAAATGAATCCAATTTTATGCATATAAATTCAAAAAAAGAATTAACTCTTTCAAGGTCTGGGTGTGTATGTTTGTATTTTTTTCTTATTCAGTAACAACAACAACACACAGTTAATATATTTTTCATGTTAATATGGAAAATTCTAGAGGTGCTTCTACATTTTCTTTCATAACTTTTAAACGTCTGGACCAAATATGCCCATTTCCAATATCAAACTGCTTAAGAAATTGGACCAAAATTTTGACTAAAAATTAACATCCTAACACAACTATTTTGAGCGTGATCGTGATTTCAACAGACAGACAGACAGACGGACACGCTTATATCGGTTTCGCTATTGATAACGATCAGGAATATATATTTTTTTTATGTCCCAGATTTTTTTTTCGATGAGTTACAAACGGAATGACAAAATGATATATACCCTCCTGCACAGTGGGATGGAGGGTGTAAAAACTCAGTCAGCGATTTACATTCTGCAAACGAATATGTTGATGCAGAAATTTTCCTTTTTGCAAAATTTATTTTTCGCGAAATTTTTTGCGTACGAACTACCAAAATTTGGCATAAGATATGGGTATCATAGTCCCACATACATATACATATGTATATTGATGCAAAACTATTCCTTTTTGTAAAATTTTTTTTCCCAATTTTTTTTGTTTTTGCAATCTAACCAGATAATTTTGGTATAGGATATAAGTATTATAGTCCCTAGGTTGTAAGTTAAAAAAAACCGCTCTTAAAAATTTGCAAAATAATGGCGGAACGCGAAGAAAAGCTTAATGGTACAAAAAATAAATTAAAAAACTCAGTCAGCGATTTACATTCTTCAAAAGAATATGTTGATGGAAAAATTTTCCTTTTTCCTAAATTTTTTTTCGCGAAACTTTCTGCATACTAACCACCAAACTTCGGCATAAGATATGGGAATTATTGTCCTAAGGTTAAATAAAAATTTGAAAAAACCGCACTCAAAAAATTGCAAAATATTGGCGGAATGCGAAAAAAGCCTTTATGATACAAAAAAATAGTTCTGCAAAAGAATACATTAATGGAAAAAAAATTTTTTTTTCCAAATTTTTTTTGGCAATTTTTTTTTGCGAACTAATTACCAAACTTTGGTATGAGTTATGGGTATTATAGTCCCTAGGTTATAAATTTTAAAAATCTGCATCTAAAAAATTGCGAATTAATGGCGGAATGCGAAAAAGGTTTCATGGTGGAAAAATTTAATTAGAAAACTTATACAGCGATTTCATTCCGAAAATGAATAATATTACTGCAAAATGCTGGTCAATTGGCAAACATTTTAGCAAAAAAAAAAAAAATATTTGCAATATATGTTTGTACGTATATACCGCTCAACAGTTCACTCCAGGGTATTATATGATTTTCTACAGATTTGAAACCAAAAACCATAATAGTATCTCCACCATAAAAATAAAACAAAAATTTTAAAATTCTATTCATATTTTTGTACTAAGTACAAAGATGAAAAACAAAAAAAAAACGTTTTAAAAAGTTTTATTTTTTTTTATAAATTTTTTTATCTTTGATATTTATACCTAAAGATATTTTTCGAATTTCAACTTGAGGGATATTTTTGTTTTAAAGTACATTTCAAATTTTTTGTTTTCGATTGAGAAATAAAAACATTTTTAACTTTAGTGATATTTATTTTTGATAAAAACAAAAAAAAAAAACGTTTTCTGGTGCCTGATTTTTATATGGACGAATCTTTGTTCAAAATTATAAGAATGTTTTCTTTTTTGGGTACTAAGTAATTTTTAAAAATTTTTGGAAAAGTATTTTGATTTTTGACAATTTTTTAAAATTGTCATATATCAATCCTGACATTATAATTTTTATAAATATATCAGTACTTAAATAAAAACTAGCCATTATTTATGTTTTGGCTTAAAACGTTGAAATTTCAGCATACTTGCGGTATTGCACAGATTTTCATAATTTCAAATTTTCAAATTGACGAACTAATTTTTAGCACAGGAATAAAGTTACGTTGTTAGTCATTAACATATTAATCATATATATAAAAGTTTATTCTTTTATATTTTTTTTGAAAAAAGTCTCTTTGAAAAAGTTCAAAAATGATTTTTTTAAAATAAATAATTTGCAACTCGGGGGGGTTTCGTCAAGAAAATAAAAAATATCAACCCCTATAGAATTAAAAAAGAAAAAACCGAAATTAATTTGGGGGGGAGGGCTCGGACCCGGGAGGCCCGTGGGGGGCAAAACACGGGGGAAAATAGTAACATGTAAGTGTGGGCACTCAAATTAAAGGAAATTGTCTCGCGATTCCAAAAATATTATTTTTTTATCCATAAACCGTAGGCCTAACTAGAGCAATTCTAGTCCCTTAAGAGGGGGGACTGAAAATGATGAAATTTTCTTGTATGGTAAAATAGTACTCAAATGATAGAAAATGTTCCCACGACTTCAAAAATTATTTTTTTTTCAATAATCTTATAGATATGTGTATCTTATAGGCATTAAAAATTTAGACATTAAAAAATAATAATTTTTTTTTGAGAAATCGTGCGATTTTTCCAAAAAATATAGACTCATTCAAAACAAAATCAATAGGTCCATGTAAATCAGTTTACATGGGCAGAGTAACACAGTGGTTACACCAGGGTTGGAAAACATGGTACAATTGTACTTTTTTTGGTACATTTTGACCTCCGTTGGTACCGTGGTACTAACGCGATCCATTTGGTACAATTTAAAAAATTTCCAAATTTTAAATTTTTGTATTAAATGAACTTGTACTTCAAAGCTGTCAACAAATATTCGTAATGCAGACGTGGACTGAAGTCATTCTAACAAAAACTTGTAACTGACAACTTTTGGGTCCAATTTTGCAAAAAAAAACCAGGTAGTTTTTGGATCTTGTAGTTTTTAACTTGTCAAAACGCATACAAAAAAACAAACAAAAACTAGTTTTGTACAAAAACTAGGTGGTTTTTGCTTAAGTATAAATGTAGTATTATTATTTTCCCGTAATCAGCTCATCAATACGCGTCGATTGAGTGCTGCTACTTCATAAAATTCGAGAATTTAACCCGCCTCTTTCGTATATTTTTTGGAAAATAAAAAAAAAAAATATTACATTGTTTTCTTATTTAAAAAATAACCAGAACAAAACGTTAACAACATATATTTTAATATAAATTTGATATTCACAACTATTGGTTATTTTCATTTTCATTTTATTTATAAAAGTCTATGGATTACATATGATCCTTTCAGACTATTGGTTATTTTAATATACGTTAGCAGGTCTTTGTGTCGTACAGAATAGTATTTCCTGCAAGGTTGGCCTCGATCGCACGTACTTTTTATTTCAAAAAACTTGGTGTGGGCTGAAAAAGTAAAATTTTTGTAGAAGAATATTTTCTGCAAGCTTGACATTGTTCGGACAAATTTTCTATATATGAAAAATTTTGGTACCGTGAGGGTCGAAAAAGTACAATTTCTTTATGTGGATGGTACAAAATAAAAAAACTCATTTCCATCCCTGGGTTACACGTTCAATTTTTGCTTTTCAAGTTTACTCACACTTTTTTACTAACACACTCACACTTTTAAAAATTGAACAGCAACTTGATATCAATTTTTCTTTCAAGTTGTGAGAAAACTTGACGGTTAAGTTTTATACAGCTGATCAAATTTCTTGTAAATTTGTTTTTCTTTTTACAAATATTGTGCCCCAATAAAACACGATGGATATAACTAAAAACAAAATGATGTGTTGTGATTCATAAATTTATATAAAATCCATTAGGTTCTATGGAATATGAATATTTCGGTATATCGACGAAAGAAAAAATAAATAAAGAGCTATGAATAAAATTCTGCTGACATGAAAATATCTGTGGAAGATGTGAAGAAAAACATAAAGTCTCTTCGAACAGCCTATAGTGCGGAAACAGCCCACAGAGGCGGTAATTTTTAGTTGTTTCCTTGACGACGGCATCTTGAAAAGAAAATTGACTATCAAGCTGCATGCAGCCTACGTCACAGCTTCAAGTTCAACTGAATTTGACAAGCAGTATGTGTGATCAACTTGAAATCAAAATCTTGATCGTGTAACTCCAATGTAAGATACAATTTTTGGATAGAACTACACTAATAGAAAAAAGTCCGTAGAAAATTTAGTAAAAACTACTAAAAATTAGTTAAAAATGATGCTGCAGAAAAAAACTGCTAAATTAGCAGATTATTTTTGCTATATATTAGTAATATAGGAACAGCAAAACTAAAACTGTTAAATATACAGAATTTTAGTTATATATGAGCTAAATTTTTGTAAATGGAGATTAGCAAATTAACCTGCTAAAATCACCAAAAAATTTAAAATTTTCGAAGTTTTTTTTTCGATTTTTTTTTTAAATGCAAATAAAAATCGAGCCTTTTGAAAACAGCAGTTTACAATTTTTTAGCAAATATTTCTGCTGATTTTAGCAGAATAGACTGCTATTTGCATTCAACTAAATTTAGCTTAAAAATAGCAAAAATTTTGTAGATTTAACAGTTTATTTTTGCTATTTTTAGTCTACAAATATTTAGCAAAATTTTCTGCAGATTTTACAGTACAATTTGCTATTTTCAATTAACTAAAAGTTAGCCTAAATATAACTAAAATTCTGTAAATTTAGCAGTTTTAATTTTGCTGTTCTCATTTTACTAGTATTTAGTAAAAAAATCTGCTAATTTTAGCAGTTTTTTCTGCAGCATCATTTTTAACTAATTTTTAGTAACTTTTTCTGCTATTTTTACGGATTTATTTCTATGAGTGTAGTACTAGGTCTAAACACGGACATTACATAGACATGGACATTACAGGGGCATGTACCTTAAATGTATATTTTAGATGCAATGTCCTCCCCCTTCGAGACAGGCCTATCTACGCCAATATTTAATATGTTCTTTGGATTTTTCTATTTTACTGGGTGCCATCGCCAATACGGACCCATTTTGAAGAGCCGACATTTCAAAAAGTTATTCCAATATCACCAATTCTTAAATCAAATAGTAAATACTTATAAAAATACTGAATTACATACCTTTTCCTTTAGCTACTCTTTCCACGCCTTCACCATTACTAGAAGTAAATACGGAAGGTCTAGCTGAATCCATAAAAGACCACATTCTTTGATAGGTAGATATTTTTGAGTCCTATTAAAATATTAATGTTCAAAATGTGCATTTGTTTGCAACTGAAATATAATTACCCTAAAGAAAGCAGCAGTACTGCCGCCTTTTAAAGCACCATATTTAATTCTAGTCTGTTTGGCTAAATCCTCAGCACTCTCAATTGGTGAATCCATGCGTTCAACCGTTAGAAAAGCAGCCAAATTGGCAGTATATGAGGAAATCATAATTAAAGTAAAAAACCACCACATACCAGCCACCATACGAGTAGATAAAGCTCTGCAAATATTGAAAATTTCAGTTACAATTCGAAATCACAGTTCCATAATAAAAATTCTTCAAATAAGTGATTAAAGACAGAGATTTTATAGTTTTTTTATATCGAATATACTTCAAATTTAGCTTATTTGGCTCTTAGACCCGATACAGCAGCTTTTTGCTTACGTTTTTGTATTATTTCAAGAAATTATTAAGGTAAGCTATAACTTATTTATTTAGGTCCAGGTTTATAGTCAGAACTAGGAACGAATTTATCTTAAATATTTTTTAAATTATAAATTTTGTTTAAAAATTTCGGACTAAAATAAAATTTTGAAAATAATTCTTTCTTAGTTCTGACTTTAAAACAAGTCCTAAGGGTCAGTATTATAGTAGGCACTTAAAAGGAATGTTTACTTAAATATGAAATTCAGTTTGAAATTTTTTTACTAAAGGTGCTGATTATAATACTAGCGGTAACAGCTTATTTCTTACTTATCAGTAAGGGAAATTAGAAGTAATCTCTGAATAATAACTAACTTATTTGTCTGATTTATTTATATATAAAGGACTACTAACTTTGGTAGAAAATCACATCCTTGTTGCATTAGAGATCCAATAGCAAACCACATACAATTCAGTAAAGTAAATTGACTTTCAACTTTTTCACCATGAGCATCGGTATAAGAAGGCCATTCATAGGGAGTGAATCTAAAAATAAATGAAGTTATAATTTAGTGAACCAAACCTACACTCAAAAAAATTTTAAAGTTACTTCATGACAGTTATTTGTGTATTAATCAGTTGTTATTTTTAACCATAATTGTAGTTATTATTCAATGGAAAAAATAAGAAAAAACTTTTACCGCAGTTATTTTCGTAACAGTTGTATAGAGCAGTCATTTTTAATATTAAAGGTATTTTTGCAGTTAACAGTTATTATTCCAAGTTATTTTAAGTAAAAATTTAGTCTTTTTAGAATTATTGTTTAGTTTTTATTTGTAATCTATATACTAGTTAGTCTTAGTTTACAAATAAAAACCAGAATATGTTATTGCATCCTCCTGCATAGAAATGTAATTACTGCACTCAAAAAAGTTTGAGTAACCAGTAGTTGTTGTTTGTAACTGTAATTACAGTTTCTTTTCTATGGAAAAATATGAAACAACTTTTATGACAGCTATTTAAAAAAAACTAACGAAATTTTTTAATAACTAACAAGAATAACTGTTTACTGTATAAATACTGTTTTGGTTGTTCTTTTCGTTAGTTGTTTTATTAAATAACTATCAGAACAGTTGTTTTGTATTTTGCCATAGAAAAATAATTGTAGTTACAGTTAAAATCAACAACTACTTCTTACTATATAAACAACTGTCATATGCACATTTCAATAATTTAAATAAGCCAAGTACGGAGATCCCGAAGGATCTACACGGGTTGACTTATTTATTTTTTTTATACAATTTAGATGTTAATAAAAATTTACACAATCCGATAATGGATTGAACATTGGTAAAATCGGAACGATATGGAATAAAACGGGAAATGGGTGAAATTGGAAAACGGGGGAAACGAAATGCAGTGAAATGGGGGACAAAGGTTTATTATTGGAGTGTGTTTATCTATTTATTATTACACAAAGTGGTAAAAAAATAAATTGACTGTTTCATAAAAATTAACCCCTCGGGATAGCTTCCGAACCTTCCTCATTTGTTTTACTGAGCTGTGGTTTTAAATTAAATTTTACAAATATTGTGTCCATTTTGCTCTATCTCACTTACTATTCGATATAGGTCAAAGGTGACCAAACTTTTGCTCCGCCAATAAAATAAATACACCAGGTCGGGGAGATATATCGAGACATCCATTTTTAGAGAGACTTATTTTGTAACAATTTACATGATAATACAAATTAACACACTCCGCACATGGAGTGGGATATTGGTTCAAATCAAAACTATATGGAATGGAGCGGGAAATGGGTGAAACTGGACCACTAATCGCAGGGAACCAAATATAATTTAACAGGGTACGAAATTTGTATTGTCACATAAATTGCTGAAAAAGTAAATAATTTTGTACCATCCACATAAGGAAATTGTACTTTTTCAACCCTCACGGTACCAAAATTTTTCATATATAGAAAATTTGTCCGAACAATGTCAAGCTTGCAGAAAATATTCTTCTTCAAAAATTTTCAGCCCTCACCAAGTTTTTTGAAATAAAAAGTACGTGCGATCGAGGCCAACCTTGCAGGAAATACTATTCTGTACGACACAAAGACCTGCTAACTTATATTAAAATAACCAATAGTTGTGAATATCAAATTTATATTAAAATATATGTTGTTAACGTTTTGTTCTGGTTATTTTTTAAATAAGAAAACAATGTAATATTTTTTTTTTTATTTTTCAAAAAATATACGAAAGAGGCGGGTTAAATTCTCGAATTTTATGAAGTAGCAGCACTCAATCGACGCGTATTGATGAGCTGATTACGGGAAAATAATAATACTACATTTATACTTAAGCAAAAACCACCTACTTTTTATACAAAACTAGTTTTTCTACAAAACTAGTTTTTGTTTGTTTTTTTATATGCGTTTTGACAAGTTAAAAACTACAAGATCCAAAAACTACCTGGTTTTTTTTGCAAAATTGGACCCAAAAGTTGTCAGTTACAAGTTTTTGTTAGAATGATTTCAGTCCACGTCTGCATTATGAATATTTGTTGACAGCTTTAAAGTACAAGTTCATTTAATACAAAAATTTAAAATTTGGAAATTTTTGAAATTGTACCAAATGGATCGCGGTAGTACCACGGTACCAACGGAAGTCCAAATGTACCAAAAAAAGTACAATTGTACCATGTTTTCCATCCCTGCTGTAGGTGTTTCATAAAAATTAATTTCTCCAAAAACACCTGGGATAGACAAAATGGACAAAATTGTTGCTCCATTTTAGCATTAACACACTGAAATGGGGAACGAGTGAATTTGGAACACTAAACGTAGGGAATGTTTAGTAAATTAAAAGGGGAACGAAATTTGTATACTATTAGAAATGTTATGTATTTTGCATCCATTTTTGTTGCACCGGAGTATTAAATCACTCCAATAATACAAATAGGTCAGCTATATAAGAGATCCCGAGGGACCCACATTTATAAGCAATTTGAACATCCCCTTCTTTTTCTAAACAAATGTTCAATTGTAAGTAATGTCAAGTCATTACTGCGATTTGATTAGCATAAGTAGGACAAATTCTAGTGCCAGAAAATTTCATTAGCATTACTATTTATATTGTAATTCCAATGAGAAGTGTTTACAAACTTACTTGGCTAATATGAACAGTAGAACCGATACACCCAAATAAGCTGTAGCCATATAAATCCAAACATCCAATGAAAGAGGTGATAAAAATGAAAATAAATTTGGTGGTTGTTTAACCGGTTTGCGGTATAATATTGAAACACCCAGATTCATAAAGGGCGTGGTAAAGTCTACAGCTTGTTCTCTTTCAAATGTTATAGTCAAATCAGCTATTGCCAAGTCTGCTCGTTGTTCTAGGAGTTCACGAATCATGCCATTCCATTCTCTGAAATATAAAAGAAATTAAATTTTTATAAACGAAAAATAAATTCCACTTAAATAATACCCAGTTTGTTTATTGTAGCTGCCATAACTACCATCAGGAACCAATTGAATTTTGTAGCTAAAACCCAAAGCTTTAGAAATTTCATGTATTAAATCAACTGCATAACCCTCAAATTGGTCATTTCCACTTAGGGAGACAACAGATTCTTTGCGCATACAGTATGGATTGCTCTAAAAAGAAAAAAAAAATTATTTCCCAGCAAAATTTTTTTGAACTGGTTGCCTTTGAATCTGTTCTAGAACAGGTGTTTTTACCACCGGTTCCGTGGAACAGGTTCTAGAACTCATTCCTGGAAGCCAAAATCGAAGGCTTCACTGTCGCAGAACCGGTTCTATAACTGGTTCTAGAACCGGTTCCAAAGTAACCTGTTCTAGTTTGGAGGAACAGAACCTGTTGCTTTTGGGATAAACTCAAACAAAAATCACCGATGATAGAACATAAATTAGAACAGGTTGCATGCAAGTACAAGTTTTTCTACAACCGGTTCTTTTCATCCGACAATTTTGCTGGGTTTGTTAACAAAAGTTAGTATTTCCGAATCACTCTTATTTATGACTTAAGCCTAAACCACATAAACGCAGTGTCGACTGCAGTGCGACGTTTTGTCGATAAAGCAGTTTTTATATCTTCTCTAAAGAAAAGTTTCTAAATAAACAAGAGCTGTTTTTAAACAAAACACAAAAAGAAATTTTTAAAAATATTAAATCGTTTTCGCGAAATTCAAGAACAAAGTTTGACAGCACTGCCACTGGCACTTTCACTATGTGGTTTGGGCTTTAAAATACATTTTTATATGGAATTCGTTTAAAAATAAATAATTCATTTAAGAATGGGGAAAAGCATTGAGGCATTATTTTGTTTTATATAAATCGCCACTAAAAAAAAATAATTCTTTAATTCCAAGTATTCGTATGTTTGAGATACGTCAAATTTAAAAATAACTTACCAATATTGTTGTAACAATCAATGTTTTATTTTTTAAATTTGCTTCAATTTCCTGTTGTTTTTGACTAAATGTCCTGGTGAAATTTATACCCTCCTGCATGGTAGAATTCCAAGTGCCTATTTTGCGTACTCCTCCCGGACTTAATTCCACTATATCCAGTATAAAGTCACTGCGAAAACCTTGATGATCAAATTTGATAACATTCGTCAAACCCTTCATTTCGACAATTTTCATATAATTGATTAAACTGAAACCATGCTGCCAGGTATTTTGGCCATCACAGCTCAAAGGATGTATATCGATTTGTTGTGATGTATCTAAATCGTGTAAGGCTTTAGCAAACAGATGTACGGCATCATACATAAGAGCCGTTTCAGTTTTAACTGTTGACAAATTCGCCGAACGTAAAACACCTTTCTCCTCTATACTCCACTGACGTACGACTTCGTTGACCACTTTTTCGTTAACCAAACGAAAGCCAGTGATATTTGTGCCACCATAACGGAATTCATCTAAATTTATTGTATGTAAATCGAGGGATGTGATCAAATAACTATGATAATCACTCATCATGCCAACTTGTTGAGCCTGTTTGAGAACTTCGTAGATTTTGTCGTTGGAACAATCTAAAACTATATTACCTTCGGCAGAGTTTTTAATTTGTTTGAGAAGTGGTCTGTAAAATAAATGTAAGTTTATTTCAAATAAATTTGAATTAAATATATGTACAAGGGATTCAGTATACCGATTTCTAACAAATGGATAAAAAACGACGCTATAATATTCTAATTTATTGTTATCTAAATCTTAGAACTTTAGTTAATAACTTAAAATGGAGTTTTAGAAGTGCACAGTTAATAACACTGTGCACTTTTTTTTACCAAGCTGGGTACCCACTACTAAAGCGATTTTGGGTACGCTGAAGTCAATGGTGCTAGTCGTTTTTCGAAGTTAGCGCTTGTATTCGCGATATTTGCGATTTAAAATTTCAATACTAAAGTACCATTAAACGAAATTTTTATACTTTTGGGAGAATTTTTGAATTTAAATCAATCCAACTCTGTTAAATACAATTTTTCGCAATTTTTTTCGCAGAAAATTTTTTTTTGCGATTTAGTTTTTCGACAGAATTTGTTTTACTTAACAAAATAACATAACATTGTACTTTTTATTTGGAAAAAAAATTGTTTTTGCAAAAAAAAAAAATTCGCAAAAAAACGGGGGAAAAAAAATTGCGAAAAAATTATAGCTTCCTTAATGTTGTACCTACATATTTTATCAAATTTGATAAGTTTATAATTTAAACGTGAATATCGCGAATACGAGCGCTAACTTTGAAAAACAGCTATCACCATTGAATTCAGCGTACTCGAATAAGCTTTACCAGTAGGGTGCCCACCTTATTAAAATTTGAGTGTAATCAACATAATCTGTTAAATTCGTTGATAACACTGTTTGCAACCATTTTAACCATACAAAAATCGTATTAAAACCTTTTTTTTATGGATTTGTTTCTTTTAAATCCCACAAAAATATTCAGGTTTTCGTCAAAGACAGTTTGAATATTTTGACTCAGGAACATCAATCTGTTTACGGGTAGTACAAATACGAGAATAACGACAGTAGAATAGAAACAAACTATGTAAACATTGTGTATTAATTAGTTCCGTAGTTTAAGTGCAATAAGCGAAAGTACACTCAAAACAATTTGTAAGCAGATTCTAATGAAAATTACAGTTGAAAGAGGCGACAAAGATTTTTATCTTCAAAACCAAGGTTGGTTACCGAAACGAATAACGGTAAGGGTAACGGTAACGGTATCAGATTTCGTTTGTTTAGGTAATGGTTAAGACTGTTTCAGTACTTAAAATTAAAAATATGCCATGTTTTTACTTGTTAATACCGGTACGTACCGGTATTAAAAATTATGTTAAAAACATATAAAAACAAGTAAAAACATGGCATATTTTTAATTTTAAGTACTGAAAATACAGATTTTAAGCTATAAATTCAATATTGGTAGTTTTAATAAGTAAAATTATTATCTATAAATTTTTTGTAATAAAAAAACACTCAAGATTATAAAATAAAAAATAAAAAAATTGTAATTTTTATATAAAATAATAAATACCGGTAAAATACCGGTAACTACCCATAAAAATAACGGTATCGGTAACGATAACGGTATTTATAAATTTTTTTAGAGGTATCGATGACGGTAACAGTATTCAATTTGAAACGGTATTTTATAACGATAACGGTATTATAACGATAACGGTAACCAACCTTGTTCAAAACAACTAAAACTATTGTCATATTTAACTGTTGAAAAGATACCAACTATCGCATTAAAAATAACTAACAATACCGCCAAATTAATTAACGAAATTTTAAAACAACTGACAAAATTGGTTAAAACTACTGTATACTTTAACCCTCGAAGTGGCACAAATTTTGAGCCCTTAGTTCTGGCACATGGTGTCTGGCCAGACCCCTATACATTTACATGCATTTATATGGAAATAAGGGCTGTTTGCCGTTAAATTTTTTACTAAGATAGGAAAATATTTGTTATATTTTGTGTTTCTATTTCTTTTTACTATGTTATTAGCTACCTGAGGAAGAAAAAATTTTTTTGTTCTATATATATTTCTCTTTATTATGGGTAAAGTAATAAATGGTTATGACAAAATAGAAAATTATTATGAAGAATACATTGATTTTTTTATTCAGAATTTTGCGGAAGGCAACGAAAACATAAATAATCTACTTTTGAATGTTGCTGACAAACAGGATTGTTGCATTTGCAGCAAAAAAAGCGTGTCTTACGGCGTATTTTGTCACCTTGCTGCAGGCAAATTCTGCAATCTTTTTTGGCAGCTAATGTGTCTGGACCACTGCGTGAAGCCACATTAAGGTTTGCTATATTGAGAGGTCTCCCGAAGAACGCTTCAAATGCTATACGAGTTGTTGGTTGAGCCACAATGTGCGGATTATTGATACGATTTTCAACGTTGGCCAGTACCAATTGCTTTGCAAGTTTATATAAAAATATGCGTCTTCTTTCTTTTCTTGTATTTTCATCATTTAGCTTACATATAATGTAACTTGCCAATGCCATCACATCAATCATGTTGCAGAAAAACGCGTATGTCCAGCGTCTGGTTGACCGTTTTGTTGTGTAATGAGTTAGCATTTGATCCATCGTATCGACTCCGGCTTTAGTTGAATTATAAAATAAAATTGCTTCCGGTTTCATGGCTACGCCTTCAACATGTTTCGTGTAATGCACGGTTGAAATTAAATTGACTGCCTTATTTTTTTTGGGCACGTAGCTGCAAAGTGCAACAAGATTTTCATGAAAACCAAACACACTTGAAAGAATTGGTCGTCTGGTGCTCTTCATAACTTCCTTAGGAAGACATCTTTTGTTTGCTCGAATGGTGCCAACAAATGCCAGTCCCATAGCAGCAAGTCGTTTAGCGCCGTTCAATGAGGTGAAAAAATTATCAGAAATAATTGTTCTGCCGCTGTTTGCGTAACAATTTGCGAAATGCATTAGAACGTTTTCACCTTGATTTATCTCCCGATTGTCTCCTTCCTTTCCAGTGTATAGTTTTCCTTTCAATGGAAATTTAGTCTTAGCATCGCATGCCCACCAAACTTTGATCCCATACCTTGCAGGTTTTGATGGGATATATTGGGTGAACTTTGTGCGCCCACGATACGGAAACAACTGCTCATCGATGGTGATATTTTCATAAGGTTCATAATAATTTTGCAGATTTTCATTGAGAAAATTCCAAAGGTCCCGGATAGGAGCTGCTTTATCTGTTTGCTGTCGGAATGCCCGCGTACGACTATTATCGAAACGAATATATCTGGACAGAGTAATGAATCGTTTGTGCGACATAGCCGCACGGAATATGGGCAGCGAATCAGAACGCCACAATATACTGGAGTCTTGCATATTATTATGGCTGAGACCAGAAGCCAACAAAATCCCAATGAATGCATCTAGCTCAGAGCTTGTCAAATCAATCCATTTTCTTTGGGTAGACTCTGGATGTTCTTCATTCCATTTTCTAATTGATTCTCGCCCATGCCGATTTGTTTCACTAATGATGACGAACGTAATATTGGTTGAGAAAAATAGCTTGAATACCTCAACTGGATTGGTGAGCCTTGTTTTTGTTCCAGATTGAAAACGCATGATATTATGCTGGCGCAAACGAGATGCAGGGGGTTCAGTTTCTTTCCATTTAGTACCGTCTTTACCATAAAAACAGCCTGAGTCGACTTCATTTGCTGCTTCAGCATCATTTTCACTTTCTTCTTCTTCATCTACGTCTTCATCACTATCATAAAGTTCGTTAGGTTCAATTTCCAAATCATTTCCAAAAATTTGAAAGAATTCGATAAGGCCAGCAAGACAGAATATGTATTTTCATATATTCAAAAATCAGTGATTATTATACACAGAGTTGAATAGAACCAGCAGAGGTGCCTTAAGAATTAAGGTTCAAAGCAAAATAGAATAATAATAACAAAAGGATAAAAATAGCATTGTTAGATTTCGTTGATGTTAGTCTTAGTTGAGTTGTTTACATATTCGATTTGCTTTCAACTTTCTTATAAGTAGCCGATTATCAGAGTTTAACCCGTCAAGGCAAACGACACTGATGATGACTTTGTAGCGAAAGCCGAAAATAAATACGTATTCTGTCTTGCTGGCCTTATCGAATTCTTTTAAAAATTTTGTATTTTTTGTAATTTACTTGTGAAAATTATATCATCTTTCTTTAATTTGAAAAATAATTTAAACAGAAAGTGATATTAATTGTTGATCTAGAGTCAAACTAAAAAAACATTCATTTACCAAATAAAAGATCAACTATACATACCCCTTATATAAAATTATATTAACGAAATCCACCATTTTTTGGACCAAATAATATATTTTTTTATATAATTATATTAACCCATACATGATTTGATCCGGAAAATATTGGATCTTGTTAACATAATTTTATATAATTAAATATCTTTTGATATAATCATATAAATATAGCTGTATTTTCGTTCATACCTATCAACGTTAAGTATTTATAGCAAATCTACGTTAAACTGATTGGAGTATCAAATTTTTTTAAATAGTGAGTATTTATGATAGTTCCGGTATAATCGAACGTACGTCAGCAAAACTTTTTAGGTAGTAACGCGAAGAAGTTACGCTAGGTGTGAAAATGTATAAACGTTGAGTTTTCAACGTTGATAATTATCAACGTTGTAAGTTAACGTGCATACGAAAAGTAATATGTTAGTTTTCGTCTAAAAAACGTTTTTATGCACTTTGTGCTTTTTTGAAAGTTAACGGATATAGTTAAGTCGAAAATACAGCTTATATAATATAAGATATATTGTATAAGATACCCGAGTAAAAAGTGTATATAAAATTATATGTGAATAGATATATTTGAAAAAAAAAAAAAATATGTAACTGGAAATAATTTCATCCGAAAAATGGTTATATTAAATTGTATCAAATCGGATATAATTGTATTTACAAGGATACAAAGTTATATCAAATGATAAACTTATATCCGAATTTTGTCCCGATCAAATTGGATATAAGTTAATACGATACGATATGGTTAAATTTAAATGATAAAAAAAACTTTGTATTGGAGAGCAGCAGGTCCTACATACTCAGGGGTGTGATGAAAATCGAAAACGAACAATTTTGCAATCTAGAATAATTAGTTTCGCGAAAATCTAATTGAGTTCAAATTATTATTTATCGTTTTATTTGACTCCGTACATCTAAATTAGGAAATAAAAAATAATTGGTATTGTACAGATCGTAAAATATTAACTATTGAAAATCAGATCGTTTTCGTTTTCGTTTTCGATATTCATCACATGCCTGACTATCAGCGGAGGGCTACTGTTGATAATCAGTAACTATTAAAGACGTTAATATATACATAAATCCGTTATTATTTAAAGACTAGATCATTTTTTTATTAAATGTCGAAATTTTCTTTGGACTTAGAAATTTTTTTTTAAATATGTTAAGCTTTTTTATTTTAAATAAAATTTTAATGCACTTCTTTTTTATTGGAGGCTCATAGTTCCCGATTTATGGAGCTGAAGATGATCTACAACAATATTCAATGGCTTATTTCTCCATTCAAAACTTATCGGACCAGAACAAAATATATATATCGTTGAAAAAGGTACTTGAAATACCTTACCAATGATGCGCAACATGCCTAGACTTATTATCCCATTACGATCCGGGCCATGATTTTAAATGTTAATTTTTTTAAATTAGTTTTTTTAAATTAAAAAAAAAGAACTTTTAGAAGTAACAAAAAGCTCAGAAAATATTAATTCAATGAAAAAATTGGGTAAAACATATAAAAAAATTGTTTTTGATAAAATATTATATTAATCTCGAATATATTACCCAGCAAAAAAAATTGCAAGTAATGCTTTACAAACTACTTCTTTCAATGCTTCACAAGTATCAGTTAGTGTATTTTTTTTACTGCTTTTTTAGAAGTTATTCTGAACAACTTAAAAAAATCACTTCTTTCATTGCTTCCAAAGTATCCGTTATTACATTTTTACAGCTTTTTTAGAATTACTTCTGAACCACATCAAAAAAATCAGTTAAGTATTGATTCTAAAGAGTAATTGCTCTAAAAGTAATCGTAAAAAGTGATATTGGTATCACTTGGCATTTCCAAACAGAGGGTCCCCGGTTCGATTCCCGGCGGGACCAATATTTTTTTTTTAATTTTTTTAAATTTTAAAAAATTTTTTTTATTCTATTAATTTTTTTTTAATATTTATAAATAATTTGTTTAAATTCAATATTTTTTTTATTTAAAAATTTTTAAAAATGGCGAGAAATTGCTTTTTATGCACCTGTAAAAATAGTGCTGGAAACACCATTGAATTGGAGTGCAACTTTCACACTTGTTTAACAAATACTTTTATTGAAGAGAATAAGGAACAATATCTCGCATTAACAAAGTGGTATTTTTTGCCATTCATTTTCCATATCAAAGAATAGCTCAGCGGTAGAACGCTAGACTAGCAATCATGGGGTCGCAAGTTTTGTAAAATAAAAAAAATATAATTTTTTTTTGTAAATATTTTTTTTTTTAATTTTAATTGGTGAAAAATAGCTTCCTTTGTACCCGTTCAAAAAGTACTGAAAATATGTTGAAGTGGTAGTACTCCTCTCCTATGACAACTCAATGTTAAAATCATTAGTGTTTATGTTAAAAAATAAGTACATCTAGATCATCAATTGTAGTGCTTTTTCTACTGCTTCGGTATCTCTTTTTTGCTGGATAGTTAATCTCGAACTTGGGTCTGAGATTAACTAATATATCGTCGGCTTGCCTGCAAGTAGTGCTATGTTTTTGGTTTTAACAGGTTTTCAGGAGAGCGAAAAACTGATTTATATTATCCTTTTAAGATATTTTATTGACATCATATGCCCTAATGATTCACGACCTTATTTACTACAATCATTATTAAGGCATATGATGTCAATGAAATATATTGAAAGGATAATATAAATCAGTTTTTTCGCCCTCCTGAAAACCTGTTAAAGAACACATGACACTACTTACAGGCAAGCCGACGAAATAGTTATATATAAAATTAAAAATATTTTTAGTATCTATTTATATATAAAATTTTTAACGGTTTTATCAATAATATATTCCTATATATACATTTTGCAATAAAGTAAATACTGATATATGATTTAATATGATTACATATGATAAAATTTCTAGAAAATTTTCTTATATATCATCATATATATCTTATATATCGCATACAATATTTTATAATATAATATATTTTAATATTAAAAAATATATGTTATACATACTCTTTTTTACTCGGGAAGTATCAAAAATTTTTAAATGTTAAAATCTACAAAATATCTGTTATAACACAGTGCAGCACTAAAATCTTGAACCAATTGAGACCCCCAAAATCTGAAAGCTTCTGATGGTAGAAAAAAAACCCTAGATGGGTTTTGAATTATTACCCAGTGTAGAAACGGTAATGACATATCATTATTTTTTGGACTACCAGTAATGACACCCACTTACCTTCTGTATTATTTTAAAACATATAATAATGAGTTACTGACAATGACTTTATCATTATTTCAAATAGAAAATAATTTTTTAGATTTTTTTGAAAATTTTTTGAAATCTATTTTTAGACTCAATATTTCTTAATCACTGGTAATGATATATGTAACCACATATTTTTGGATTTTTTGTATGTTGGCGAGTAAGCTTGCTTGTGTGCAGCAGGTCAATTATGTTTTTATTTATTAAATATTACATGTCGATATAGCTCAGATGGTAGAGCTGTTGACTGGCAATCTGTAGACCCAGGTTCGATTCCCGCACCAGCAAATTTTATTAAAAAAAAAAATACAATAAAAAATATTTTTTTTATATAATTAATTTTTTTGAAAATCTAAGTTTAGACTCATTATTTTTGTCAGTACTGATAAGCACATAGGTAACGATATATTTTTTGATTTTTCGTATGCTGGTGTGTAACGACAATTCATTATTTTTCGCGACATCGCCATATAAAGGTAATAAGAAATGTAATAACAAAAGTAAGTAGTTACCATTACCAAGTATGTAGTTACATAACCACATATCTGGTAATGATTTTCTACACTGGGTAGCTAAGGTTTTTTTAAATTCATTTTTGAAGTTATCGACTGGGAGGAGGATTTTAGTACATTTTTCAAAGAAGTCCATATCTCGTGAACTATTCGAAATATTGCTTTTCTCTCTTCAGCAAATTTTTACCTCTTAATTAGATCTAAAAAAGATAGGCAAAAGCAAAACAAACAACTCTTCTTAAAAAGTTGATTTCATTTCGTGACTCCTTCACATAGTTATAGCCCCACAAAGTCATCAAAAATTCCATAAAAAACCAAAAAATCACCAATTTTAATTGATTTTGTTGCTCGTTCTTTTATAAGAAATCAAACTTAAAATATTCAAAATATAAGAAAACAAAGCTAAACGATAACAAAGTAAGGATGTTTTCAACACAAAACAAAAGGAAACTGAACTTATTGTAACCCTATGGGAAGGAGTCATCAAATGAAATCGGCTTGTTAAGAAGAGTTGTTTGTTTTACCAGAAATTACCAGCGGTACAAAAATGAATTCAATGGTAGACCAATGATTTTATAAAAATGGTGACGCTTCGTTAAAAAAGGTTTGTAGTCAGAAGATTCCGAGTTCAAATCCGGTTACAGAGAAAAACATTTTTTTGGATTTTTTTTAATGCAAAACTTCTTTTGTTTTATAAAATCAATTTTTTAGCATTTTAGCACAGCCAGTAGTTGTCCAGCTGTTATCACTCATTTATGTGTTTACCCACTAAGTATTATATGTGTCGTTAGCTCAGTGGGTAGACCAATCGTCTGCCAATCTGACGACCTGGGTTCAAATCACGGCAGGACAAAAAAAAAAAAAAAATACATATGTGACCTTCTCCGAGAAAAGGGACCTAGTGTGTGAAAATAAAGTTTTGAGAAGAACGTATTTAAAGTTAAATTAAAATTTTATGTGCTAATTCATAAAAAAAAATTATTTGGTATTTGAAGCTTGCTATAGTTAAAGTACATATTTCGCTTAATAAAGAGTTATCATAAATCTTGATTCATAATCGTAGTTTAATTATAAATTAATTTTTCGATTTGATACTGGCAACACTATTGTTTATTTTCTCTCTTCTCCCAAATAAGTCGTAAGTGATTTACAAATTTAGTAAACGATTGACTCGGTAATCGGAAGTGAAAATGTATTTCCTTAAATTAGAGAACTAATGATGTGCTAAGATAAATTTAAAAGCCATTAAAAATATTTTTTTTTTTATTTATAAAGCAAATCAATGGAAATGTGTATAAAAAATTAATTTTTTAGAACATATTATTCAAAGCATACAAAAGTAATCGAATTTCGAATAATGTTTTGACAGTATGTACATCACTATTGTTTTGTTTTTCTTTTTAGTTTTATTTTTACATTTTTTTGGAAATTTTTTCGAAAATGGTCATTGGCTACGCAATTGTTGTAGTTTTTTTCATTTTGATGGATGCAAGTTGTTGGAAGCCACACATTCTAGGGATGGGATGGCTTTAATAAATCATTTCATGCCTGAAAATGAAATAATTAACAATTAAATGTTGGCTTCCTCACTCCAAACTATATAAAAGGTTTTTAAGTTAGTGAGTACCAACTATAAACCTTTATTATTTTCTTCATTATTAAGCAAATATGAATACTGTTTTTCACAAATTAGCTTAAAATCCTGCAATAAGACTGTTGTAAAAGTTTATGAATTAGACCATTAATGTTTTTCTCATTTTTATCGAAACCCGTTTTTTGACACACTAGGTCCCTTTTCTCGGAGAAGGTCACATATGAACTTTTTTTAAATTTTATTGTGGAAAATATATTTGCAGACCACCTATTTATTGGTTTTGCCAGCATTTTGCCAACGTTCAAAAATTTTGTTCCTCCATTGCTCTTCCGGCGCTTTTTGAACACCCGGTTCTTTTGTCTAATGATGTTATCATTTTGGGAATGGGAAATCACTTTTTGCCAGTACTTGTACCACCTGTTAAAGTGCTTTGCCACCGCTTTCCCGTTTGTATTTTTCTGACTGGGTAGTTTAATCAGGATTATTTAAATATTTCAATCATACTTTAAATTACCTATAATCTCCACTGTCACTTAATTGTCGAACAGTTATCGGGTACGGAGTTGTGCCATGGGCTTTTAGCAGTTCTTGTAAACGTACTATACCATCGTTACTTTCATAAATTATGGTAAAGGTCTTCCAGCCCCAAAATCGTACAATATCAACATATGCCTAAAATCAGGTAAAATTATTAAGAAAAAGTTATTATTAATTAATAGAATTAATTAAAAAATTACACTTAACTATTTATTGTATTAATTAACATTTTAATTAAAAATGAATATGAACTGATTTTAAAATGTTTGGATTAAGTTTTTAAGTATACAATTCGTATAATCTTTTGAGTTTAAATATACATAGTAAAACATAGAATAAAA
The DNA here is from genome assembly GCA_949987735.1 of Leucophora obtusa. Classification (NCBI taxonomy): domain Eukaryota; kingdom Metazoa; phylum Arthropoda; class Insecta; order Diptera; family Anthomyiidae; genus Leucophora; species Leucophora obtusa. The sequence goes on along the minus strand of OX465295.1, from coordinate 107,053,023 downwards.
GTCACATGAATGGAAAGAATAAAAAATTAAAATTCCCAAGAGATATTGAAAAACCGTATTCGGAATTATTTCCAATTTTTTAAAATTTTTTAAAATTTACAATTAAATTATTTAATTCATATGATTATTTCGTATATTTAATGGAAATATTTCGAAGATTTTTAATAAAATTTCTATTTGATATGACTAAATGTTTAATTGCAAATAATAATATTTCCTTAATTAATTCAAATTCGACTAACATTTTATTTGAATAAATAAAAAGTTTAAATGAACCTCGATTTCAGTTTTTCTCTGTAGGGCAAGATAATAAATTCGAAACCTACCATTGCCAAAGTATTTGGATGAGGATATAGATTGACCAAACAACTCTCTCTTCTCAAACGATAATCCCAGCGATTTTCTAAATGAGGGATCTGAGAATGAAAACAAAATTTAATATGTATTTTGAACATATTTTTACATTGTTAAAAAATATTACCTCCATATTATCGCATATACTTTGCACATGGCTGGCTGTATGTGTAGATTGAGGACCAAATATTGCAGCTACTCCCACATTTAAAAGACCACATACTGGTAAAAAGAAAATAAGCAAAGTAAATATATCAACATTATTTAAATATTTAACTATAAGTATAATACTCTTAACATAATCGTTTTAAAAAAGCCACTCCTTGTGCTATATTTCTTCTTTTCTTTTTTATTTCTGGATTAATTGACTCTTAAGTATCAAAGTGTACATTTCATACCTCATTCAACGGTTATCCTATCTTATATGACATAATACAATAATACCATAAAAACTTAAGAAATGCCAAATTCTACAATATTATGATCAGGGCTCGGAATTTCATGTATTGTAAATACATATTTGTTGCCGTTATTATAATTTCGAATTATAAATGCATATTTTCAATTTCAAATACATATTTTATGCACATAAAGCTCGTTTATAAATGCATGAACTTCCGAGCCCTAATTATGATAAACATGTACTGTTTGTTGTATGCATATCCTTAAGTTAAATTCATATTCATATATAGTTACTATATTCATTAAAACTACCTTCACATTTGTATCTATAATGTTTCCTACACTTAAAGAATTTTTTTGTAGAATTCGTTAGCACAGCCTAAACAATAATGCTACAAATCTTGCGGCCATTTTTAACCGTTAAGAAAAAACAGAATAAATGAGACAAAAATATCAACCAATACAAAGAATTTAAAAGTATAATTTTACATGGTATAGTACTGCCAAATAACTCAAATACTCCACCCTGCCAAATTAAAAAGGTTACTGTAAATGAAATTCAAAAGACAATCAAAATAAGTATAAATGCTCCTAGACGAGAACAAGAAATTCTCATTGAGTTTGTAATTTAACTTAACAAATATTTCTAGAAATTCTAAAAACGTCGCACAGTGCTTCGTCCCCATATAGCAAATCGGCAAAATTAATTAATAGAAGAATGAAATTCGGTGTGCTGGTTGAGAACATGTAAATTAAGAAAAACTCGAAGTTTCAGCAAAATCGGTGCAAGGACATGACTACCTCCCATACATCCTTAATCTAAAATTTTTAATTTTAGCTACAATTATAATCAGAATAAGGCGAAAATTGGTTACTGCCGGTCAAATTATGTCCCTTAACTCAGTGGTTAATTTTGTTTCATTCGGGGCAAGGACATGACTACCTCCCATATATCCTTTTTCTAAAAAACAATATTTTGGCAACATTTATGATCAGAATACACTAAAAGCTTAAAATAGTTTGCAAAATAATACTTTTTAGCTCTTAGGCAAATTTTGTTTCATTCGGTGCAAGGACATGACTACCTCCCATATATCCTTTTTCTCAAAAACTATATTTTGGCCAGATTTAAGTTCAGAATGCACTAGAAACTTACTATAGTTTATAAAATTATACTTTTTTATCTTTGTGGCAAATTTTGTTTCATTCGGTGCAAGGATATGACTATCTCCCATACATCCTTTTACTCATTCATTATCAATTTTAAGGACGCCACAGACGAGCAGTATTATTGCTCAATTTTTACAAGTTTTTTATGGTGCAATGTTATTTTATTTTAGCAAAACCTTCAATATGACACACACATTGTCAAAAATAACTTGCTAAAATTTAGTGAAAACAATTTTTGCCAAAATAATCAATTTTCATAAAATGTCCTGGAAAGGAGTCGCTCCACACACAAAACCCGAATTATCATTTTTTCAATTTATTATTTTTCTTTAATAATAACTATTATATTACAAAAATAGCTTTTGACATTTCCAAATTGTGTATTTTAAAAAAAATTTGACAAATAAATAAAAAAAGCCGTTTTTGCGTTTCTATTAAATGTATGGGCATTTCGGTTCTAGGTTAAAGTGGGTTAATGATATCCAGCGAAACCAAAATTCCGTATCTGAATAATTTTAAGTATATTTAATGAACAAGTTAAATAAAAAACTAGTGTTTGCAAAAGCTTCGAATTTTGTGAATTTTTAATTGATATGCTATTTTTTTTTCAAAAATGGGCCATTTTCGGCCGCAATTGAGCACGGGTTAAAGTTTTCTAAAAACAAAAAAATTTAATTCTTCAATTTTGAACATACTAGATGAAAACTTGGCTGTGTAATGAATGAAACTCGGGAAATCGTATTTTAAGGGACAGCATATACATCTACATACATATCTACAAAAATTGGGATATGTAGAAAAAGTTAAAAATTTAAAATTTGCGGTTCAAAATTTTAATTTTTTTTTCACTATCTAAATCATAAAAAAAATTACTTGTTATTTTTTATATTTTTTTTAAATTTCACCAAACTTTATAAAATTTTAGGTTTTCCGCAAAAAAAAGTGTTATTACTTAAAATTTTTTTTCTAAAGTTTCTTTAATTTTTTTTTTATTTTTACACCACATAAAACCAAAGCTTGTGTTTTAATTTTCGACTTTTTTTTTAAATGTTATTATTTTAATTTTTGGTGGTACCTTAAAATTTAGCTTTTTCTAACTTTGGTAAAAGGGTTTGGAAAATGTATAAAATTTTTTAATTTGCGGTTAAAAAAAAACATTTTTTTTTCCAAATTCTATTAAAGAGCTTCAAGGTGTCCCAAAATTATAAATAAATAAAAAAAAACATGTTTTTCCATATTTTTTTTTTTTTACTCTACTAAACTTAAACAACATTGGGATTTCCAGTCAAAAAATGTCTAAAGTTTTCGATGCCACCAAATATTATTCTATAAAAAATTTTCACTTAAAATAATTTTTGCTTATTGCGAATATAGTAAATAGCAAAACCACCGTGTTTCAAAGAATTATCTTTAAAAATGAATTTTTGCCAATTTTTTTTGTAAAGCATTTAAAATATGAGTTTCGTTTTACTATTTTAACTTAAAATTGTTTTGACTTTAGCGCCCTCTGTTGTTAACAAAAGGAGAAGGTATTGAATTCCTCTTTCATATTTATTTATGGTATTATGTCACCTCTTCAAAAATGTATAAATCACTAACGTTCCGCACACATTTTTTTTTAATTTTGCCTATGGGTCAAAGCACTGTGCGTCCCCTGACGATTTCCTTAGGCAAGAATGAAATTCGGATAGGGACATGTCTTCAACAGATAATTTTTCACAATTTAGCAAATAAGTTTTGGGGCTTTAGCACATTTAATTCCATTAATACAAGTATTAATATTTAACAAGAAATCTTATGGGAAAACTTTCGAAAGAATTGCCAAGAAAAACATTAATCTACATAAGAAATATTTTCAATATAATAATAAATATCAAATTCTTTCCTAGTATATGGAGAGTTGCAGAAATAATAATACTATTCCTAAGTCAAATAAAGATTCAAGAAAAGCTACCTCATTCAGACCAATTAGCCTGTTGCCATTACTTTCAAAACTCTTCGAAAAACTTTTCTTCTCCCGCCTTGAATCTATACTCAAAGAAAGAAATCTAATCTCGAACCACCAATTCGGTTTCTACATATATGTATATTCTACCATTCAACAAATCCATAGAGTAACAAACAAAATTTCAACCGACATTGAAAAAAAGAACTATTGTGCGGGTACTTAGCTCGACGTAGTTAAAGCTTTCGACAGTGGCATATGGCATACAGGGCTTTTTCGTAAACTTTAAAAACTACTACCAGAAAATATTTTTCTGATATTGCGAAGCTACTAGGGATGCCAATCGGTATTGATATTTGATCGGGATTTTCAAAATCCCGAATCCCGAGATCCCGACACTGATGATGGCTTTGTAGCGAAAGCCGAAAATACGTACTCTGTCTTGCTGGCATTATCGAATTTACTTGTGAAAATTGTATCATCTTTCTTTAATTTGAAAAAGAAAGTGATATTAATTTATGATCTAGAGTCGAACTAGAGAATATTCATTTAAAAATTTTTATGTTATGTAACTAATTTTTTTTTATAGAATAAAGCGTTTTATAATTATTTAATAGTTGTTAATTAATAATGTGGTATATTTTATGAATATTGAAACATCCCTGTCAGAAATGCCAGTGGTACAAAAAGCAAGTACCTGCATACCACTGGGTAAATAAATGACTGGCAGAACACTCATTTCGGATACTTTGCCAGAGTTTTGCCAGTTTTCCTGTTACAAAAATTTCGCTGATTTATAAAAAAAACACTGGCAAAGAATGGGCTTAGAGTGCAATGCCAACGTTAGCAACCAGTGGTTATCCAGTGCTACTACCTAGTCAAAAATTGCAGCGGTACAAAAATTAATTCACTGGTACAGCAATGTTTTTATAAAAATTATGACGCTTCGTTGGTTCCGAGTTCAAATCCGGTTGCAAGTAAAAAAAAAATTTTTTTATTTAATCTTTTTTTTTGTTTTATAAGATTAAATTTTTTGTTTGTGGAAAAGCTCTTTTTAGGTTATTTTTTTGTTTTCCCAGCGTTGGCATATTAGTTCCAAAAAACTTTTGCAAGTTTTCAGCGGGTACAGCTGTCGTCTGCCAATATGACGGCCTGGGTTCATATCACGGCAGGACCAAAAAAATATAGATATGAAGTTTTTTAAATTTTACTTTGGAAAATATAATTCCAGACCACCTATTTATTGGTTTTTCCAGCGGTTTACCAACGTTAAAAATTTCTTCTCAAGTACTTTTCCGGCGCTTTTTGAACAGCCGGTCCTTTTGTCTAATGACGGTACCATTTTGGAAATGGGAAAGCAATTTTTGCCAGAGCACTTGTACCACCTGTTAAAGTATTGTACCTTGCCATCGCTTTCCCCTTTTTTTTCTGACTGGGATAATATATGAAGGCCTGCACTGAAGTACACTTGCGCCCGGTATTTTGTAAGCAGATTTTAAAACAGATTCGTTGCGACAACCTTGCACACTGAATCGTCTAATTATAGCAACAAAGTTATTTGATTATCGTTATCAAATGTTTTGATGCAAAAATTCAAACTTACAGTCCAAGCCAAAATTAGGTTTCAGAAGTCGAATTTTGCTTGGAAGAGTATAAACCGGCAAAATAACAAACTTGTTTTTCGCATGAATTACTCAAAAACTTAATAATGTTTACCAAATTTTCGAATTTTTCTGCGAAGTCTTTGCTAGTTTACTCGAATAATCTACACTTAAAAAAATAAGTTAGCAGAAAAATTAGTAAAACGTTTTGTATATCAAGTTTACTAGTTTTCAGCAATTTTTTTTGCTGAAATTCTGTTTTCAGCAAAAGTTTTAGTTATATTTTTTTGGCACTAAACTAATTTTGAATTACTGTTTTACTAATTTGTTTTGCTACAAAAATTGTACTGATAACCGCAATTATAGCGTGGACGACAACCAGATAAACAAATGTAGATGTCGCAGCTTGTCTGGATGTAGTACAGACAACGGAAATGATAAAAAAGAAAAACAACTCTACACAATTTCTATATTTAAATTTTCAGCAAATAAATTAACTAAAGTAAAATTTTATTACAAGTTTTTTTAATTTTTTTCAGTCTACTAATATTCAGCAAAAAGTTTAGTGATTTTAGCAAGGATTTTTTTCATTTGCAATCAACTAAGTGTTAGTAAAATTTTGCTGAAGATTACTATTTTTTTGGTCAAAATCAGCTCGCTGATTTTCAGCAAACCTTTTGCTGAAATTACCAACTTTTTTGCAAGCATGCTCCTGACTAAAAATTTGCTGACACAGCATCATTTTTTGCTGACTTTTTTGACTTTTTTTATTGAGTGTACTGAATTTCTAATATTACCAATATCTTGGCATCAATTTCTTGTAAGTATGAGAAAATTTAAAAAAGACGTTGGTAATCTAAAATAACTCACTTTGTTCATTTGCGTTCATATAAATATTAATAAATAAGAAAATCCTGGGATTTTTGAGAAATAATCCCTGAATTCGGGATTTTGCCAATCCCGAAAATCCCGGGATTTCCTGTTTAGCATCCCTAGAAGCTCCCTATGTATGTATGTCAAATACGAGTACAAAGACCGACATACTGCCAATGACCCCGGCCCAGTGCTCTACCTTTTATTCATAGCCGATATCCCAACACCCGGCGCAAATCATGATATGATTGCCACATTCGCCGACGACACAGTGCTTTTTTCAGCTAACACAAATGTAAGAATGGCTATTTCAAATCATTACCTGACTAAACCACGGATAAATTTTAATATGGTTTAAAAGTATAGACTTATTATTTTTTTATTTATTTATTATTTTTATTATTTTTTGGATTACCAGTAATGACACCCACTTACTTTCTGCATTATTTTAAAACATAATAATGAGTTACCGATAATGACTTATTTTTATCATTATTTCAAATAGAAAATAATTTTCTAGATTTTTTTTTAAATTTTTTGAAATCTATTTTTAGAGTCAATATTTTTTAAACACTGGTAAGGATATATGTAACAACATATTTTTTGATTTTTTGTATGTTGGCGAGTAAGCTTACTTGTGTGCAGCAGGTCAATTATGTTTTTATCTATTAAATATTACATGTCGATATAGCTCTGATGGTAGAGCTATTGGCTGGCAATCTGTTGACCCAGGTTCGATTCCCGCATCAGCAAATTTTATTAAAAAAAAAAAATACAATAAAAAATATTTTTTTTTATATAATTTATTTTTATGAAAATCTATTTTTAGACTCATTATTTTTGTCAGTACTGGTAAGCACATAGGTAACGATATATTTTTTGATTTTTCGTATGCTGGTGTGTAACGACAACTCATTATTTTTCGCGACATCGCCATATAAAGGTAATAAGAAATGTAATAACAAAAGTAACTAGTTACCATTACCAAGTATGTAGTTACATAACCACAGATCTGGTAATGATTTTCTACACTGAGAACGTAACAACTTATTTTGATAAGGTAGAGGACCTATGATATAATTGCAATTAAAGTGAAAACTTCACTTATTTTCCTATTTTGCAAATCTAGTAGAAAATTCAATCTGAAATGCAAATTTTACATCTTTATTTCAAATATATTTTATATGAATTTACCTACTATGGAAAAAGGAAATAAAGTACATTTTTGAACATGCATATTTTGAAATCGTTTTTTTTTTCAAAATTTGCACTCCCATTATCTAAAACTTCATTGAAATTGATTAGAAAATATATATATTATATTTTCCAATGTTTTTATCTGGGTTTTTATATTTTAACTCTTTCACTACCCTTGTACACTACAGTGTACACATCTTTAAAAGAATATATAAAATTTAGTTGTGGAAAAAAATCTTTATACTTTTTGCAAATAAGTTAGGATCCTGGACTTCAAATAAAAATCATTATATGTATAAGGAGTTCAACATGACAATATGGTCGCGATATTCGTTAATGAAGTCTAATTTTTTGAATATATTATAATCTTCTTGAAAAGGGGGGTTTGAAGAGATAGATAATTTAAATTTGGCATATACAGGGTGGCGCAAAAATAACCTTCCGATGTTTTTTGGCTGTAATTTATAAAAAAAAATGAAAAACTTTGATTCTTCTTGTGGATTATTTTTATTTGGTCTTTTAATTTTTTTACATCAAGTCGAGAATATGATGTCATATAAATGGCCGCCGCCACAGTTGATTGTCATTTGAGCCCATTTTTTCATTCATCACCAATCATGAGTGATGAGGCCCATTTCCATCTTAGCGGGTACGTAAATAAGCAAAATTTACGCTTCTGGGGCACTGAAAATCCGCGTGTAACCCACGAAGAGCCATTACACCCGCTCAAAGTCACTGTATGGTGTGCTGTTTTCGCTGGAGGAGTCATGGGACCTTTTTTCTTCGAAAATGCCATAAAAAGGGCTCAAATGACAATCAACTGTGGCGGCGGCCATTTACATGACATCATATTTTCGACTTGATGTAAAAAAAATTAAAAGACCAAATAAAAATAATCCACAAGAAGAATCACAGTTTTTCATTTTTTTTTAAATTACAGCCAAAAAACATCGGAAGATTATTTTTGCGCCACTCTGTAGCTTCGTTTTATGACGAGAAGAAAACAAACCACAAAATTTTTGGCTACTCGAATGTTTAAGTTGTAAAACGGGGCTCAGAAGTTTGAAAAAATCGATTTTCGAGCGTAATTTTTGGAGGGTAGAAGGGGGAGGGGGAAAAATATGTTACATATTTTTTCTAATTTGAGGACTCTTAACAAGAATCTGAAGTCAAAATAACGATAAATCCGCAAGCAAAAAGTCGGTAGTGAAAGGGTTAAGATTTGTCACAGGCTCCTTAATTTTTAGGTATTAAAAAAGAAAGTTTTTTTTTAGGTTTAGTTAATATTAATATAAAATTAAAACAGAAAATGCGAAATTTTTTTTGATAAATTAAGTAACTTGAGATGTTTACTAAAAGAAAAATTCAAATATTGGGTATTCCTTCCATCGCAGATTATTTATTAACGACATCGTGAAAAAAGAAGAATTTCAATTTTAAATGCATATGTAGGGAATATTATCACAGCTGTCAAAACGTGCAATATATCAAATTAAAGGGCATATTTCATGATTTTAAAGTGTTGCAAAAAATAGCGTTATTACTTTCAATTTTGTATTTTATTTGCAAAAAGTTTATTAACAAATTAAATGTTCCTACAAAAACGTTTTTGCAAATATTCCTTAAACTATAACTAACTTTAAAATTCTAGGGCCATATTCGTTATCCCAAAGTCTATTAGAAATGATGTGTCGCAATCGCGATGCATCAAATTTTTCTTATTTTGTTGTACAGTGTAATTAGTAGACGCCACTAAATTTAAGCAAACGGTTCTCTAGTTACTACATTTTTATGCATTGGAGATAATAAAAATTTCTGAGTTTTATTTCCAAACTAAGAAAATTTCCAAAAAATCAAAGAATTATTTAAAAAAAATTTAGTACATTATTTTGCTAAGTTTAGCACTCGGTTTTAAAAATTAGTGAAATGTTTTGCTGAAATCAGCAATGAAAATTAATGAAAAATCAGCAATTTGTAATAAGAGAACGAAAAAATTATTACTAAAAAAAATTGTACTAAAAGTCAGTTCAAAAATAGTAAAGTGCGATTGAAAATCCCGCGGGATCCCAATTTTACCAAAAAGTGTTTTCTTACTACACAATTGGGTAAATGAGAGCTGTCATGAGAGAGTAATATTCTTGTTCTTCTTGCACGAGAAAGCCCAGACTTTTTTTCGTGTAATGCATTAAACACATAGACGACTGCAGCTACACGACTACACGACTACAAATGCTGCTGGCTGCAATTGTAGTCGTGTAGTCAGCTACTTAATTTTTTTGAAAACGACAGCAACATGTAAACAGATAATCCTAAATATTTGACATTTTGATAAATATTAATCTTTTTGGTTTGTGCTTCTAAAATAATGGCTGAGGAATATTTTGTTAATTTTGTAAGATCCATTTTTTTTTACAACACATCACAATAAAGTTATTTCCAAATATAAATTAATGAAACCTTCAAACAATTGTAAAATATAAACAGCTGTTTCTTCAATGTTCCCAAAACGGTGATTTTCTAGTCAGAACTAGCGATTTTATTTCGCCTCTAGCGGGATAAATTGTCCTGTTTTACATATTTTGTTATATTGTCAACACTATTTTTGTTCTGTAGCCAACAAAAATAGAAATTATCCTAAGTTGACTACAGCGGCAAAAGTAGTCGTGTAGCCGTGTAGCTGTGTTGGTGTCAAAATAATCGTTTTCATATAAACGTGTGTATTTTATTTTTGACAGGCTGTAGTCGTGTAGCTGCAGTCGTCTATGTGTTTAATGCTTAAATTTGGGTAAATTGTTTTAATCAGCTGTTATATCATCAGTTGGGTGCAACTAGTTCAATTGAACTCTTCACTGATTTGAACCAAAGACCTAGTTCACAACTAATAGCTCTTTTAGTTCAATCGATCATTTCATTCAATCAGAAAATATGTTTATCATTTACAAAAATTAGTATAATAGTTGCAAAAGCCTATCGGTGACTTTACAACTCCATAAAATTACCGACTATTTTGTGAAGACGCTTGTTTAAATGTGTTAAAGAGTTAAATATGTAAATAAATCGAAGCTTTTGTTCAATATTAAAATCTTTTCCAAATTTAATAAACTATGTATTCCTTTTTGTAAATAGAAATGCCTAAAAAGGAAGTTTTTATTAAATTTTTGATTTAAAAAGGGGTTTAACTAGAAAAGCTATCTAAATTTTTACAACAAATTGAACAAGAACTAGAAAGAGCGCTCACCAAAACGAACTATATGCACAAATCTATTGACATTTGTTATTCGGGCTTCAAATGTGGTTTTTCGCGTTCGTTTACTTTTGTGCATTTTTGTTTTTTCGGGAGAGTATTTCTTGTTAACTCTCATTTTACCGAACTTTACCCAAAAAGTAAAGAAACAGAGCTAATGATACAATAAAAAAATCATAAATAAACAATAATTTGTTCCAAAAACAATCTCAAATTATAAAATTAAAACTAATTCTCAAAAAAAAAAAAAACAAAATAGACACCTGTTAAGTATTTACGAAAAAAGTAACAAAATGATTAATTTTACCTCAAAAATGTGGGTTTTTTTTTGAAAATCCTAAATTTTCAAAAAAAAAGCACCAAAATGTTCAAAGAGATATTTGAAAAACTTGTATGCCAATGTGTTCCATAATATGTCTTCTACCTAGGTTTTTGCAAACGTTTGCGACCGTTCATAAACTTTCGATATTTTGTATCTTCAGATCTCGCTGATTTCCAGCATTCCAGAGTTTTAGTAAAAACTACCTTAAATGAAGGTTCTGGTTTTCTCACACAGACTAGGACCCTAAAGTCCAGGTTTGTGGGACATTTGAGTGCCAATTCTGAATAAGTACGAAATTAACCCTTAAACACATTTTAAGTTTTGACTTATTTCTGGCATTGAAGTTAAATTTTCAAGTTTGATGTCTTCAGAGACTTGTAGTAGAATTTCATCACAAATATTTTTGCGGAACATTTTAACCCTCTAACTCTTCAACTTATGGGTCTTTTTCAACACTTTTTAAAAAGGGCCAAAAGAGACCCTTTAATTGCAGAGTTAGAGGGTTAAAATATTCGACAAAAGTGACCCTCGTAGTGTTTTACATAAGTTCGCTTACCATATCCTATACCTAAAATGGAAGATTCACATGGTTTCCTATGCCGATTCACAATAAACATTTTCAAAAGAGGGGAAATTTTAACCCCCCTAAAACATAGGGCCAGACGAAAACTTTTAAAACGCCGATACACTTGTATTTTTCTTTGGTCCCTCTGCCAGAAATAGTTGTCATCAGAATCTTTTTTTTTATTTTATTTATTTATTTATTTATTTATTTATTTATTTATTTATTTATTTATTTATTTATTTATTTATTTATTTATTTATTTATTTATTTATTTATTTATTTATTTATTTATTTATTTATTTATTTATTTATTTATTTATTTATTTATTTATTTATTTATTTGTCATTCCATACACAAGACTTAAGTCTTATATTACAGTATGGAACTGAGTATGCGTAAAAACAATAATTTAGTAAATACTTATAAATATAATTACAATTACATTAATGACATAGAATAGATAAATATTTTTGAACGAAACAATTTTAAAATTACTGTAAACTAAACAATTTTAGAATTTAATGTAACATAAACATAATTCAAAATTATTAACAAATAAAAATTCAAAATTAAAAATTCGAAATTAGAATCAAACATTAGAATCAAAACACACACTCAAAAAAGTTCACCTGTAGAAACCTATTGCAAATAGCAGGTAAAACAAAAGGCGACAAAATAAAATAACAACAAAAAAAAAGTAGTTATTTTTAATTGCTGAAAGAGAAAAAAAAAAAAAATATAACTAACAAAAAAATATAACTAACAAATGCATCGAAAATTACTAAGAATGTAAAATTGTCAGTTAAGTTTGCTAAAAATATTTTTAAATAATTGACAAAACAGGCAAAAAGTACTGCTATTTTCAGTTAATTAACTCTCATAATAGTTGTTTTGTATTTTTATATAAAAAACAACTATATATACAATTAAAACAATAACTATGGATTACTACACTGTCAAACTTTTTTGAGTGTATATTATTCAATTAGAGAAATAACTAATAATTTTTTATTCTGAATTGTTGTGCGTTACTAATAATTTGAGTGCTATGTGGAATTCTGTTCCAGAGACCTATTGCATTAATATAGAATTGGTATTTCGAAATCTGAGTACGATGATTAAAAGTTAATAGTCTTTTGCCTCTATCAAGTGTTGAGAAATTTTAATCGCAAATGTAGATGTTCAGGTTGGCGGGTATATATTATTTTATGCATAAAAATTAAAATCCTTGTTTTAACATAATCATCAAAACTAATGCCATAAAGTAGATTTGCAAACGATGAAATATGATGAAATCTTTTCAGGCCATATACATAGCGGACCATACTATTAAAAGCTACGTTCAGTTTTCTTTTGCTTTCGTTGTCACAGCTGGCAAAAAGTTCGATACCATATAATAAGATCGGCATCAAATAAGTTTTGGCAAGAAGGATTCTAATCTTAGTTGGAGTACAATACTGAGTTTGCCAAAGATTTCTTAACATTGAGAATGATCTACCGCAAGCATAATTAATATGGTTCGACCAAGTGAGAGTATTATTGAAGTAAATACCAAGATTTTTAGCATACTCAACGATTTCTATGGATTGATTATAGTAGGTACATGATTAAATTTTAGTAGTCTTTTTTTAATAAGGCATTTGGACTTGCTAGGATTTATTCCAAGACCATTAGCGGTAGCCCACTCATAAATTCGATGCAACTCCTGGTTCAGGGTTCTGACGCATTCTTCAATCGCTGTAACTTTGCAGTGTAAACACAGTTTTTTTGTTAAAATTTCTTATTTATTCATACACCTGACTTATCCATGGATAATTTTTAATATGGTTTAAAAATATAGACTTTGGGCTTTCGAAACATATCAATTTATTTTGATTAGATGAAGGATCTAGGATATAACAGCAATTAAAGTGAAAACTTCACTTATTTTCCTATTTTGCAAATCTAGTAAAATCCCTTAATCGGATTTGCAAAATTTTTACATATGACTTAAATTCATATTCCACTAAATTCTTTTTATCAAAAGAATCACAACTTCTGCATAAACATTTGCAGAGAATTCAATCTGAAATACACATTTTACATCTTTTTTATTTCAAATAAATTTTATATGAATTTATTATGGCAAAAGGAAATAAAATACATATTTGAACATGCATATTTTAAAGTCGTTATTTTTTCAAAATTTGCACTTCAATTATCTAAAACTTTGTTGAAATTGATTGGAAAATATATGTTTAATATTTCTGAATGGTTTTATATTTTAAGATTTGTTACAGACTCCTTAATTTTTAGGAATTAAAAAAGGCAGTCTTTTTCAGATTTAGTCAATATTAACTATAAATTGAAACAGAAAATGCGAAATTTTTTTGATAAATTATTTAACATGAGATGTTTACTAAAGGTACAAATTCAAATATTAGATATTCCTTTCATCGCAGATTATTTATTAACGAAATCGTGAAAAAAGAGAAATTTCAATTTTAAATGCATATATAGGGAATATTATCGCAGCTGTCCAAACGTGCAATATATCAAATTAAAGGGCATATTGCATCATTTTAAAATGTTGCAAAAAAAATAGCGTTATTACTTTCAATTTTATATTCTTTTGCAAAAAGTTTCTTAAAAAAATTTAATTTTCCTACAAAAACGTTTTTGCAAATATTTCTTAAACTATAGCTAACTTTAAAATTATAGTGCCATATTCGTGATCTGCGTCCTAAAGTACGAGTATATTAGAAATGACATGTCGCAATCCCGATGCATCAAATTTTTCTTATTTTGTTGTACTGTGTAATAAATAAAATAATAAATAAATAAAAAGTAAAAAATTTATATGGAAAAAATCAAGTCTCAATAAATTTAACTTTAAAACTTTAACTTTAATTTTTACATTCGCACTCTATTGATGCAAAACCAAAGAGTATATATTATAGAGAGAAATTATGCTACTCATAACTCTCTCGAAAAAAAAAATCGAACTCGGGCCAACTCGATATACAACATTTCTCTGTTAAAATTAAGTTGAGTTGCAACATTTTTAAGTTGAGTTGCAACATTTTTTGTATTTAGTTAAAGTGGAAGAATATTTACATTTATATTTACAAAAAAAGTAAAAAGTATAAATTTGCCGGGTTTTGGTAAAATTTGCCTGTTTTGGGTTTAATTATGCCGAGTTTTTATTATAAGTATTATAAGGCCAATAAGACATAGGACGAATATCTTTATTTCCAACATAATCAAGGTAAAACGTTAACCACAGATATTTCCATATAAATTTGACATGGATAACTTATATGGAAATACTGTGGTTGCATTAAACTTAGTTTATTTTAAAATAAGATAAGAGTTTAAGAAAAGAAAATTTTTGTTAAAGTGCAGTTTACGGGCATAACTCTGATGAGTTAAAAATTTTTATCTTAGGTAGATATTTTTATTGTGGTGCTTTAAGCACTATTTATGGTGCTTTTTGATGATCCAAAACGCCAAAATTTTGCTCATGGTGCCAAAACAAAAATAGTGCTTTTTTGAATGGGGGAATATTTTAGTTGATCTCTTATTTTTAAGTAAATGGATGTTCTTTTAGTTTTACTCTAGATCATAAATTAATATCACTTTCTGTTTAAATTATTTTCAAATCAAAGAAAGATGATACAATTTTTACAAGTAAATTACAAAGAATAAAAATATTTGAAAGAATTCGATAAGACCAGCAATACAAAATACGTATTTTCCGCTTTCGCTACAAAGCCATCGTCAGTTTATTTCGTCTTGAGTGGTTTTCATACCAAAAATATTTACTCTTTGGTTGTATATCGAGTTGGGGACAGCTTGTGAACAAAAAAAAAGAGTACCAGTTGAGTACGTAAGAGTAGCATGGAATGAGTATGGCAAAACGGAGAATGAAATGACAATGCCCGCGGTACAAAATATTCAACTAATAGTAATCTTTAGAGTTGGGCTTAATCGTACTTTTTGGTGACTCGGTCTTATCGTTCAATAATATTCATTGAACTAGTTCGTTCAAATCGTTCTTTTTTGGTATCGTTCTTTTTTGTCATGAGCTGTGTCTGAACAGTGATTCGTGAACCGTGTCCTTCGTTCGACAATTTATTGGCGCACATGTTACAAGTTTATATTAATTTTATTGTGCATAGACTAATAGCGTCAGAAAATTACAATTTCATTAAAAATTTTAAATTATTACGAAAAACATTTAATTCTGTAATAAAATTAATAAGAAAGGGATACAAATTTTCTATGACTAAAAAAAAGAACGAAATGAACGATCGAACGAAAAGAAGGAATAATGGTGAACGAAGTCATATCGTCCAATTAAATGAACCGTTCAAATGAACTAGTTCGTTCATGAACGACACAACTCTAGTAATCTTCTTACAAGTGTGTTAAAAAGGACAAGATTGAGAAACTCTTAATATTTTTACAGTTAGTAAGCTTTTTATATAATATGTTTAAAAACATATTGTGAAGGATAATAGTTTCTCAAACGTGACCAAAAAAGATTTTAGTAATTTTTACTTATTTTTTGGTCTATTGGGTACATTTCTTTAAAATTTTTATACGTATACTCGTATAAGTAAGCTGCTCATCTTACGTCATTATTGCATGTTTAGTTGTGTTCAAGAGATTATCTCCATGTCATATCAAATGAGCACAATTTCATTTGTATTCGTAGTAAATACATACACTAACAGAAAAGGTCTGCCAAACCTAGTAAAAACTATTTCAAAAGGGCCCTGCGAAAAAACCTGCTAAAATCAGCAGAACTTCTTTGGTAAATATTAATAATATCTGCAAAATTTACGAAATTCAAGCTATATTTTAGTTCATTTTAAATAACAAATTAACTTGCAAAAATTGACAAAAAATTTTAAATAATATTAGTAGAAAAAAAGTCACAAACAAATTTTATTATTTTTAAAGCTTTTTCTTAGCTTTTTTTTTTTAATGCGAATAACAATTTAAACTTCTGAAATCAGTAATATACTGTTTTCCGACAAATATATTTGTAGATTTTAATAGGATAATTGTTATTATTTGCATTCAACTAAATTTTACTTAAATATACCGAAAAATTTTGAATATATAACAGTTTTTTCTTACTGTTGTTTGTCTACTAATATTCGCAAAATTTTTTTGCGGATTTCAACAAAATAAATCGTCATTTTAAACTAACTTAAATATAATGCAAATATAACCAAAATTTTGTAGATTTTTCTTGCTGTTTTTATCCTACTAATATTTGAATGCTTCAGTTGCCAAATCGATTAACTCCATAAAGAAAAATGGAAAAATAGCATAAATTGTTTTTTAAATTCCTGTTAAATTATAAATTTTGTCATTTAGTAGTGTTAATATTTATTATTAGAGAAATTCGCTTTGAATATTATACAGTTTGCAGTCAGTAAAGTGTTTTGGAATAAAATTCAGAAAGTGGAGTTAATCGATTTGGCAACTGAAGCATTCATTTAGCAAACATATTCTGTTGATATCAGCAGTTTTATCTTTTGTAGCTTTTTCTGTTATTTGTAGCCTTTTCTGCTATTCTTATAGGTTTATTTCTGTGAGTGTAATATTTATTTGACTGTACAAAAGTGTGTTACATTCAGCACTAGGAACCATAGATTACATAGATCTCTTACTCTTTGACATTCGCTGTCAGTGCACGTATCTCATGAGAATGTGTTAGACATATGTGGTATACCTATACAAAAAAAATTTCAATGCATGTGTAAAAATTTGTTTGGTGACAAAAGAAGAAGAGTGAGATATCTATGTAATCTATGCTAGGAACATGCTGGTTGATTAGTTACCAAACCTATGAGCACGAGTAAATTTTTAGTAGAACCAAAAAAAAAAAATAGTTTCTTGATTATACTTGAAATGTATTTCAACTTGTGCTCATTTTGTGTAATTTAGACAAATTTCATAAAACAATAGAGGTAGAAGCTTCAGGATAAACTATTTTTAAGCACTATGAAATGGAGGAAAAGAAAATTATCCTATTTTTTGTTGTTATGGTGTTCATACGAGTATAAAGAGTACCTACTCAAACTAAAAAAAAGATTATTAAAAGATGTATTTTTAATGTATTATGTATCATAATTCGAAAATCCTCTTATTAGCATTTAAGTTTGTAAATTGGTCTTTGACCCCATAGTATAATCTTGTTCCTAATAAATACAACTTAAAGTCAGGTTATGGTATCTAATTTTAGCATAAGGTAAAAAGAAAAGCTATCCCGGAGGTTAAAAATAAATTTAAAAATGTTTTTTGATATATTTATTGCCATGGGTCTATGTTGCTACATGATTTGGTGACATCCCCACTTCCAATTTGGCGATTGTGATTGAAATTGTATTGGCGACTTTGACCAAAGTGATTTTGGTCATAATACCCAGTTAAAAACTAACATATTCCTCATGGGCATCATGAGAATATCCGAAGCCGGCTTTGCTATTTAAAGCTTTTTGAGTAGAGGTCTACGGCTTTAAAAGGGAGGTAATGACTGAAAGGGCATTGTCCCAAAGATATTATCCCCGTTTCGGTTGGTTGTCGCAACTTAATTGTTATGAGAGTGCATAGGTTTTATGACTTTTTGCAGTGGGTGTTATGGCCGACAATTTTTCAGGCATTAGCCCTATTTTTATTAAAAATAATTAATAGGTGACATGTCATGATCCCCGTGGACATTATCAACATTTCCAATTTTTGGGTCATAATCCCTAAACCAAAATATGGAGTATGACCAACATCATATTCTCCAGATAAAAATTAAAATTTTTCCCACTGGGATTATGTCAGTTTTTCTAATGTTTTTCAATTGTGGAGATTACGGCAAATAATAGAATAATCATAATTCCAATAATTGGGGCTTATATCCGTTTAAGAAATGGATATAATACCTATTTTCGGGACAACAAGTATTTAGTTAGGGAGGATTAAAACAGAATCAATGCCTAAAGCGCCCCAACGAATTCATTGAAATATTCAGGAGAAAGACATTTTTTTTTTATTAATTCTTCTATTACATAACCGAGCCGTTAGGGCCTTATATGGTTAATTAAAGCTACTAACTAAATAACAAACTTCTATATAAAATTAAAGTTAATTATTACAATATATAATAAATCGCAATATAGGTAAAAAAATTATAAGTACATTTGTATATAAGATCACATAAAATAAAGTATTACAAATTTTACAATATCTTAAAAAAGAACCAAAATACAATCTAGTGAATGCCAAGAATCAATTTCCATAAGAAGCTTTAATATCACAAAGATAAATATATATTATTTCAACATTCTTTCCTTTCGCCTTTCGCACTTTCAAAAACATACATTTTACAAACCCTCCAACAAATGCAGTTTCGCAAATTCTACTATTTTGGACTTGAATTGAAGCAATGTATAATTAAACATTCTCAATTCTCTCGGCAAAGCATTCCATATTCTTGACACAAGAATCTGAAATGATTTCACAAAAATATTTAAATGCCTTATAGGTGGTATTATCTGGGGATTTATAATCGAACGAGTAAAATGAAATTGATCAACTATATAAACAGGGTAACCATTAATAATGGATTTATAAAAAACAGTAATATCCTAATGCTGATAAAATTCTTAAAAGACGATCCAAGAAAATTAAATGTATGTTGAGATACATGATCTCTTCTTTTCAAATTAAAAACATAACGGATAATCCTGTTAAAGGTAAGGTGATATTTCCTCAAGGCGTAATTCCCAGTACCCGAAAAGATCTCCATACAGTATAATATATGTGGCAACAAGAGAGCAGTGGCAACCCGCCTTTTAACTGAACAAGGTAAATAAATATTTAATGAATACAACCTTTTCAAGAGAAATGATACCCGTGAGGATAAATAATTAATATGTGGAGAAAAATTTAATTGATTATCCAAGACAAGACCTAAGCATTTCATTTTATCGACAAACTCAACAGAAATGCCACCAATTCTAACATCCATATCATCAGTATCAAATCCAAACCTCATCAATTTTGTCTTTGCCGGATTGACACTAAGCCCATTATCAGACGCCCAAGACACAACTTCCCGAATTATATAATTGACACCCTCTTGTAACACATCTACCAATTCAGCATTCGAATAACAAACGAACTGAACATCATCAGCGTATACAAAAGGCACGCAAGAAACGCCATTAACCGTTTGCAAAAGGTCATTTAAATAAATCATAAATAAAAGTGGGCCGATAACAGATCCCTGTGGGACACCACTAGTGATCTGTCGAGTTCGTGACATAGCGGTACCAACAGATACATATTGGTACATATCATAAAGGTAGGATTTTATTAGTTCACAAGCCCGATAAGAAAACATGAACTGACTAAACAATTTAAACAATAACCTAGTATGTATTATTCTATCAAAGGCCTTAGGCAAATCTACCGAAAGTAGCACTACATTCTTACGGCCATCTAGAAATTGTCTAACAGAGTCAGTCAAAGCCAGCAGTAGAGAGGTCGTGCTATACCCCCGTCGGAACCCTGATTGCGATGGATGAATAAGTGACCTGAGATCAAGGTACTCAATCATTTGGTCTTTCAAAATATGCTCGACAACTTTAGAAAGGACCGGAAGTACCGAAATAGGACGCAGATTATCAAATTCAGTAGACTGGCCCCCCTTCTTTATAGGGACAACTCTAGCTATTTTCCAATTACTAGGGAAACTAGACGATGCGATAATAGTGTTCACGAGGTGAATCAAATGTGAGGAAATAAAAGGAAAAATGATTTTCAAAAATTTTAGTGGCAGAGACTTTATACTGAGCAATGCTCGATATAACGTGTCAGTATCAACACATGCGAAGGAGAAACCTCCTGCAATGGAATGATCCATATTACCGCAATAGTCACCTGGATTAGTATCTGACAAGCAACAAAATAATCGTTTATCTGATCTGGATCGGAGAAATTTAAATGTTCCTCTGACTCAAGACAACCATTATTTCTCAAAAAATTCTACATCTGTTTCGAACTAAAATTCTGGAAAACCGCTGTCTTCGGGATGTGCGAAAGTCACATGGAAGAAAAATTTTGAAAACAACAATGGTGGAATGGCAATATAAATTATACTTTGTTTTTTTATCGCAAATTGCGAAATTCATTGAAAATTTAAACTGTAATGATAGGCTTTATTTTATGGATGCAAAGTTCTCAATATCTGTATCTGTGGATACAAGCAATTTCGCATTATTTATTTATTTCATTCAATCTATTGATTACATATTATATCCCGTTTAGTTATCGAAATTAATCTACTTGGTTAAAGTCAAGAAATGTTAATTCTTCGTCGTTTACACATGCATTTTCTGGCAGTTAAAAAATTAATTTGGCGGTTAAAGTTTAACTTTGTCAGTTTAAAATAACAAGATCATTCAAAAACAAAGTATAAAAACTACATACATATTTTCCGCAGAAGTTTATATTTTCAATTAAATGTTTAATTTTAATTTTTATTCCCTATTTACATATGTGTTTAAAGTTAAAATTTCTCTTTTTCGCAACTTCGCTAATAAATAATCTACAACGGGAAATTTTAAAAATATTAAATTTTTTTAAATTGTTTTTGTTTCGAATAGGAGTTTTTAATTTTAGTCATAAAAACATTTTAAAAAGGGAATACATTTATTTGACACACAAATAAAATCTTTGCCAAGTAATTAGGAGCATTTCAACTAATAAAGATTTTTCGCATAACTTATTCAAAATTTAAGTAGTAAAACCTAAAAACTTGGTTAAATGTTTAAAAGAAATATGAAAAAAAGCTTTGTTTCTTAAAAATAATCGCCCTTACTATCTACATTTTTCAAATGTATAATTTAGGTAAAGTCGACTTTAGTTAAAATATTGGGTGGCAGTATACCTTGACTTGGTTTATTTTTGGAACATTCTGATTGGTTAATTTATTTTCAACCAATCAAAATATTTGAAAATATAAATATTTTTGTAAGGGTTTCATACACAAAATGAACAAAACCGTTTGATTAAAAATAAAGTTAACTTTAAATTTAAAATACTTCTTTATATTAAGGGTCAATAATTTTATAAGTAACGTTTTCATTAATAAATGTGAAAAGAAAAGACTAATGGTTAACAATGGTATCTAAATTTGGTAATCCGACATCTAAATTTGGTTCCCAAAAAAAAAAAAATTGATGGTCATGCAACTTCTCTTGAAGAAAACAACAACAAGAATAACGTTTCAGCTAAAATTAGCAAAGTACCCGAGGAAAAAAGTGTAAGCTGAATAGGCATTAAAGGTTTTATGGTAGGGCAAACATTTCCTGAAATGGTATTCAAATTAGCCGCAGTCAATCCGCACCATAACTAGATCTTCGTTTATCATGTAAAAGATATCATGATAAAAGAAATATCGAGCAATATTTCTAACGATAGGAGATTTACTATAATCTTAGATGAATGGACAAGAATATCACAAAAGAGATATTTGAACATATGTATAAACGGAAATAATTCATTTTATAACCTGGGGTTGGTTTATATATCAGGAAGATGTAATGCTGATGAAATAAGAAGAATTGCAGAAATAAGACTAGAAGTGTTTTATTTGTCTTTGGAAATTAACATTCTGGCCACCATATCTAATGGGCCAAGTGTGATGAAACGGTTTGTTTCCGACAGTCCAGTAGTAGGTGCTTTCTGCTGGAATCATGCAATTCATTTGGCAGTGCTGCGAGTAATTTATGTGAAATCAAATGTTCAACATTCTGATATTTTTTATTTTAAATTCTCACTACACAGACTGCTTTTGTACTGAAATAGGGTTTTTTTTTTAACAAAAATTACTTATATAGGTGGTTTTCATTAACAATTTTGTTCAAAAATATCATCAATCAAATTTTTTCATTCCCGTTTCCCGGGAAATAAAAAAGTCCGGGAAATCCCAAACCCTATCTACAACGAAAGGAAGATCCAACATTTTGATTTGTGCCTTTAATAAACATCACATG
This sequence comes from Leucophora obtusa, assembly GCA_949987735.1. Lineage (NCBI taxonomy): Eukaryota > Metazoa > Arthropoda > Insecta > Diptera > Anthomyiidae > Leucophora > Leucophora obtusa. The sequence goes on along the minus strand of OX465295.1, from coordinate 107,030,301 downwards.
TGACTTAACTTGCAAACGAATTGGCTACTTTGAACCATTTTTGTTAAATATAATTTTATATAAATCTATATTGTGCTGTATTTCTTATAATTATTTTATATATAGGGTTTTTCAATTAGAGCGCTACAAAAGTAAAAAAGTTTAAAAAAAACAAAAACGGTTTTGGATATCAACGAAATTCTTTATTCCTGTGAAAGTACGTTCGATGCCATTATGTATGGAAATCGATCTCTTTTGCATGGCCACCACGGGCACGCTTGCAGAAGTCCAGACGCTGAACCCAATTTTCGACGATTTTCAAGCATAAATCGGCTGATACTGCTGCAATTTCACGTTCGATATTCGTACGAAATTCATCAATCGTCGCTGGCTTGTTGGCATAGACCATAGATTTGCCTTAGCCCCACGCTCAATTGTTGATCTGCTAGGACGATTATGACGACCATAAATTGGACTTAGCGCTCTTAACGTTGAGGCCACTGACTCCGAATTTCGGTAGTAAATTTTAATAAATTCGACTCGTTGTTGGCTCGTATATCTTTCCATCATGAAATGGCAAACCTTACTGAAGAGAAATGTCAAAAGAGCGGCAAGAAATATGGCGTCGTTTGCTCTCCCTGTCTTTCTACTTTTGTAGCGTCCCTGTTGAACAACCCTTTAGTTAAATTCTTAATTCTTGAGTTTTTCAATTCTTTCGTCCTTTAGAAATAAACAGGAGTACGTAAATGAAAAAAAGCATAAAACAGTTATATTTTACAATGCTCATGAATAATAATTTGAAAACCCTTTAACATATTTATAAAATGAAATTTGTATGAAAAATTTGTTTTATAAGTCACTTATAAATTTTAAAAGTGTTTATGCATATGACCCTATATTTCTTTTGCATAAATTTGAAGTTTTTACACACTTTTTCAAATAAAAAAAAATTTCCAAAACGGCAAAAAATCACGAAATCCCGTAAAAAAATTCGGGATCCCGAAAAATTCCGATCCGTCCCGGAATCCCGTTTTTTTAATTTTAAAATCCCGAATGCCGGATATTAAAAACCAATCCCGATTGGCATCCCTAATACCAACATAGTTTTAGTTAATTGAAGTGCGATTTCCATGCATGTTCAAAAACATACTTTATTTCTTTTTACTATAGTTACTTCTTACAAAATTAATTTAAAACCAAAAGCTGTAAATTTGTATTTTAGATTGAATTTTCTTGAAAGTTTTATATAAAAGCTGTGATTTGTTTGATAAAATGAATTAAGTGAATAAAATGATTGAATTATTTTTTCAAGAATTGTAATAGAGAAAACTGACTTTCACTTTATTATTGACATAACCCGAAATAAATTAATATAGTTCTTAAAGCTCCATACTCTAAGCCCAAATTAAAAATTATCCAAATTTTGGTTAGGTACGAAAAAGAAAAAAACTTGGATTTTGATAAAAGATAAATTTGCGAATATTTCAAAAACTGGTGTCCACATTAGTGATCTGCGTCCTAAACCTATCAGTTTTGATAGGTCGCTTGTCCGATGCATTTTGAGTGTTGTACTTTAAAAAATCGTCCGATTTTATTACCGAAAAATTTTCGGTCATAATCCAAAAATTTGTAACTTTACAAAACGGTCATATTCCACATGGGGGTTAAGACCGATTTATTGTGAGGATTACCCCTATTTTCCAGGCGTAGATCGACTCACAATGGAGAACCGCTGACGGGTTCTCTCTAATTCCAATGAAATTTGAATATGTTATAGGGAATCAATGGCCTTGCAACTCTCTCAATATTTTTTATTTAAAAAAATATTATGCGCCTTGGAACAGGAACGAACTCCGACTGGTTAATCAGGGATGGAAAAGGCTCACTTAATCGGGCTCTCATACCAAAAAATGTTAGATCGCTCTTACATATTTAAAAATGTAAGTAAGTAAAAAATAGCTTCCTCTTTGGCTCGTTAAAAAAATTAAAATAAAATATTTAGATATTAGCAAATATCAGCACAAATTGCGAAAAAAAACATTTGCAAAAATCGAAATTTTTGCAACAATATATTCGTTTGCAGAATGTCGATCGCTGATTACCTCTTTTAATTCATTTTCTGTACCATAAAGCCTTTTTCGAATTCCGCCGTTATTTTGCAACTTTTTAAGTGCGGTTTTTTTTTTAAATATATAACCTAGGGATTAAATTTTTGTACCATAAAGTCTTTTTTCAAATTCCGCTATTATTTTTCAATTCTTTACGTGCATTTTTTTTTAAATTTATAATCTAGGGGCTATAATACACATTTCATACAACAAAGTTTGGTGGCTAGTTGCAAAAAAAAGTCGCAAAAAATAAAATTTACAAAAAGGAAAATTTTTGCATCAATATATTTGTTTGCAGAATCTAAATCGCTGATTACGTTTCCTAATTAATTTTTTGTACCACAAAGTCTTTTTACGCGTTGCGCTTTTATTTTGCAATTTTTTAAGTACGTTTCATTTTAATTTATAATCTAGGGACTATAATACACATTTAATACAGTAAAGTTTGGTGGCTAGTTGCAAAAAAAAATCGCGAAAAATAAAATTTGCAAAAAGGAAAAATTGTTTTATCAATATATTTGTTTGCAGAATGTAAATCGCTGATTAGGTTTTTTAATTAATTTTTTGTACCATAAAGCCTTTTTTCGCTTACCGCGATTATTTTGCAATTTTTTAAGTGTGGTGTTTTTAAATTTATAATCTAGGGTCTATAGTACCAATTTTATACACAAAAGTTTGGTGCTTAGTTTGCAAAAAAATAAATCGCGAAAAAAATATTTGCAAAAAGGAAAATTTTTGCGTCATTGTATTCATTTGCAGATTGTTAATCGCTGATTGAGTTTTTTAATTATTTTTTTTTCTACCACAAAGTCTTTTTTCGCGTTCCTCTATTATTTTGCAATTTTTTAAGTGCGGTTTTTTTTTTAAATTTATAATCTACGGGGTATAATGCCCATTTCATAAAACAAAGTTTGGTGGTTAGTTGCAAAAAAAGAAAATTTTGGCATCGTTTGCAGAATGTAAATCTTTTAATTAATTTTTTGAACACCAAAGCCTTTTTTCGCATTCCAATATTATTTTGCAATTTTTTACGTATGGTTTTTTAAAATTCATAATCTAGGGCTATAATACTGTTGGAATAGTATAACTCCATAGTATAGTTCCATTCTTGATTTTTGTAACTAAATTATTATTTTCCATCCCTGGTTACAATCGATGTTTTCAGTCATACAAAGAGCGCACATAATGACCCTGCAAACATTTAAAGAAGATATTAAAGCGATATCTTCTATTTGTCATTTGAATGAAAATAATCAAGTAGTATTTACTTTGAAATTGTCTTCCTTTTATCACTTGGAAGATAATTCGGCGATATTTGGAAAAAAATAATTCAGAAATTTTATTTTTTGTCATAACTTTTTATGACAATCTTTCGGCAATATCATCTTTGTATCATTTGGAAGATAAAGCAAATTTGTTTGAAATCTTTTATCAATTTCGAAAAAATTAAAACTAAATTTGTACTAAAACAATCAAAAGATATATAGGAAATAAACTCGTGAAAAGTTAAGATTAATTGCGCGGGAAAAATCGGCTAAGATGAAATCAATATAATTTATAAGTTGGTCAATGGATTATGTATGCAGATATTGTTTTTCAGGCTTAAATTTAATAATGAAAAAATTAAATCGTTTTTTTTATTGTACCGGGAGTGTATTTAGCGATATCCCTTTTATCTTCCATATGAATTATTGCTTTCATATTGCCTGGAAGTATTGTTTTAGTGTAACAGTTGTTTCCGACGGAGGAAACTTCCGGAATAAGAAATTGATATTACCGGCAATAAATGTATTCTTCCTGGCGATATGTTCGGAGAATCTTCTTCGTATTGCCATGTTTGCTGGGTTATATTGGTTTGAGTATGTTCCTGTTCCAAGGCACATAATAGAACAAATGCTTTCTCAGTGATAGAGAGTCCCCCAATCTCTTTATTATGTATACTCTTTGATAAAATCTTATTTTATACTTTTGTGAAAACTTTTATGAGAAATTTAATTTTGTTTCAAATAATTCTCAAAACCTTTTGACAATTTGTATTTAGTTTACATCTTTTGCAACTGTAATTCAGAAATTATTATTTGCCATCTTATGGAAAAATATAGTGCTTCGGGAAAAACTCATTATTTTTAATCGGCAAGGTAGTTTCTGGAGGTTCACTCATAAAAATAAATATGTAAAAATAACAGAAAAAACAAAAATGACGTTGCAGAAAAAGCTGAAATTATCAGATTTTTTGCTAAATACTACACTCAAAAAAGTAAGTTAGTAGAAAAATTAGTAAAACGTCTTGTATATCAAGTGTACTAGTTTTCAGCAATTTTTTTCCTGAAATTTCGTTTTCAGCAAAAGTTTTAGTTATATTTTTTTAGCACTAAACTAATTTTGAACTAATATTTTACTAATTTATTTTGCTTCAAAAATTGTGCTGATAAACGCATTTATAGCGTGGACGACAACCAGATAGACAAGATATACATGTCGCAGCTTGTCTGGATGTTGTACAGACAACGGAAATGATAGAAAAGGAAATCAACTCTACACAATTTCTGTATTTAAATTTTCAGTAAATAAATTAACTAAAGTAAAATTTTGATACAAGTTTTTTAAGCTTTTTTCAGTCTACTAATATTCAGCAAAAAGTTTAGTGATTGTAGCAAGGAGTATTTTCATTTGCAATCGACTAAGTGTTAGCAAAACTCTTGGTGAAGACTACAACTTTTTTGGTAAAAATCAGCTTGCTGATTTTCAGCAAACATTTTGCTGAAATTACCAACTTTTTTGCAAGCACGCTCCTGACTAAAAATTTGCTGACGCAGTAACATTTTTTGCTAACTTTACTGACTTTTTTTTTGAGTGTAGTGAAAGAACAACAGCGAAAATAAAACTGTTAAATGTACAGAATTTTAGTTATATTTAAGTTAACTTTTAATTAGTTGAAAATGACGAATTGTACTAAAAAATGTGCAGTAAATATTGCTATTTGCATTCAACAAAATTTAGCTTAAAAATAACAAAACTTTTGTAGATATAACAGCTTATTTTTGCTATTTTTAGTCTATTAATATTTAGAAAAATTTTCTGCAGATTTTACATTTATCATTTTAAGTTAACTAGAAGTTAACTTAAATGTAGCTAAAATTCTATTCTAAAATGAAATCCGGATAGGGACATGCCTGCAACAGATTATTTTTCACAATGTGTCAAATTAGTTTTGGGATTGAGCGCATTTAATTCATTTAATACAATTATTGTTTATCCCGATAAAAATATATTTAAAATAACGAATATGCAAGTGCTTGTGCAAATGTAACCGTAACTGTCAATTATAGAAAACATACGATTTAAATTTATTGGTTATACACATGCGCGGATACAAGGGCGGGGGGGGGGGGGGCTAAAGCCCTCCCTCCTTGAGGCCCAAAAAAAATTTTTTTCCAAATAAGGGACAACACGATTAATTTTTTAAACAGACATTTTAGAATTTCACATTAAACAAGCATTTTAAATTTTAAGATTTTGTGTAGATTCTTGGATTCAAGAATGAATTTCTTTGTTCAGGAAACATGACAGATTCTACATCTTTTCAAGAGATAATTCTCAAATTTGTTTTTTATAATGAGCTCGTTTTTATAGAATTATTATTGAAACTGTTAATCATTTTTTTGCAATTTAACAAATTTTTTGATTCATTTTACTTAAGAATCAATATTTAGCGCCAGTTTTAATGCCAAAACAAAGATCGATCTGAAACGAAATTACCCAGGTGGAAATTATGTGTGGTAACAAAAAAGAAGCACTGGCAAAGCGCAAGTAGACCGCGGTCTTACAAAAAGAAGTACTGGCAAATCACTAAATTTGGATGCTTGAAAAGGGTGAATTCCCAGCGCTTGTTTTCCTATAACATTATTTTGTTTTTGAAAAAGAAACTAAGAGTGGATATATAAATAGTTTTTGACTCGAAAATACAACAATATTTTTAGAGTAATTTAAAATTTTTCAGTGATGAGGGCTCTAAATTTGGTTGCAAGGAAAAAAACACTTGATTTTGATTTTTATGTTTTTGGTGCTATCTCAATACTTTGCAAAGCAATAAATAGATCGGTGTTATCATTTGGGTGTCAGGAAAGCACTTTAACTTTTTTATTTGAGCGTTGGCAAAGCATTTGATTTTTATGTTCATGGGTGCTTTCCCAGGGCCTGGTAAAGCATTGGCACCACCGTGGAACGGTGTTATCATTTGGGCGTTGGGAAAGCGCTGTTAACAAGCACTGATATCACCCATTACGGTGCTTTGCCAGTGCTGGCCCCTCTGTAATTTTCTACCTGGGTACTTATTTATGAAAACAATCGTGCTTAGTTCTGACTATAGAGTTTTGAAATTTAAGTGCACTACTATTAAAATCTCTTAAATGAACTTCGTTTGGATAAACAACACTTTACTAAAAAAATAAAAATGCCCTGTTGGCAGTCCGTCTCCAATATACACAAATTGCCAGCACTTGTACGTAAAAACCATACGTCAATATGGCAACATTTGCGAAAAGGTGACACGAGGAAATAAGAAGATAAACAAAAAATCTAAAGTTGAATGTTTGTATATGTCTGTTTGATCACTTCTGAAAGAATTCATATAGGGACAATCTGACAATAAAAATATAAACAATAATACAATTTAATGGAAAATCACTGATTAAGCCTGTCCATAGAAAAAGGCAGAAACTGGATCTAGTCTGATTTGCAAATTTAATGTGTTTATAACTTTTGAAAAAAATGTTTATTGTTCTTCTTAACCGCAAACCTACTGAATTAATTACAATATTAATTGCATTTGGTCTATACGACGCGATTAATAAATTTTTTAAATTTCATGGTCTTAGGATCACCATCTCAATCGTAAGTAATGTTCAGAAACACCTTAAAATATCGGAAAAATGTCACTATTTGGTTTTATTTAAGTGTTTACTATAATATCGGCTCGCAGATTTTTTGATATGAAAATTCACATATTCTAAATTTTTTGAATTTTTACCGTAGAAAAATTTTACATTTAAAAAACAAATTTGTTAATTCTAAGACATTAAAAAAATATCAGATTTGGAGTCATATTTTCATAAAATAATCACACATCTAAGCAAAACTTACCCCATTTAAAATATTTTTAATGCCTTTTCGTATTTTTTCAAAGAAATTACAGACAAATTGAATATCAATTGCATATTTTCTAGTGTTTTAAACGCTTTGTTATTCGAAGTAAGCTGGTGTTTTTAAAAACTTTTAGTTTTTGATTAAAAATTTGTATTGAATTTGACAAGTAAATAGAAGTAGTTTTAAAAACTATTTTTTTTTTGGTTAGTTGTAAATAAAGCATTAAAAATATTTTAATTTTTATTTAATACACAAATAAAAAAAATCTAAATTGAAAAAAACTCATTACTTGTAACCTACATTGTGAGAATTATCTGCAGGATATTAATGACTTTTTGAATAAAACCGATGAAGTTTCATTGGAATTTGTCCATTGAATCTTTTCATTGAATTAATAGAATTTTTCACAAAATGTTGTGAAAATTTTGATTCATTTTATTATTATTTTGAAACAACAAATAAAAATCTAATATGACAATATCATATTAGTATTTGGACTTGAGGTAGAAGAATATTTTAACTAAATATATGAAAATATAGAAAGTCCGAAAAAACAATTTTTGTATTTTTTAATGCAAAAATTAAGATAATTATTATTAATTTTATTTATTAAAAGTAAAAAATTTCAAAAATATGTAAATACCGAAAATAAAAAATAAGCAGAAATTAGTGATCAAATTTCATTCTCAAAAATCTTTATTTTCAGATATTTCATAAATTATTGCTCTTATTTTATTTCTGATTCTATCAATATTTTTCTTATTTTTTTTTCTCATAATTTAGAGATTTTTTCGCCTCTTTGTTCACATTTTTAATTTTTTTTTTCTATGAAAATTCCCTTATATTCGTGTGTGCAATAGTATGATGCCATCATACCGTAATTGACGCAATTGTTTTGTCCGATAGTTGGTTCGATGTGTGATCCGATAGCGATTGGAACCCTTGTCTTATACCCTTCTTGCATCTAGTTCATAAAATACCTATAGATTAATTATTATTCTTTTAATTATTATTCTTTATTCAGTCTATGGAACAGCATTTCCTTACAGACTATGATTAAACTATAAAATAGATATGACTACCGTATAAGATACGAAAAATGTTTTCTTTGATATTTTAAATGTTAAATGACTCTCCAAGACGAGAACAAGAAATTCTCATTGCGTTTGTGATTTAAACTAATAAATATTTCTAGAAATTCTAAAATGTCTTCCCCTGACGATTTCCTTGGGCAAGAAAGAAATCCGGATAGGGACATGCCTGCAACAGACTATTTTACACATTTTGCCAAATAAGTTTTGGGATTTTAGCACATTTAATTCATTTAATGCAATTATTGTTTATCCCGATAAAAATAAATTTGAAATTCTGCAAGTTTAAAAGTTTTATTTTTGCTGTTTTTATTTTACTAGTATTTAGCAAAAAAAAAAAAAAAAAAATCTGCTAATTTAACAGTTTTTTTTTTTGCAATATCATTTTTAACTAATTTTTAGGTGCTTTTTCTGCTATTTCTACAGATTTATTTCTATGAGTATAGTAATGCGCGGCTCCAGCAATTAATATAAGGGGAAAAATCACACGCCACGTTGCCCAAATCAATAAGGGTTTTCACAAGGGGTATGCTATTTGTTGTATCGTTGTATCGTCCTAACAAAGAACAGAGTTGTTAAAAATTAAATTGAAAAAATACAACATTTGAGAATAGCACGATACAACATTTTTACGTATGTTTAGTGTCCTATGTTTGAGTGTGCTAACAGATAGAAAACTGAATAGAAAATCGTACTTAACACACAAATAAAAATTTTAACAACTCTGTTTTTTGTTAGGACGATACACCGATACAACAGATACCACACCCCTTATGAACCCCTTAAATGTGTTTGTTGTTTTTTGTCCACCGTGGCGTATGATTTTTCCCCTTATATTCACTGCTGGAGCCGCGCATGAGTGTAGCATAGGCTGTACCACCTCACAGGCAAAAAAAAAAAGTTCGCGGTTCACCTTCAAATATAAAGTATTTTTGCAAGGCAATTCCAAAAAGAATTTTTTTGCCGAACGTAGGGGTCGCCTTTTTCAATTTTTCGTTATATGTAGCTTCGGCATTTAAAGTTAGATTGTAAAGTGTGATATATCGATTTTTTTTGCCTCGAGGAGACCAGTGTTTTGCTATAAAGGAAAAATCCAATGAAAAAAATTTTAAGGGGCGATCCCTACTTTCGGCAACCAAAAATATAAAAAAAAAATTCTGCTGGGTTTATCGAAAAACTTCCTTTAATGATTTTTAATTTGGGTAATATCATTAATTTTTGTTTTTTTGAGCTAGCTCTAACATAATCTTTTTAAATTTTTTACTGACTCAGTTAAAGGATATTGTTTTTTTTTTTTAAAGGGAAGCAACACTCAGGAAATTCTTCCTATTAATTAACGTGTTGCTTCCTTTGGAAAAGGGGATAGAGAAGAAGTGAAAGGTGGTGAAAGATGAAGGGCTTCAAATATGGCAACACTGTAATTGCGTGAGATGTTGAATTTTAGAACAGTTGTTGGGCACCATCTGATGGTGAGTTGGCGAACTTTGTTGAAGCTTTTTAGTTCATAGCCCTGTTATATTATTTTACTTCGGTGGTGTTAAGTGCTATGGGAACACCGAAGGAGGACGCTGCGATATGTATGAGGGATAGAAAAAACTCATACATATTACCATATTTCATAAATTTATGTTGCCTTGGTTGGGGCTCGAACCCGCAACCTCACGTGTAACAGTCCAACGCGCTAACCATTACACCACAGCGCCCACAAATTGAAACTTCGACAACGTTAACCCTTTCTATACTAAGGTCAATTTTCAAAAATTTAAAAATTTCAATTTTGACCTTGGTATAGAAAGGGTTAGCGTTGTCGAAGTTTCACAAAATTTTCAGAAAACAATATCCTTTAACTGAGTTAGTAAAACATTCTAAGAGATTATGTTAGAGCTAGCTAAAAAAAAACAAAAATTAATGATATTACGCAAATTATTAGCCAAAATCACACTTTTCACTAAAATTTTCAAATTTAAAACGCTGTCACTACTATGTTAAATGAGGGTTATGTTTAATTTTCAGTAGGACCATTCTCTTAGGTGTATAAAAAAAAACCTATGCGTTAACCACTTTTTTTTATATTTTGTTAAACAAAATTTTAAAAAATTCAAAATTAGAGTATCGTAAATTTACAAAAAAAAAATATCCCATATTTGGTCATACTTGGTACTAGGTTAGCATAATTTAAGAGAGACAAAAAATTATATCTGAATACTTATGGATCTCAGAAATAAAAAAATATTTTTTTTTTTCGATTTTCATTATATATGTCACTTTAACCCTACAATGGTCTGGGCGAATTACAATTACTTCAACATTTTCCAAACGATTTTGGATTTTTATGCCTTTTAAGAAAACTAATTCAGTCTAGATTACGATTCTAAATAACTGTATTTCTGGAAAATACAGTTATTTAGGACTAAGACAAAAAAGCTATTTTTCCCCATTGTAAATCGCATTCAAAACTTTGAAGGGCCAGGGATAGCTTAAAAATTTTCGATTGAGCTGAAATTTTGCTGAATAGTTTTTCTAGTAACCTTACAAAATAAGCCTCGGGGAACGGTAATTCGAACAACGTTACAACTGCTATTTTGAAGTAGTTCTCAGAAGAATATCCTGATGAAGAAAAATAGCAGTTTTGAAAAAAGTACTTATTATGTTAATTCATAATCTTACAATTAGATTATCTTACAACATAGATTACAAAAAGTCTAAAATCAGAAAAATCGGTTCACATTTATGGTCAACTTTGACACCCTGTAGCACACGCTGTGACAAAACAGGGTGGCTACAATACTAATTTTCTAACAGCCCAGATCTTTCTCTTCAGTTCTTGTAAACATTTTTTTCCGATAGGATCACTAGTATAGAAGATCCATAATTATTATTATTTTTTTGGTTTGGAACCACCGTGCGTTTGGCAAAAAAATTTAACTTTTTTGAAACCTCCTTGCAAAAATAATTTAGATTGGACGGTGTACCGCGAACTTTTTTTTTGAGGTACGGTCTAGTGTAGCACTATATATAGTGCAACATTTTACAATATCGAATTACATATTGGCATTTCCACCGAAAGGTCCACCGAGACTAAAATATTAAAAGTTCTTGAAAACACTTTGTTTTATCATATTTTCATAGGGAAACAATCAAATTTAAATAACGTAAAAAGATTTCGCATTTATTCATAACCCATTTCGAGGTATTCGAATGCAAATTGGCACAACCGCATCTTTTCTAATTTGGATATTTCTATTGCACATTTTGTTTTGATAAAAGTTTTTAAACAGAGACGTTATGCATTGACTTTTGCTTTCTAAAATATTTCTAAAGGTACAAAGAGTCATAAAAGAATGCATAAGAAACAATGCGATTGAAAATAACTGTAAGTTTTTGATTTGCATTGTCGCATATTTCGATGTCCCGTGCGACATTGAAAAACAACATTTGTTATCAGTGCGTCGAAAGTACACGCAGAAAGCTCATCAAATATTGATTACAAACATAGATTTTTTATACAATTAAAATAAAAAAAACCTACCTGAAAAATAAGAAGAATTGTGATCTTGGTACTTATACAGAGTTGGTCACGTGCGACATCGTAAGTGTGAAATTTAAAAATTTTTAATTTTTTTTCTTATGTATATGATTTATTTATGTAAATACATACTTTAAAATTTTTTTTTTTAAAATTGGCATGCACCATGGTCAAGAAGGAAAAGCAGCTAGGACTGCCTATTCTAAAAAAAAAACTGTGTTTTATATTTTCATATAAATAAATACTTCCAAGCAAAAGTTTTTTGAACCTCTGAATCTGTTCTAGAACAGGTATTTTTACCACCGGTTACGTGGAACAGGTTCTAGAACTGATTCCTGGGAATCAAAATGGAAGGTTTCACTGTCGCGGAACCAGTTCTATAACTGGTTCTAGAACCGGTTCCAAAGTAACCTGTTCTAGTTTGGAGGAAAAGAACCTGTTGCTTTTGGGACAAACTCAAACAAAAATCACCGATGATAGAACATAAATTAGAACAGGTTGCATACACGTACAAGTTGTTCTACAATGGGTTCTTTCCATCCGACAATTTTGCTGGATTAATTCATACTACATATTTCTTTCAAATAAATACCTTGAATACTTCTTCGATTTAAAAACATTTTTACTAAGCTTGTTTATATATAATTTCGTAAAAAGAGCAACAGTAACAACATAAATCTCATGATGGAAAAAAATGTCCCGTGCGACATGTCACGTGCGACAGTGAATAAAATTAAATTAAAAAAATAATACGAATCGTTTTTGAGTAAAATTACAACCATTTTTAAAAGACATCAATGCACAACAGTGTAAAATTAGTCACATTGAAATATTTCTTCAGGTTTCGCTGAAATCGGCATTTTAATTGTTAGCCGCGAAAACCACTTCTGTTTTTGTCCCGTGCGAATGCCTTGGTTTTTTACAATTATCTTGAAAACGAAAAATTGCTAAAAATCAACCTCAGCACCAATTGTAGGGCTAATAAAAAGATATAAGTAAAGACTATTGTCAAAATAAAAATCCGTTTTATTTTGACTTTTTTTCACTTTAAAGGTGTTCGACGGTCCCGTTCGACATGATGGAAATGCCCATATAAATCTATATATTTTATACTGACATATACCACCAATACAGTTATATATAATTGTATCGAATTTTATATTATATTTGATACATTTGGATCAGGACAAAATCCGGAAAAAATTGTATCAAACAATATATATTTACATCAAATTAGAAACAATTAGATGTTCTCATTTTTCAGATATAATATCAAAAGTCATATAATTTTTGTTTTACTACTTAGGGACGTTATTTTTCTGTATATAAAGTAAATTTTTTCTATATAAAGCTTATACGCCTAAGGGTGCGTACAGAGTGGCCGATTGTTGCCAAGCCGAGCCGACTGACGCTTATTGCGAGAACCAATGCGAGAAAACTGGTACTATACAAATTAGTACAAATAAGCGCGAACAGGTCATAGTGGGCGCCGAGCTGGTCAGAGCGCAAAGCTTATTGAATGCGAGAAAACAGTTCCAAAGCGTATTTCAGCGCCGAAAACATTTTTTATGTTATGTTAATAAAATAAAAATTAAACAAAAAAATAAAAATTTAAATAATAAAAAATAATAATTAAATAAAATTATAACAATTATAAAAAAATTAAAAAAACTTATAAACAAAATTTAAAAAAAAATGTAATAAAAATTTCAAGAATAATTGAAGAAATGCGTTAATAAGTAAAATTTTAAAACTCAATGTCAATTTTAAAACGAATGAACAACAAACTCAAATGCATCCAAACATACATAAAACACAAATAATAGATAAAATATCAGCTCTGATTCTCGCATCCACTATGCACACCCCCAAACTTGTTTCTCGCATGAACAAGTTCTCGCAATAAGCGTCAGTCGGCTCGGCTCGGCAACAAGCGGCCACTCTGTACGCACCCTAATGCACACTATTATTCGCCACACAATTTTCAAATGCATTTTTTACTTTTAAGATAACCTATGACATTTTTCGTTACAATTACTTTGTACAATACATTATCTAATTTAGGTATATTAATTACCTAAGACTGGTTTACACTATAAGATTTTCGATACGACTTTGAAGCAAAATCTTACCGAAAATCTTATAGTGTAAACCAGCCTTTATTATTATTACAAACTTATTTCTTTTTGCAAAAATGCTACCCTCCATTTGTATTTTTTTTTATTAATTATATGATTTTACGTAGAAAAATTGTGAAACAGCAAATAGCATTACCACAATTCGCTGCTTACCGGTAGAGGCAGTTAGAATATAATTTAACCTGAGTAACTACTTACAAGGGAACTACCCCAAGAAGTGCACGCCGATTTGAATAAAACTTATATACATATATTAAGAAGACAAAAATCTAAGATTTACCTGTTAATTTACATGCTACCTCGAATGTTTATGGGTTAAGAAGGGTTGTCAAAAATTACCCCATTTTTCGTTTTTTGATTTTTATGACATTTCTTTCAAAGACACTACACTAATAAAAAAAAAATGCTGTAAAAATTTAGTTAAAAGTACTAAAAATTAGTTACAAATAATGCTGCAGAAAAAAACTGCTAAATTAGCAGATTATTTTTGCTATATATTAGTAAGATAGGAACAGCAAAACTGTTAAATATACAGAATTTTAGTACCTAATTTCGTAAAACACTTGGATGAAGTGAAGGGAACCTTCAATGTAAATTGTTTTTGTAACAAAAACAAATTCTATAGAAATAACGCAACACTTCACCGAAGTGTGTTAGAAAATTACCCCGTTATTTATATTTGGGTTAAATTTTTGTTAATAGAGAATAACAAATTAACATGCTCAAATTAGCGATAAATTTTGCAAAATAATAAGTAGCCTAAAATATCACGAAAAATTTAAAATTTTCTAAGTTTTTTTTTATTTTTTTTAAATGCAAATAAAAATCGAGTCTTTTGAATACAGTAGTTTACAATTTCTTAAGCAAATATTTCTGTTAATTTTATTTCTGCAGATCCCAGTGTAGAAACGGTAATGACATATCATTATTTTGTGAACTACCAGTAATGACACCGACTTACTTTCTGCATTATTTTAAAATATATAATAATGAGTCACTAATAAATACTTACTTTTTTCATTATTTCAAAATAAAAAATAATGTATTACCATTAATGACTTATTTTTTATCATTATTTCAAAAATAAAACAATGTTCTAGATTTTTATGTAAATTTTTTGAAATCTATTTTTAGACTCAATATTTTTTCAACACTGGTAATGATATATGTATCCACATATTTTTTGATTTTCCGTATGTTGGCGAGTATGCTGACTTGTGCGCAGCAATTCAACTATGTTTTTATCTATTAAATATTATATGTCGAGATAGTTCAGATGGTAGAGCTATAGACTACCAGTCTGGAGTCCCAGGTTCGATTCCCGCACGAGGAGATTTTATTAAAAAAAAATTTTACATTAAAAAAATATTTTTTTTAATCTATTTTTAGAATCATTATTTTAGTCAATACTGGTAAGCACATAGGTAAGGACATATTTTTTGATTTTTCGTATGCTGGTGTGGAACTCATTATTTTTGGCGACATCGCCATATAAAGGTAATAAGTAATGTAATAATAAAAGTAACTAGTTACCATTATCAGGTATGTAGTTACATAACCACATATCTGGTAATAATTTTCTACACTGGGATTCTACAGTACAATCTGTCATTTTCAATTAACTAAAAGTTAACTTAAATATAACTAAAATTTTGTAAATTTAACAGTTTTATTTTTGCTGTTCTTATTTTACCAGTATTTAGCAAAAAAAAAATTTGGCAATTGAACAGTTTTTTCTGCAGCATCATTTTTAATTATTCATTTAAAATTAGTTGCTTTTTCTGCTATTTTTGCACATTTATTTCTATGAGTGTATAGACGAATGTGGTATCCATGGAAACACATTTTAAAGGTGCATTTTAGTGTACTCATTTTATTTTGTAAAAAGTCGAATTATTATTGTTGTTGTTGTTGTTTTAGACAAGTAGTAATTTTAAGCTACTTTATATTAACATATATACACTCATAGAAATAAATCTGTAAAAATAGCAGAAAAAGTTACTAAATATTAGTTTAAAATGATGCTGAAGAAAAAAACTGCTAAATTAGCAGGTTATTTTTTTCTATTTAGTAAGATAGGAATAGCAAAACTAAAACTGTTAAATTTACAGAATTTTTGTTATATTAAAGCTAACTTTTAGTTAATTGAAAATAACAAATTGTACTGCAAAATCTGCAGAAAATTTTGCTAAATATTAGTAGACTAAAACTAGCAGAAATAAACTGTTATATCTAGAAAATGTTTGCTATTTTTAAGCTAAATTTAGTTGAATGCAAATAGCAGTCTATACTGCTAAAATCAGCAGAAATATTAGGGTTTTCCAATAAGGACTTGACAACTTTTTTTTAAATAACGTACGTCGCGTCAAATGGTCCATCGGCTTCAATTCTTGAGTCAGCTTGATCTTGTATGGGTGTAAACCAAGACCTTTACGCAAAATTCGCCATAAAGTGGTCTTGGCGATGCCCAGTTCTTGAGAACGCCCCGGAATGGACTGATTTGGATCGTTTGCTACGGACGCCTGAACGGCAGCGATATTTTCGTCACTTCGACTAACCCGTTGTCTCACTGGCACGGCAGCATCACACAATGAATATGTATACTCAAATTTTTGCACTAAACTTGTTATTGCTTGTCTACTAGGGCGAGAATAACGACCGAAAATTGGAGTTAACGCTCTTAAAGTTGCAGTCACCGATTCCGAATTTCGGTAGTACATTTTTATAATTTGCATACGTTCTTCGTTCGTGTACTTTACCATGATGAAAATGTGGAGTTTACTGAAAAAAAGGAAAGTAACAGTTAGATGATCAGTGAAATAGTGCGTTCACAAATTAAATTCAAAGTTGTCAAGTACCTATTGGAAACCCTATATTTTTTATAAAAAAAACTGAAACTGCTATTTTCAAAAGCTTGATTTTTATTTGCATTTAAAAAAATCTAAAAAAAAGTATTCAAAATTAAATTTTTTTTGATCTTTTCGGATACTATTTATTTAGCAAACTTTTTTGCTGATTTTAACAGGTTAATTTGCTATTTTCCATTTACAAAAATTTAACTCAAATATAACTAAAATTTTATACATTTAACAGTTTTATTTTTGCAGTTCCTATATTACTAATTTATAGCAAATATAATCTGCTAATGTAGTTTTTTTCATATAGCACTAATTGCAGGCAAGCCGACGATATGTAAATTTCGACGTCATACCGGCAGCACACTAGAGTGGGCCGATTTGTATGGAGAAAAATTTTTTGATACTGTGCCATCGATTTTTCCGTAGCTTTTGCCATTAGGAAAAAAAGTTCCACTATGACATATCAAAAATATCATTTTCGAGGCGTCCAAATTTAAATTTTTACAATTTTTTTTATAAATGCTAGGTTAGCGCCATCTTGCGGTGGCTTTTTGAAACAACTAATGAATTTGCAAACAATATAACATTACAACATAGATTACATAGATCTCTTACTCTTTGACATTCGCTGTCAGTGCACGTATCTCTTGAGAATGTGTCCGACATACGTCCTATATGTATACAAAAAATATTTCAATGTGTGTGTAAAAATTTGTTTGTTGACAAAAGAAGAAGAAGAGTAAGATAATCTATGCATTACAACCTTTCCAGAAAGGTATTACTTATGAAAATCGGATAAAAAGTGTGGCAACTAGAGGTGAAAGTATATAAGTAAAATTATTTTCTTTATAAAATCATCTATTTTCTTTATAAAATAAAGGGGCCAGCATAGGCAAAGCACCGAAATGGGTGGTATGAGTGCTTGTTAACAGCGCTTTCCCAACGCCCAAATGATAACACCGTCCCACGGTGGTCCAATGCTTTACCAAGCCCTGGGAAAGCACCTATAAACATAAAAAGCAAATGCTTTGCCAACGCGCAAATAAAAAAATTAAAGTGCTTTCCTGACACCCAAATGATAACACCGATCTATTTAATGCTTTGCAAAGTATTGAGATAGCACCAAGAAACAAATTATGAGCCCTCATCACTGAAGAATTTTAAATTACTCTAAAAATAGACGATTCTTGGAGTTATTGCACTGTGGAGTCAAAAATTATTTAAATATTCACTCTTTTGGAGTTTCTTTTCAAAAACAAAATAATGTTATTAGCGCTGGGAATTCACCCTTTTAAAACGTTGGGAAGGCCTCCAAATTTAATGCTTTGCCAGTACTTCTTTTTGTAAGACCGGGGTCTACTTGCGCTTTGCAGTGCTTCTTTTTTGTTACCACACATAATTTCCACCTGGGTATATATCATCCTACATAAGCAATTTTTTCAAAGTGATTTTATATTAAAAAATTCATATAAGGTCCATTAAAAACCGTATTATATTATATATGGTTCCATGTTAACAAATATTTTGAACTAGTTTTACATTTAGTAATTACTAGAGATTGTCGCGTGACACGAAATATTCGTGAGTTACGTTATCCACACGTGATCGTGAGTAATAGTTACTATAATCACGTGATTCGTGCGTGAGCGTAGGAATATATAACTCGTTCGTGTTTCGTGCATAAGCGTGAGTAAGAATATATAACACTTATATGATTCGTGTGTGAGTTTATTTTTTGCATCATGTTTTTAGTAATTTTTACTGTTTTTCGTGAGAATTTTCTGATTTTAAGTTTTTAATTACTCATGTGTGCGTAAGAAACGACATGTTCGTGCGTAAGTAATTTATTTTTGTTTATGAGCGTGAGTCAAAAATGGCTCACGCGCCCATAAAATTAACAACACTGAAGCTTTAATAGATTTTTGACTAGTAACAACAAAACTAGTTCTCATAATAATCATTTTGAACCAGTTGGATACTAGTTAAATACGATCTATGTAGGGACTGTAAAACAAATTAAATTAAAATACGAGATTTGAAAATCTCATTTTGATTACATTTTTATTTAATAAGACATCAGAGTTTGCAAATAAACACTTAACTTTTTTTTTACTTGAGGTGCAAATCAACTGGTACAGTAGTGGTACCAAAGAGTCACTCCGTAACTGGTTTGGTAAATTTCTTATAAGTACCATTATAGCTCTTTGTTTTTATTTTTAAAACAATAATTTTGAACCATTGAAACAATTCGAGACTATTTCGAAAAATTAAATTTAAATAAGAGTTTTGTAATTCCAGTCTTGTTTACATTTATTTTTAATAATATAGTCTGAGTTTGCGAATAAATACTAAAATTTTTTATCGTGATTACAAATCATAAACAAAAGATTTCATTTGGTAAATGGACCTAATTATCTCAGTAAGGAAGCTATCGGTCTAATCTTCGTTTCATCAAAGAAAAATCCTTTGTTTTTTATCTACTTATGTATATAATTTAGGTCTTAACCAACTGGTACAGTACTATTTCCACAGAGTCACTTCGGAACTGGTTCCGCGAGTGTCACATTAGTACTAGTTTTCCTTTCTAGTTTTCGTCCTTTAATTGTAATTTTCAAACTAGTTCTACAGCTAGTACAAAAGTGAGAGTTTGGCGACAATTGTCCCCATCCCTATGACATCTCAATGTTAAATTATACAGTTGTTTGTATGGAGAGGCGGTAGAAATCTTACTAGTTGCCTGGTTCAAATAAACTAGTACATAACTGGTTATAAACTAGTATTTTTTGCTACTGGGCCTATTCACTTTAAAGTTTTAGTGTTGGTAACTTTATTTTAAAATTATTAAAAACAAAGAAAAATTTGTTCATGTTTGAGGCACTGTCATTGTAAATCTGTGTAAAAGTAATGGTACACTCACAAAAGTTTGTCGGTAGAATCTACTGAAAACGACAGTTAAAACAAAGGTATATGCAGTTAAAAAGGCGAAAAGGGTATTTACATTTAAAATAACTAGAACTTTTGTTATTTTTAACTGTTGAAAAATAACTAACAAATGCATTAAAAATAACTGCCAATGCCGTTAAAATTTAAATTTCAAAACAACTGACAAAATTGGTAAAAATCACTGTTTTTACAGTCAATTACTTTTGTTTATAAAAGTATATTTTAATTAAAAAAATTATTTTTTTCATCCTATTTAAAATTCGAAGTAAAAATTCCAAACCGTTCTCCAGTTATTATGCTTTTATGCATTGGAGATACAATACAAGTTTCTGATTCTTATTTGCAAACTAGAAATATATAAATACATAATAACAAACAAGAATTTTTAAAATTCAACGAAATTTTTTATTTTTTAAATAACTACCAAAAATAACTGTCTACTGTAAAATTACTGTTTTGGTAGTTTTTTGTTATGACATTAAAAATAACTGTTTTGAACAACTGTTACGAAATTACGGTACTTTTCGTTAGTTGTTTTCTTAAATAACCCTCATAGCAGTTGTTTTGCATTTTTCTATAGAACAAGAACTGTAATTACTGTTAAAAACAACTACTGATTACAACACAAACAACTGTCATGCAGTAACTGTCAAACTTTTTTGAGTGTTGGTTTATCGAAAATATAGGATCTCCAGATATTGCATATTTTTTTTTATTTAAAAAATTGTTGTATATTGTTAGATATGGCCATAATATAATGTGATAAAAAGAATAAGGTCAATATTTAGATATAATTGTATCAAACTATGTCGACTTTTAAAACATTTTATATAATTTTATACAAAAAGATATAATTTTATGTAATTGGATGAGGACAAAATTCGGTTACAATTCTATCGAATTGCATAAAATTGTATCAAATTGTACCAAATTGTATAGAATTGTATACAATTCGATACAATATGATACAATAAGAAGTTCTCATTTTTCGGATATAATTATAATTAATTACATAAAATATTATATATACTAAATATAACTTTATGTGGCTCCATATCATTTTTTTTACTTGGGTGTTGAAAAACAACCAACAAAAGCATTAAAAACAACTAGCAATGTCGTAAAATTAACTAACAAATTTTAATTACAAAATTTTTTAAATAACTTGCAACATCGGTAAAAACTACTGTTTTTTACAGTTAATTTTTTTTGATATTATAAGAGCATATTTTAGAAAAAAGCATTTTTTCCTTTCGATTGCTAAAAATATGTAACTACTTCATCCTACTTGAAACTTGAAGTAATAATTCGAAACGGCTATCCAGTAATAAAAAAATTAATATGAACGGAAATGGTACTCAAATCAAAGGAAATTTTCTTTTTTTTTAAATGTCTAAATTTTTAATGCGGTAACATTTTCTATAATTTGAGTACCATTTTACCATACAAGAAAATATTTTAGAGCTACGATTTATGAATAAAAAAATAACATTTTTGAAATAGCGAGCCAATTTCCTTTAAATTGAGTACCCACACTTATATGTTACTATGTTCCCCCGTTTTTTGCCCCCCCCCACGGCCCTCTCGGCTCCGAGCCCCTCCCAAAATTAATTTCGGTTTTTTTTCTTTTTTAATTGTAGAGGGGGTCATATTTCTTTTGACGAAACCCCATAAACTGCAGTTTAGCCGAAAAATGTAATAAATAAATGCTTTCTAAAATACCCAAATATTCTGTAATTTTTTTGTCAATAGATATTATATCTAGGTATAGCTTTTTTTGTAAGGTAACTTGTAGTGAAATTTTAGGTAAACATTCATTTCATACAAACTAACTTTTCTCATACAAACTAACCTCCTAAAATCCAGGTTTGTGGGACATTTGAGCACCAATTCTGAATAAGTACGAAATTAACCCTTAAACACATTTAAAGTTTTGACTTATTTCTGGCACTGAAGTAAAATTTTCAACTTTGCTGTCTTCAGAGAGTTATAGTAGAATTTCATGGCAAATATTTTTGCGGAATATTTTAACCCTCTAACTCTTCAACTTACAGATCTTTTTTGTCCTTCTTTAAAAAGGGACCAATTCAGAAAATTGAAAACATCCTATGCCTAAAGTGGAAGATTCACATGGTTGCTTATTCTGATTTACAATAAAAATCCTAAAAGCTCGGAAGTAAATTTTACTTAAGTGTTAGATTTTACTTATATTTTTACCATAATACCGGCCCTTAACTATGATTTTTTAACTCTTTTTAGTTATTATTGATTTATGTTATTTGTTGTTGCAAAATTTATAAAATTATTTTTGTTTAACAGTAAACTTACAATTCACTCTTGTTTTTTTTTTTTTTTGGAAATTTGAATAAAGTTAGAATAGCTTACCTCTTTTGCCAGCATGAAAACTATCAAACGGTGAGATGCGTTCAATCTGGGCCACCAATTTTGAACGCGGTAAAATCATGCGATCTGCATTAATACGATCAACTGCTTGACGAAATGCTAATTCCTGATTATCATCAGTTGGATGAAATAGGCCACCTTTAGATATTACATACAAATAAAAAAAAATAATTCTTAAAAAATTGTAGTCGGTGAAGCACAACCATGAGATACCCTACACTACAGTAAGATTTGAGTTATATTTTGGGAAACAGATCGTATTCCCAAAAGGGATTCATATTTTGTATATGGGCAAAAAAATGAATGTTGGAATAAATATTGTAAAAAATATGAATGGAATAGCCAAAATCTTTGATTTAATCAAATACCGGGAATGTGGTTTATATTGTGAATAGGTCCAAATGTGGTCAGATGTTATCTAAATTTGAAGCCATGGTTTATGGTTCTACATTTAGATTTATGGTTCATGGTTCTACATTTACAACCCAAATAACAAGAAGATATTCACGATTTTGTGTATAAATACCATTTAGCCCATTTCAGTTAGGACCTTTCTATGGGCGGTAGGTCTGACTATGAACCGATTTCAGCCAATTTCAAAAGAGATTGTCCTTGGGCCAAGGGAAGCTAAGATACCAAATGACATCAATATACTTTCATATTTTCGAGCTATATTTGACTACAAGGTTTAAATGGACAGACGGACAGATGTATGTAGGTAAATCGAATCAGAAAGTCATTCTGAATCGATTAGTTCAATATAAGGTGGGTTTAGGTCCAGTATTTTATGTAGTTACAAACATGAGCACAAATGGTATGCACATAGTGCTGTAGGGTCCACAAAAATAACGGAAAGTTATGAAGAAAAAATAAACAAACACATGAATACTAAAAACGTAGTATGTTTTGTTTACATCACAACGTTTTTGTTTGTTTTCTTTTTAGTACATAAAACGTAAACAATACGACTACATAAACAATTTACGCACACATACGCATTTGGAATATAACACCATGTGTTGCAAAGAAAAAATCAATAATATCATCAGGAAAACGCAGATACATCCTGATGATGTTGAAGAAAAAAAAAAATTATCCAATATTTCTTACCAATTTTTATCACATCAGGTAAAGCTTTTGCTAGTGATAAGCACATAAAAAATAAAAAAGTAACTATAAACGACTGATTCATGGTGAATTTTCTTTAAAAATTTAACACTTTATTACAAATTTTACGTTTTAAAATTTTGTATGAATTGTAATGAATTTTTTTTATTTCCGTTTTTGCTTTCACACGCGTATCATTTTGTAGTTTGGAGATTTTTTCCGATTTTATATGTATTCCCTACAAAAGCTGTTGATGTACTAAAGTTAAACAGCATAAAGATGTGGAACGACAGCTAGTGCAATCAGCATCTTCTTTTGACATTCGTAACACGTGCGCATTGGATGCTGTTTGTTACTGATAAGAAATAACAAAACAAATTAAGCTTTAAGTTTTAAGGGTTAGGTTGCTGGCTTAACAAACTTAACATGTTTCAAGTTAGTTAATACAACAACCATACACAGAGGAAAATTACGTTAACTGAATTTTCTTGTTAACTTTTGAGATAAACTCCGTTCAAAACTTTTTAAGTTTAGAAGCTCTATAAATAAGAAATAAAAACTAACAATAGTTGTGTTTATATAATAAATGTTGGCTTATGTCATTCCTATATAAAATTTGATATTATTAACATTAGAAGTTAACTCTAAACGTTGGCTAATGTAACATTTATATGGGAAAGACATAAGCCATCATCTTGTTAGTTTGGCACACAAACATCACAAATACAAACAATCAAACAGGGCTTCTGATGTAAATTTGTTTAAAATGTTATAAATCCATTTATATTGTTAACGTAATATGATATGAAAGACGTTGAAAAAACTCAATAATAAATGCATGTTTTCAAAATTTGCTTTATAAATGGAAACTTTGGAGTGTTGTTTATACACCCAGCAAAAAAAGTCATTACAAAAAAGTTATTTTAAAAGCACTCCGAATAGCATAAACTGATTGTGAAGTAGTTACAATTTAGCTCTAACACTGATTTATTTTACACGTGATGTCCCATGTTGTCAGTAGTTCAATTTAAGCATTTTGGTAGTAATTTAAAAGTGATTACATGATGTTAATAAAAGTATGGTTTTTAGATACACATTTTCATCACATTTTGTTTGCATTTTTAGAGTGATTTAGAAGTACTCTTTATAATATATAATATAATACATTTTTCAAAGTGATTTAAATGTGCTTTTTATAATGTCTGAAATAGCATATTTTAGAGGCAATTTTAATGTTTAGCCTTTACAGAGCCCATTTCTGAACCAATTGTGTAACAAAAGCTTTAATTTATTATTATTTGTAGGCCAATATTAAGGAAACACTTCTTTTACATCTGAATCAATTCAATTAAGTCAAAATCAGACAAAACCTATTTTTTTTTAATTTTTGTTCAACAGTTTTTTAAATAAGTTTGTAACATGTTTACTTCAGTCTTTAAATTCG
This sequence comes from Leucophora obtusa, assembly GCA_949987735.1. Lineage (NCBI taxonomy): Eukaryota > Metazoa > Arthropoda > Insecta > Diptera > Anthomyiidae > Leucophora > Leucophora obtusa. Next base: position 107,005,559 of record OX465295.1, on the reverse strand, counting down.
AAAAAGCTACGATATTGAATTAAATAAGATTAATACATTAAGACCGAGTTTTTGGGATATCGGTTAAACTTGGTTTAGTTAAACCGAAAACGAAAAATAAAATAGATTTTAGAAGCAGTATTCCAGTTATAAACTGCGTTAAACTAAGTTTAAAGATAATCTACCTCCTAAAAGCTGGGCCTAAAAGTTATATGTAAACCTCTGATTATTTTTTTTAAAAACCTTACTCAAGGAATTTTCAGAATATTAAAGCGTACTAGGAAACTATTTTTTCATATTACAACTCTACAGTAATAAGGCCATCATTTTAAATTTTCTGAATCCGCATATCTATGATTGAAATTTTAGCTTTAAATTCATTAAAGAATCTGAGAACAGTTGGAGGACAGTTTTTCCCCAGACAAATTTCGAAGGCGAATACCATGTCATTTGAATTTTGCAAGTCAACCATCGTTAGCTTAAAATAAACTTTGTCATTAAACGATGCATTAAGTTCCAACGCTATAATTTGCAATCCTGATTAGTTAAATTCTTATGTTGAAGAAGTTCATTTAGCAAAATTTTAACTTTAATTAAAATTTGGAACTTTAATGTACATTTTAAAGTTGACGGTAGTTTTTTTAAAATCTATTTTTAAGTTGAAGAAATAGTATATTTTTTTTCACTATAGAATTATTTATTTAGCTTGATTTTACGACTTTTAAGGTGTAATAGCAATTAAAGCATATCGACATTTAAAGCACGTGACATTTATAGAACTTTTAATGTATAAGCAAAGGAAAGGGACCAACCTCTGTTAACGAACCTCTTGATTGGTATGTTTTAAACGATAAGATATGTTAACATTGCAACAAATTTTATTAACATATTTCTTTGGTGCACGGTGCAAAAGCACGCGAGCGTCTATATAGAGCCTTAACAACCCAAGTAAAAAAGTTTTGATATAGTCATATATTATCATATAAAATTATGTATAATTATATATTGGAACATATATACCAAGATATAATTACAATTTATTGGAACATATATACCAAGATATAATTATATAAAATTTTACGAAATTATATCCTAAATATATAACTATATCTTGTTATATATTGCACAATATATGGTGCAACATATTACAATATCCAATTATATATAGACCTATATATAGTTAAATATGCCTCATTTAATTATGTATAATTGTATCGAATTATATACCATTATATCTAGTTGGATATGATTATATTATATTTGATACATTTGGATGAGGACAAAATCCGTATAAAACTATATCAAACCATATCTTATTCCATCAAATTGGATCTAATTGTGTCAAATTAGATCTAATATGATCATAATACGATCTAATTTGATACAATTAGATGTTCTCATTTTTCGGATATAATTGTATATAATATCAAAAGTAATATAATTTTTTTTAGTAGGGAATACATTTTAATTATTAACTTTTATATATTTGAATTTAGTGAAAAGAAGAATTCATATTTGGGTCATAGTCCAGGAGGTTCAATGGTATCCAATTCTATATTTCCTTCCCTTTTTCAATGGGAACTGTAATTGAAGTATTTTTTAAAATATGTACGAATAATTAAAAAATATGTAAATAATCGTAAATTAATAAAGTACCCCGAGTAAAAAAAATTGATCTCGCGCAATATCTAATTATATCCAATTTGATATTGTTTAAGATCTGCTGTAATATCTAGCTGATCCAATTAGATCTCAAAATTGGGTGTATCCAATCATATCGTATTAGATCCCATTGTATATATGGGGATAAACTAAGATCAAGTTATATCTCAAAATTGGGAGGTCCAGTGATATCTTTGGGGATAAACCTAGATCTATTTTGATCCGAAAATTGGCGGATCCAGCTATATATTTGCGGATATTTTTAGATCTAATTTGATCCGAAAAATGGCGAATCCAATTAGATCCAGCTATGTATTTGGGGATAAACTTAGATCTAATTTGATCTCAATTTTGGCAGATCAAATTAGATCCGGCAATATATTTGTGGATAAACGTATATCTAATTTGATCCGAAAAAGTGGCAGATCGAATTAGATCTAGCTATATATTTGGGGATAAACTTAGATCTAATTTGATCCGAAAAATGGCACATCGAATTAGATCCAGCAATATATTTGTGGATAAACTTAGATATAAATTGATCTGAAAAATAGCAGATCAAATTAGATCCAGCAATATATTTGTGGATTAACTTAGATCTAATTTTATCCGAAAAATGGCACATCGAATTAGATTCAGCAATATATTTGTGGATAAACTTGGATATAAATTGAATAGAAAATTGGCAGATAAAATTAGATCCAGCAATATATTTTGGGATTTAGTAAGACCTAATTTGATCCGAAAAATGGCAGATCGAATTAGATCCAGCAATTTATTTCGATATTAAAATGGCAGATCGAATTAGAAACAGCAATATATTTGGGGATTGACATTTAAAAGTATCCATAAAAATGACAGATAAAATTAGATGCCGCATTATATTTGGGTACTACGTAAGATCTCCATTTATTTGGGATTAAATAAGATCCCAGACATATATTGCCGACTGTTCAAAAAATAATATACTGGCAGAGCACTGATTGTATAAAAATTACAATATTTTGTTAAAATAAGGTTTAAACTCAGAAGGTAACGAGTTCAATATGCATTTCTTTTACAAAATGAATTTCTTTTTATAAAATTAAAATTTTTTTTTCTATAAATTTTTTTATAAAATTATATATTTATTTTTTTATTAAATTGAAATCTTTGAATAAAATAATTTTATTTACATCTTTTTGACGCTCTACACCATTTCCAATTGTATTAATTGTTTTAAGATTTATCAATTGTATTTCAGAAATAATCAATTGAACTTCAGTTTTATCAATTGTGTTTCAGAACTCATCAATTATTTTTCACATTTATGAATTGTATTTCAGAACTAGTCAATTGAAGTTCAGTTTTATCAATTGTGTTTCAGAAATTATTAATTGTATTTCCGAAATTCACAACTGTATTTCAGAAATTATCAAACTGTATTTCAGAAATTATCAATCGTATTTCCGAAATTATGAAATGTATTTGAGAAATTTTTCTCTATTAGCTATGAAATTCTGAAATAGATTTCATTATTTCTGGACACAACTAAATAAATATATAATTAAATTTGCGTAATATTGTAGTTTCTGAAGTGCAAATAATATTTTGTGATATACAATTAAAATTTTCTAAAATACATTTAATAATTTCTGGAATACCTTTTTTCCATGCTTATAAGTTAGCTCGAAATGCTTTTATCATTCATTTAATTTGTAGCTATCACACATCTATAACAAGTCTCGTTAGATTAGAGTGTAGAGGTCTTGGCTGACAATCTGGTGGACTGGGTTAAATTTCATGTTTTTAAAAGCAAATATTAAAAAAAGTTTTCTCAATTTTTTCAAAAATGTTTTTTGAAATCTATTTTTTTGCCAAGATAGTTAATGCAACGTTCTGCCAACGCATAACCGACCATCGCCAACGGTTTGCCAGCATTGTGCCGATTATATTTTTCTGTCTGGGATGTTAAACTTAAACCTATTGTATATTAACATTAATTAACACTATATTTTTATTTTTAGGAAATACATTTTTATTTTATTATAAGTTAACATTAAATTAAATTTTAGATAATGGCACCAATTTGTAGTTGTAATTATTATATATTAAATCGTATATTCATAAACATTCTATACAGTTAGACGAGGTTTATGGAACTATTTAACTTTATAAAGTGTTTATAAATTATAACTTAAATGTACATATATATATGTTAAATGTACGTGAACAAATTGTTGATATGGACCCACAAATTGTATCTCAACTGATATTGGAATTATTGTACCATTACCATACATCAATATATATTGAATGATATACATATATTACAATATATGACACTGTATTATAAATATTGTTAATGAAGTAACATATCTGATAATATTTTTTATAGCGCCATAGTTTTACATTATTCAAATTAAACCATATATGGATTTGTATTCCAAATGTTGTTGATGTGGTACCAAATTTGACCATATATTGTTTAAATTGTGCCATATATGACAATATATTGTTTAAATGATACCATATATGTCTATATATTAATATTGTTTAAATGACACCATATATCAATATATATGGGACTATATATGGTAGCATATATTATCATATCTGCATCTGTATTAAAAATGTCGTTCATTAGGTACCATATATGAGCATATATTGTTGAAATGGCACCATATATGACAATATATGGTTTAAATGGCACCATATATGGTAATATATTGCTTAAATAACACCATATATAAATATATATGGCACTATATATGGTAGCATATATTATCATATGTGGAACTGTATTAAAAATATTGTTCATGAGGTACCATATATGGGCATATATTGTTGAAATTGCACCATATATGATAATATATGGTTTAAATGGTACCATATATGATAATATATGGTTTGAATGGCACCTTATATGATAATATATGGTTTGAATGGCACCATATATGATAATATATAGCTTAAATAACACCATATATAAATATATATCGCACCATATATAGTACCATATATTATCATATCTGGAACTGAATTAAACATTTGGTTTATGAGGTACCATATATGACCATATATTGTTTAAATGGCACCATATATGATAATATCTAGTTTAACTGTCACCTTATATAATTATATATTGTTTAAATGATACCATATATAATTATATATTGCTAAAATGCCACCATATATATTAAGATATAGTTCTATATATAACTATATATGCAATAAGATCAACCATGTTATGTAATATATAATTATATATGCCATATCTAATATTATGAAGGCCGATGTCTAATTAGATGAAATTATATATGGCATAATATCAGGAAAATTTTTCGGAAAAAACCTCATATATAATTATATATGGATATACATAACCACATGTCTAATTATATATTGTAATATATGCCACATATGATTATATATAATTTTTTTTACTCGGGACGTTAATAAAATTAACTATTTTGTTTTTTTAGAGATAAAAAATGGAATCTCTAACAAATTCGTAATTTACAAACAAATGCATTTACAAAGAAAAAAAACAATATATACATTTTTGAAAGTTGTTTTAAAGCACATACATTCGAAGCAGAAAAAGACCACTTATCGCTCCATTGTAACCAATTTAAAAGTTGTTCCCCGTTCTTTCCCGAAAATGTGTTAAAAAAAGTGTTTAAAAAAAACAAAATAAAAATGGTCGTAAACAAACTCTTAACTACTTTCCTTAATAAAAAAAATATGTGTTTTAAAAAAAGTGCGCGTAGACAAAAGAGTGTTAAAAAAAAGTAGCAGCGGACAAATTTTCTTTCCCAAAAGTGTGTTAAAAAATGTTTCCAAAAAAACGGTGTTGCCACAAAAAAAGAGAGGACCCCATAAAGACAATCTGATGATAGTGAGCGGTGTCACTTGAAAATGCATTTATTGTCAAGCATTGGTTTTTTTCATAAGTTTTTCTCTATTGGTTGTAAAATAAAAATTGTAAATTCTATTTAGAATTTGTAATATTTGATCTTAAACCGAACAAAATAACACTCATTGTCAAAAAGTGTTTCCATAAAAAAGTGTTTCCACAAAAAAGTGCTTCCACAAAAAAGTGTTTCCACAAAAAAAAAAGTTTTCACAAAAAAAAAATGTGTCCACAAAAAAGAATAAAGGTGTTTCCACAAAAAAGTGTTTGCACAAAAAAATGTTTGACCAAAAAAAATAAATGTTTGCACAAAAAAAAAAGTTTCCACAAAAAAATTTTCCTAAAAAAAAAAAAGTTTCCACAAAAAATAAAAATGTTTCCAAAAAAAAAAAACTTTCCACAAAAAAAATATTTCACAAAAAAAAGTTTCCACAAAAAAAAAAACTTTCCACAAAAAGTGTTTCCAAAAAAAAAAAAATTTTTCCACAAAAACAAAAAATATTTCACAAAAAAAAAAAAATTCCACAAAAAAAAAAATTTCCACAAAAAAAAAAGTTTCCACAAAAAAAAAGAAGTGTTTCCAAGAAAAAATAACTTTTCCCACAAAAAAAAATTGAGATGAGATAAATGAGATAGGATAAGCTGAGATTAGGTTAATGCTATAAGTGCAGCCTGGTTGTCATAGAAACGCCAAGGCCTGGTTGTTATAGCAACACGAAAATTTTATAGATAGGCACGCCATATCTCCGGAACCACCGGGCCAATTTCGTTCAAACTTCACATAAACCATCTACAGACCATCCTCAACGTACCCTGGTAAAAATCGATTGACAGAAATCCGTTGAAAAATAAAAATTTGTATATCGAGCACACATTTTATATGGGAAAAACACACCATCACAAAAGTGTGCGTATAGCGCGTATGCGTAGACATTTTTCGTCATTTTTTTTTAAGAACCATCAGTAAAAGTAGACCTTTCCAACGCATGTATTGGTTTGTAATTCGGTTGAGTGGTTCTCGAGTTATAAAATGACTAACATATACCAACTTATTTATATATATATATATATATATTAAATTATTTCTTCTAGAGCTGATTTATAGGAGGAAGAAGAAGAAAACATTTTTATTGAAAAATTTAACAGACACAAGGGAATCACCAGACTGCCGCAGTCCTATACGACGGTTAAACACTTAACTAAAATATTAAATTATTTCTTTTGCAATTATTTTAAGAACTTTAAAAAAAAATTGGTATTTTAGACGTTTTTTAAAAATTTTTATTTAGCAACACTATTTGCTCAGATTTGTACACTTTTTTTGGCAGTTGATAGAAAATAGCGCATTTTTAATATTACAAATAAAAACGGATTAATTTTCTACATACTTACAATTTTACAAATACGAATAACTCTTGATAAGATCAGTCAATTTATTTTTTAAAGTGCGAACTGAATATTTTCTTACATGTCTTTATTGAAATCAATATATCACTTTTATTACGCCGCTCTTCCTTATATTTCTAAATATTATTGAAAAAACTGCTTTGAAAGAAAGTTAAAAATAGTTTTTTTTTTCAAATCATTATATGGCAACCCTGTAATTTTTTAAATATTGTTTATAGTGCAGGCCTCAGAGTATCACATGCTTTCTACGCCATTGTAACATCGCCCATGAAAAGTTATAGGCTCTTAAAAACAGATGTGACCTTAAAGTCATATTGGTAAAAGGAACCGGTCACTGTGGGAACAGGAACCGGTCACTGGACACGTCACGTGACCGGTTCGTGGGGACCGGTCCTTGGACCGGTTATTTTATATGAAAACACCGGTAACTTTTACATGGGATTGTCCTAGGAAGGGGTCAATTGCCCCTTGTGATACAGGACCGATGCAAAAGAACCAGGGCTCAAGCAAAAGAAGCTGTTACAGGACTGAAACAAAGGAACCTGTCACAGAATTGACGTAAATGAACCTGTCACAGAACTAACCCAAAAGAACCTGTCACAGAACTGACGCACATGACTGGAACAAAAGAACCTGTCACAGGACTGACGAAAAAGAACCTGTAAAAATATGCAGAAACATGCATTTTTGTCAAAATATGTAACTACAAAACGATATAATTTTGTTCTCAATTTGATGATTCGGATGAATTTTTAGTCCATATTAGTTTCGGACTATCGAAAAAAATGAATTTGCCTGCAATTCCTTGCCCTATTAAGTACCAACTTAAATTTATATTTTCATTATTCGCAATATATTTTCACCAGAAATTAAATTCTACAAATGTGATTTGCTTTAGTTCAGTCAAATGCCTGATTTTTATGGAGTCCTAAAATTATTTATATTTGGTTATTTATTGCCGACAGAAAATGAAAACAGAATTTCCAAAAAGTTACCTCAATTTGTGAACTTGATTTTAATTGAAACAAATGACTTTAAAAGAAGTTTAATTCATGGAATTTTTAAAGCACTTGTTTATGTTTACTGGGTAGTTGAAAAGAAAAATTGTAAAAAAAATTCTTTAATATGAAATTTTAAAGGACGATATTTCCAAGACAAAAAAAAAAAAATCAAAGAGCATTTTAAAAGAAAATATAATTCGAAAAATTTTGATTAAAAAAACTATGTTTTGCACGTCAGATTTGGATTTAGCGCACAATTCGTCTTTAGAAAAGTATAGTTTAGTCCGTATGTCAGACATTTTTCGGTACTTAAGTTTCCTGAAATACTAACATGTTCTCAGCAATGCGCCCCACTGTAAATTGGACCGTACCACCTTACAGACAAAAATGTTCACATCGTTTCAGATGTAAATGTGCTGATACAATACATTAGACCGTACCATAAAAAAGAAAGTTTGCCGTACATCGTCGAACCTAAATTATTTTTGCAAGCATGTTTAAGAATTTTATGCCGAACGTAAGGGTAGCTTTTTTAAATTTTTCATTATTTCTTTGGTAATTACAATCGGATCTTAAAGTATGTTACAGCGATGTTTTTTCTCGAGGAGACCAGTGTATCGCTCTAATGGCCATTTACCTCAAGTATCCCGTTCTAGTATTTACCCACCAGATCTCAGTTTCCACCACCTAAACGTACAACCCTAAAGTCAGAAAATTAAAGCTCGAAAAAATCATTAAAACTTTGCTAAGGAAGTTTTTAGATAATTCCAGCAGAAATTTTTTTATTTTTTTTGTTGCCGAACGTAAGGGTCGCATTTTTCAATTTTTTTCATTGGATTTTTTTCCTTGTAGCAAAACACTGGTCTCCTCAAGGCAAAAAGTTGATATGTCACACTTTAAAATCCGACTGTAAATGCCGAAGCTATAACAAAAAATGAAAAAGGCGGCCCCTACGTTCGGGAAAAATGTTTTTTTTTTGCCTGTAAGGTCGTGCGGTCTATTGTACATCTTTATGTATGTTGTAGAGAAAAATGACTACAATATTGGCAATAATATTTGCAATGATGTTACATAGTGTAACATATCGTAATGCTGTAAGCCAGGGTTGGGTGTTTACAACAATTGTGCACGGCGTGAGTACTAAGTTTGAAACAAAATGGAATAGAACTGGGGGTTTTAGCATGGACATTCTACAATTCGTAATTTAAGGGACACCGCAATGGTCATATATAATTATGCTTAAGCAATTTTTTGGTTTACTCGGAATGTTTAGCTTAAGAATTTATGTGTTTACATCTAAGCAAACATCCATCTGTGAAATTTTAGAACCTCATCGTTATAATACGGGTATTAAATATTTAGTGTATATTTACGAACAAATATATTTGTTTAATTTAATATACAGCACAAAAAAATAAGTTATTTAAGAAAATATCCTTAGATCCACAAACATAAATGAATTTTCCTTTTACCTTTTGCATTCTTCGAATTGTATATATTTTGTTTATTAGGATGACACTTATTTCAAAAGGGTGATGTATTTTTGTATTGTAGAATATTATTGTCAATAGCTAGCCAGTGTAGAAAATCATCATCACATATGTGGTTATGTAACTATATACCTAGTAATGGTAACTACCCAGTCAGAAATCGCCAGTGGTACAAAATATCAAGCACTGGCATAACACTGGGTAACCACGGTGTTAAAAATAAATGACTGGGAGAACACTCATTTGGGACGCTTTGCCAGTATTTGTTTTACAAAAATTTCGGTGGTTTATAAAAGAAACCACTGGCAAAGAATGGGATTAGAGTGATATGCCAAGGTTTGCAGCCAGTGGTTATCCAGTTCTACAATTGCAGCGGTACAAAAATCAATTCACTGGTAGAGCAGTGATTTTATCAAAATGCTGACGCTTCGTAAAAAAAGTTTGTAGTCAGAAGGATCCGAGTTCAAATCCGGTTGCAAGCAAAAAAATTTTTTGGATTTTTTTTTAATTAAAATTTTTTTTGTTTTATAAAATTGATTTTTTTGTTTGTGGGAAAGTTCCTTTAGGACCAACTTTTTTTTGTTCTCCCAACGCTGGCATATTGGTCCCAAAAAATTGTTTGCCAGTACTAACATTTAGCCAGTAGTTTTCCAGCTGTTGATTTATGTGTTTAGCCAACAAGTATTATATGTCTCGTTAGCTCAGTAGGTAGAGCAATCATCTGCCAATCACGGCAGGACCAAAAAAAACATGAATTTTTTTTAAATTTTATTTTGGGAAATATATTTCCAGACCACCTATTTATTGGTTTTGCAGGCGTTTTGCCAACGTTAAAAAATTTTGTTCTTCCAGTGCTTTTCCGGCGCTTTTTGAATGGCCGGTCCTTTTGTCTAATGATGTTATCATTTTGGGAATGGGAAAGCACTTTTCGCTTTCCCGTTTGTATTTTTCTGACTGGGTAGTTACTTTTCTTATTAAATTTTTTATTACTTTTGTATGACGATGTCGTACAAAACAATGAGATATGCTTACACGCCAGCATAAGAAAAATAAAAAATAATGAGTCTAAAAATAGATTTTCATAAAAATAATTTTTATAAAAAGACAAGATTTTTTCATTGTAATTTTTTTTTTTAATTTGCTAGTGCCAGGAATCAAACCTTGGACTCGAGGTTGCCAGTCATTAGCTCTACCATAGGAGCTATTTCGACATGTTACATTTGATAGTTAAAAACGTAATTGGCCTGCTGCGCACAAGTATGCTTACTCGCCAATATACAAAACATCGAAAAATATGTGGTTACATACAGTAGTGGACTAAAGTGGATACATTAATTCAAGATTTTTCGAAATTTGTTATAATTTTTGTTTTATTACAGAAACTTAAATGATTTTTTTTAAAGCATAAAACTAAAACATTCTTCTTCAATAAAAACCTAAATACAGTAGACTATATCATTAAGGAGTTAATAAAAAAATAATTGCAAATTGTGACCGCTTTTATCCAGTATTGTTCATATTTGAAATTTTCGGCAAGTTCTTTCTTTAATATTTTGTCCAAAGTCAAAGCACAAAGCTTTAAAACAGATTTTATGCGAGAAGGCATGCTTTCCGCGAGATTTTTAATAGTTTGAGGAGGACTATTAGTCCATTCCGCTGAAACTCTTGACCAAAGATCATCTAAGTTGGTCGGTGCTCGTTCGTACTGGGATATTCTTCTTTTGACAATTGCCCACAAATTCTCGATGGGATTCAAATCGGTGCTTTGAGCTGGCCACTTCAAAAACTGGAAAAACTATACTTGGATATCACAAGATGAACAAAAGTTAATAATACAGTTTTAAAAAAATTCAAATATGTATCCACTTTAGTCCACTACTGTATATCCTTACCAGTGTTGTAAAAACTGGTAAGGATATATTACAACCGCACTGTTATAGTGAACAGAAACTTTTTCTGGGAAGTAAAATACGGTTTAAATCCATGTGTATATATTTTTATGTTTCTGACTTCTTCTGTAAAATATTGTTCGTTGTTCTACATAGAGAAAATTTTGCTGGATGAGCTTTAATGAAATTTTTCAATAAACTACTGAAAGTTTCTTCACAAAGTAAATGAAAAATTTCATAAACATGCTTCATATATTTTTTGAATCTACCCAGTCAGAAAAATACAAACGGTGGTACAAGTACTGGCGGTGGCAAAGCACTTTAACAGGTGGTACAAGTACTGTTAAAAAGTGCTTTTCCATTCCCAAATTGATAACATCTTATGACAAAAGGACCGGCTGTTCAAAAAGCGCCGGAAAAGCACTGGAGGAATAACTATTTTGAACGTTGGCAAAACGCTGGCAAAATCAATAAATAGGTGGTCTGGAAATATATTTTCCAAAATAAAATTTAAAAAAGTTCATATGTATTTTTTTTTGTCCTGCCGTGTTTTGAACCCAGGCCGTCAGATTGGCAGACGATTGCTCTACCCACTGAGCTAAAGAGACATATAATATTTGATGGCTAAACACATAAATGCGTGATAATAGCTGGACAACTACTGGCTGTGCCAAAATGCTAGTACTGGCAAAAAAAAAATTTTTGTAACTAGTGTGCCAGCGTTGGGAGGGCAAAAAAAAGTTGGTCTTGAATGAGCTTTCCCACAAACAAAAAAGTTAATTTTATAAAACAAAAAAAATTTTAAATTAAAAAAAATCCAAAAAAATATTTCCTTGCAACCGGATTTGAACTTGGAAGCTTCTGACTACAAACCTTTTTAACGAAGCGTCAGCATTTTTATAAAATCATTGGTCTACCAATGAATTGATTTTTGTACCCCTGGTAGCATTGGATAACCACTGGTTGCAAACCTTGGCATATCACTCTAAGCCAATTCTTTGTCAGTGGGTTTTTTTTTTTATAAACCACCGAAATTTTTGTAAAACAAATACTGGAAAAACGCTTTTTGCTAACGCTGGCAAAGCTTCCCAAATGAGTGTTCTGCCAGTCATTTATTTTTAACACCGTGGTTACCCAGTGGTGATTTTTTGTACCACTGGCTATTTCTGACTGGGTAGTTCTAATGAAACTTTTTCATTGAGTGTATGAAATTTTTTAAAACATTTTATGAAAAATTCCATTAATCTAATGAAAAGTTTCAATGTACGAGTTCCAGTGCAACTTCGTTATTTTTATGCAAAAATTCATTAATATCATTCTCTCAGTGTATGTTTTACAGCGTATCCTTTCTTAGTCATATAAAAACGTATTAAAGGTAATTTCGAGTACATTGGAACTTTGTATGTTTTTTTTCTTAAGTTTTATTTTCAAAACATTTGTAATAATTTTCTTACATTTTGTACAACATCTTTGTTAATAAATTTTGTTACAAAAGCTTTAATAAAGTGTGTTCATCAAAAGTCCCAATTGTATACAACATCCCCTAATGTATCATGTCACGGCATACAAAATGGTTTTGCGGTTTGAATCATTTGATTTTTCTACCAACGTCCTTTTCGTAAATATATTTTGTTATTTTTGATATTCTTTTGATTTTATTTCTAACCAAATTCAATTTACTGTTTTAACGTAAAAATGGTTTGGATCAATGACACTGTCAGCAAAAATCGAATATGTAATTACCAGGGCAGCGACTTTCATGCAAATGCATGTTTGTAGTCGTTAATCCAAATTTGATTTTGATCAAATACTTTTCCGAATCAAAGAATTTCCAACAAAATGGCATCGATTTGTTTTTGCATATTTGCGCATATTTTGTTATAAATGCATATTTTTTCATATTTTGCATTTAAGGGCATATTTTTTTGCATATTTTATGATTTTTATTGCATATTTTTTATTATATTTCATATTTTTCATTAAATTGCATATTTTTGCATATTTTTTTAAAAACTAAAAATATGATTTAATGAAAAATAAAGAACAAAAGTATTTGCAAACCTTAACGCAGTACTTACCTAGAAGGAAAACATCAAGTTGTCATCTACTTTAGACATTTATATTGGATTTAATTTTTAACCAAACGCTCTCGAGTAATAAATATGATTTTTAAAAATCGATAAATTTAAAGTTAATTTTTTGGTTTTAACCATTTATTTTTGAATCTTTAGTGCATATTTTTTGGTTTTTATCGCATATTTCCATTTAAGTGCATATTTTGCATTTTTTACTACATATTTTAAATTTTTAAGTGCATGAAATTCGTTACCCTGCTAATCACATAAAAAGTTATTTAATATTTAAATATTTAGTAGAAATAAAATTTCTAGCAACAAACGACATTACAACGAGGTAGTAGAAGACATAATTGAACTGATGCTAAAGTGTTTGTTACTATTTGATATAAACACTTAAAACTTTAATGTAAAGACGGCATGGAATTATTTTTGAAAAATTCAAAGCATGCTATCATTGAGATTTAAAAAAGAAAACTTTTAAATTGAGCAAAAAAATATTAGTCATCATCGTAAAATGGTTAGCATACAAAATGGTAACGTGTTCGAAACCTACAGCCGACCCTTTATATGAAATACGAAAAAAGTAGTGTTTAACAATATGCCACGCTCACAATTATATAATTTTTTTTGGCTACCAAATGGCATAAAAATTTGGAAATCGGTGAGAAAAATTGTTAGAGGTTTTGGCCAAACCAGTAAAATTTTTAAACCACTGTGAGACGGGTTGTTATCATAGGAGTATACACACAGAAAACAGTCTCAGTTGTGGCCACCGAATTTGTTGCCGTTCGAATTCGTGCGGTTACGACAACTATCTTTATATTAAATTTTATTTTTAGTTTTGAAAGGCAATATTCAATTGTCTAATTAAATATTATATTCCACATAAATATTATTATGTTCCAAAACTAGGTGTACTGCGCTACGTCTCACAGTGCTTCGTCCCCATATAGTAAATCGGCAAAATTAGAGGAGTTATCGCAGAAGAATGAAATTTGGTGTGCTGGTTTATAACATGTAAATTAAGAAAAATTCGGAGTTTCGGAAAAATCAGTGCAACGACAAGGACATTTTTTGCCGCTATTTAATAAAAATTATATACTACATCAGAATTAGGTTAATAATTTATAGTAATAGAAAAAAAATTTAATAACTTATTTTTTTTCAATTTTGTAACTTTTTCTGAAACTTAGGAAATATTGTTTAAAAAATGAATATAATTTTTACATTTCCGGCAAAATAATTTAGAACTTCGTCACAGATTCTATTATGTATAGAAAAGGAAACTAGGGCTATTTTGACCCCACCTTTTTCACCCTAAAATGTGAGATTGGACCGTAAAGAATATAGCATATTTTATAACTTAGATTACTATATCATATACGCAAATTTAATTAAAGTCTGAAAGTTCGCCTAAAAGGCATTATCCACAAGCTTTCTAGTAACTATTTGGGGGTTTTTTTTTTTTTTTTTTTTGACCAGAAATCAAAATATTAACCAACCTTGCTATCCATAGAAAAAGGTAGAAAGTATATCTAGTTTGATTTGAAAATTAATGTGTTTATAATTTTTAGAGAAATCATTTTGCAAATTTACACTCAAAATATGTCTGTCTGTTCGCTCAACAGAAAAATTTGGAAAAATTTGTTAATTTAATAAAATGTATTCCTCTTTTTTAGCCTACAACAAAATTTGTTGATTTCAGCTTGTTTTTTGCTAAACTTATCAAATCTAAATTAAAGTAAAAAATTTGCAAAACTACAGTTTTATTTGTAATTATACTAAGTCGTAAATTTTGTTTAGATTATAGGATCTTGTGACCCTCCCCGGAGCTCGTCTCTATCATCTGATATCATGAAAGGATACTCCGAAGGAGCAAGCGCTTAGTTTTCAAGATATGAGTTTTTTATGAAATGGAATTTTTTTTATTAAAAATTTCCAATGCAGGGGACCTTCCGCCTTTCTAAAAACCTATTTATGTAGAACAGGGCTGGCAAAACTATGGCACGCATGCCAGTAGTGGTACGCGAGAGGATTTTTGGTGGCACGCGACGTTTTGTTGAATGTCGTCAGAAAAAACTTAATTCTTATTAGAAGACCAGCGAAATAATATATTGAAAATTTACGTATTTTCGCTGCAATAATGCTTTATACTGATAATGGTAAAAATTTTCTTTTAAATTGATGAAAAAGGTCTTTAAGCTATTTTTTGTTCACACAGTTATGATTAATAACCCAAAAATTCATTATTTCGAAAGTATTTCGGGTCAAAAGTATCAAAACTTCTCTGCGATAGATGCAATAATAACACATACCTGCTACACATACATTGATAGAATTTTAAAGATTTCGATATGAAAAGGCTCTAGAACTGGAAGAATTAAAAAGTTACAGAAAAGTATTTTTTTTTTTGCTAAAATTACTAAAAATGACTTCAAAAGGGCCCTGAAGAAAAAATGCTCAAATCGACAGAATCTGTTTGCTAAATATTAGTAAAATAAAAACACCAGGAAAAATTATGTTAAATTTACAAAATTTTAGATGTGTTTTAGTTAGTTGCAAAAGAAAACTTACTCTGCCAAAGTAAAAATAATTTTGTTGAATAAATTAAAAGCTGTTATGAATCCTTCTTCCGAGCTGTTGTCACCCGGCTATTATATTGGTCGTAAGTCCTCAACCCGTTGCTCGAAGGACTAACAGAAAAAAACTATTACAAAGATGGACTAAAATCACCTGACAACTAACAGACAATACGAAAGATACATGGAGAATTTGTTGGTCTTTCTCCTTCTTCACCCAACTAACCTGGTCACCTATACTCGTCTTTAAAGTAACCCCTAAAAGGTACACCAACTTACCATTTTCAACACCAATTCTTACCAGTTCATTGTCCTTTCATTCAGCACGACATATTGTGTGTGTTCGTTTACTCGAATTTCTTACTACTTTTACTACAATTGGAAAGTTTTGTTAACTTTTTGTATTGATTTTTTCCAGCTGTAGTAAAAGTAGTAACTTGCAGTAAGTAAACGAACAAGCTTATTATCTTTTCAAATTTTAACTATAAAAAATAGGCATTTATTAAACAAAAAAAAACTTAAAATATACGTTGGCACTATAATACTTCTAATAATAATAACTCTTTTTATTCTTTTCCTTTTAGGATCTACAATGTTTTATGGCTTTCAGGAATTTTCCGCTCAAGAACAGCAAAACTAACAAAACAAAATTAATTTAAACTAACCGGTACACTAGCATTTAACTTAATTTGAATTTAAAAAATAACCTTGCAAATTTTTCTTTAAAATACAATTGTAATACTAATAAAAGAAAATTAAAACCAAACATCAAAAGATTTAAATTATTAAATAACAAAAAAAAACACAAGTTAAGATTTCATGAAAATTCGTAAAAAAATAAAAAAATATGTATAATATAAAGTTTTCCTACAATTTTCAGGGACTAACCAACTGCCGATTTTTTCTACGTTCAACCAATAGGTCTCAATTTTACTTCATATTTTCGATCTTCTAGTTAAACTTCCCCTAAAGAGCTCTCTGGAGGAATCTTCCAAAATTTGGTCCTTTTAAATCTTCTGACCTATATATTTTATTTCTTCATTCACTCTCACGACCAGCTTTTGGTAAATCCCTATCACTTTAAACAATTTAATTAACTCCTTACACCTAACATGCAAATATAACAATAAACAGAGATAAAAAAATTTTTACACCAATCAAAAAAAAAAAAATTATCATAAAATACTATAAAAAAAAAAATAAATTTTAACCATCAAACAAAACTCAAGATTGCATTCCTTGCAAGCCCAGGTTTTTTTCTGGTAACAGAACAATCTTTAAATTAAAAATTCAATTGCCATATAATTGAGAATGACCTGGCTGGGAAGATTTTTGTACGGTTGTGGTCCTGACTATTCTTACCCGCACTGTAGGAACACTCCAATAAAATTAAAACCCGGGAAGTTACCACTACTCTGCACTTCCCGGTAATCTTCCCCAGTTCACCCGCTGGCTTAGCAGAAATCACAACAAATATAAAACTTTAAAGCGTTACCTTTACCGAAACTGCTGCGGTCACTTGGGAACACCATCGGCAATCTATTCCGCCTACGCTCACTTGTTATTTTCTCACTCCTCGTATAAAAAGTCCGTGACCACAGGTTTCCCGGCCTACGCTCCGCACGACAAGTACAAGTCTTAACAGTGTCCGTACCAAGTAGGATAATGCCGCTAAAGCCCTTTTCTTCCAAGGATAACACTTTTCGCACAGTTATGGGTTTTTTTTTTTGCTTTACCTCCAGGACAAATTTAAAATTAACGATTGGCTATTGGTATTTGATTTTCCTCACAACAAAAATTTACTTGTTTATTAAAAAAAAATATATATATCTGAAATACTATATCACTTTATTTTATTTTCACTCCGACATAGATTTTCGTTACATAAAAAATATAGAACTTCACTCTTTCGCGCCAGCGAATTATGTCCTGTTAGCCATTTTTCTAAAATCCTAGCTAAGTCAGGTTTTTATTTAACATATACCCAATTACATAAAAACCACTGACCACATAAAAACCTCTATCTCCTGAGCGTCCATCTTACATGAAACGTCCTAAGAGCGGTATTTACCACATAAAAGCTACGCATACGCATATGCATCGAAAGTAACATGAAAAGAGAAAATTTCCATTGCCATTTCCCTTTCATGTAATTCTTAAAATTCCTTGCCTTATGCGAAAAATGTACCCTAAAAATACAACTCTACCAAAATTACCTTCCACAATTTTCAATTGTCAAAAACATATGTTTAACTTTATTCCTACAATAATGACATTTATACAAAACAAATATTAAAAATAAAAATTTAAGAATAAAAACCTACAAAAAAACTACAATTCTAATATTTTTGCTAAATTAAAAGAACAAAAAAAAAATTACCGTCATTTCACCAACAAAATCTACAAAACTACGACACTGGAATGAACAACTGAAGAACAAAACATGCGATTTGCCAAAAAAAAACAAGCAGGCCAAACACAATAAATAATTAACTAATTCTTCTAATACTAATATAAACTCTGTTTCATTAATTAACTATTCTACTTTCAGATCCCCCTGGAATTCTCACATCCGTCAGATGAGCAGCTCGGTGCCCCAGAGTTCTGCCACTAACATACTACCCAGGCGACCCCGGAATCGGGCCGAACATTCTCCCGATCACCCCGGAACGATTCCGCTGTCAAACAATTTGTCCATTGAGAAAAAGGAAAAGCGGTAAGTGTGATACAGTATCCCATCAAAACAGTTCTCACCCTTCATTTCCTTAT
The DNA here is from genome assembly GCA_949987735.1 of Leucophora obtusa. NCBI lineage: Eukaryota > Metazoa > Arthropoda > Insecta > Diptera > Anthomyiidae > Leucophora > Leucophora obtusa. The sequence goes on along the minus strand of OX465295.1, from coordinate 106,986,810 downwards.
AAAACCAGATCAACTAGAGGTATTCAACATCCACCCCAAATCACCTAATGCTCCAGAAAATGTTCAACAGGCAACCCAAATATCCCGGTACCCATTCCTGCTATCTCAAACGGTAAGATTCTCACCGATTCCCAATCGGTACTTTGTTGGACCCCCTCTGCACTCTCAACAAAGCTGTATTTTCTTACTTCAGGTTTTTGAGCTCGAGGCTAGCGATTTTGACATAAATATTATAAGGAGAATATTACTGCACTGCACAGACGGCGATGTTTAAAGAATTATAATTTTAAGTTTGATTTTTATGTAAATATTCACTGGAAGAATCCTGAGGATGATATTCCAAGAATATCGAAATATAGATTTATAAGGAAAATATTTATAAAATCACTGACACTTTTCAGCATTTTTTTGGATTTCTTTTGAACGTAGTTAACAGTCTACCTTCCAATATCAACGCTCTACCATTTTCAGCAAATATTTTTGCTGATTTTAGCATAAATTTTTTTTTCCATTAAACTAAATTCAACTTGAATATAACTATAATTTTTAGGATGTACTAATAAAGCTAAATTTTTTGCTGACTCAGCAGGGTAATACAAATAAATATTTGTAGATTTAAAAGACTTTTTCTTGCTGTTTCTTTTTACTAATATTCAGCAAATATATTATGATGCTGATTTTAACAGATTTTTCTGTAGATTCCTTTTTAACAAATTTTCGGAAATTTTGTATGCTATTTGTACCTACCGCTTTCTATCAGGGTAATTATAAAAAAGAAAAAGTAGAATTTTTACAAAAATTTTTCTTTACAATACGTGCAAGTTTTGCGAATGCGAAAAATTTTTTTCCATAAGAATTCAGCGTTAACACCCCTTTGATAAGAGTTGTTAAAGAAAAATGTTTTTAAATTTTAAAAGTTTTTTAAAAGAAATTATACTTAAGGTGGCACGCGACAAATTTTTAAAAAAATATGTGTCTATTTTTGGCACGCAACGAAAAAGGTCTTGCCACACCTGATATAGACAAATTTGGTAGCAAATACCAGTGCGGAAAAAATGCTCTTCTTTCATTACTACTAGCAAAATTAATAGACATATTTACCGGGCAGAAAAGAAAAATCATTCATTAAGAACAACATAGGTTCAATAATATTCTGGCCCGACTTGGCATCGCCGCATTACGCTAGATCCATTTTAAAACTACTCGATGATCACAATATTGAATATATTAAATTATACCTAAGTCCAACAAATGTCCTCTCCCATCGAAAGGCATTGGGCCACAATTAAAAGCAAACTGCGAAAGAGTGTAGCCATCTGTCAGGCCAAAAAAGATTTTGTCAAAAAGTGGAAAGACACCCCCAAGAACATCAACCAAAGAACTGTCGGAAACCTTATGCAGGATTTAAGAAAAAAAAGTCTGAAAGGAATGTACCAAACGATAATTCAGGAATTTTATGAATGTAAAATTATTTTTAGAATTATAATTTTTAATAATCAATAAAAAAGATTTCATGCATACTAAATTAGTTGCTTTTTTAAAATACAATTTTTCAAAAATAACTTGATACGATCTCTACACAAAAACATTTTCGTTAAATATTTGTATTTTCTTTACAAATTAACGAAACATTTCTATTTTTTATGTAAATTGTTTTTTAATGAAAGTGTTTCATTAACTATAGGAAACTTTTCATATATACTGTGAGCGCCAAAAGAAGCTGTACACTTTATACTTTATATTACAAATTTGCTTTATCATTTAATTCAACATTTTATGTTTTGGAAAAATATACTCGTACAAGGGCAGTACGAAATGTTCTTAGCCCGACATAGAGATGGCAATATAAACAGCAAAAAGCTTTGTATAATGGAAACTTCCATCCGTCATATGAACACCAGTTAAATTTCATTTCGATCGGTCAATTCATTCCTACAGTAACAGGTGTTCAAAAAAGGCGCTTTAGTGATTTTTTTATAATAGAAAAATTAGAAATTCGTGGTATGATTAAATATTTACATAAGAAATTCATAATGATATGGTGAATGTGTTAGGTGAAAGTGCTCCTTCATATGCAACGGTAAAAAATTGGGTTGCTGAATTTAAACGTGGTCGTACAAGCATTGAAGATGAACCACGAAGTTGACGTCCAAAAACTGCAACAACGCCAGAAATCATGTCTAAAGTCCATGATCGATCGACGAGTGAAAGTGCGTGAAATAGGGAATGCCATAGGCATCTCAAATGATCGAGTACATTTTATTTTGCATCAAAAATTACACATGAAAAAGCTTTCTGCAAGATGGGTGCCGCATTTGTTAACAGTTGACAAAAAACGCATTTGAATGAAAATTTGTCACCATTTCTCTGATTTAGCTCCCTCTGACTTCTACCTGTTCCAAAATCTAAAAAAATTCCTTGCTGGCAAATGTTTTAACTCGCATGAAGATGCAATGGCAGCTGTAAACGATTATTTTGAGGATCTTCAGGAAAATTATTTTAATTAAAGGATAGAATTGCTAGAAAAACGTTGGACTAAGTGTATTGAAGTTTCAGGAGATTATATTGAAAAATAAAATAATTTTAAAAATCTAGCTCTTGTTTTTCATTTCGAACTGCCCTCGTATTTCCTCATTTTATAAAAAAAACAACAAAAATCTTGCAATAACAAAAAATGTACAAAAAAAACAAAAATACCAAAATTACTTCATTTTCATTTCTACAGCGTCAGAAGATATTTTAAAGTAAGAATAATAAAAGAATTTTGTATTTATTTAATTATAGTACAGGAATTTAAAGTGCTAAAATTTTTATTTTGAAAAGTTAGTCAGATATAACATAATAATAAAATAATTAATATAAATAATTAAAATATAATAAAATTATGTCTCTATTTCTAAGATAAGTCTGTGACTCTTAGTTGTGACTGTATTCGCCCTGTGTTTGTTGTTGCACAGTCACAATAACTTATTTTTATTATTCAATAAACTATAAAACCTACCAAGAATGGGTAATTTTTAAGAAAAAGTAATGAAATATGTAAAATTGTTGAAATTATTCGAGTTGCTCGAGTAATTTTGAAACCTTAGACGATTAATCGGGTAATTTCAAAATCTGAAAATCGATTTACTCGGTTACTCGAACAAAGCTAAACCCGAGTGACTTAAACGCCCTACTGTATGTACTAAGATGATGTGGACGGGGTTCGGAGAGGGTCCAGAGACCCTGTTATTTGAACACATTTTGCGGCTCAGTATAATTAAAAATAAAACTGTAGTTTTACTAATTTTTTACTTAAATTTAGGTTTGTTAAATTTAATAAAAAATTTGTTAAGATCAACAAACAATTTTAATTTTATTTTAATCTAAAACACATAAATTTTTATGTTAAATTAACAAATTTTTCTATTCAGCCAACATACACATTATTTCGAGTGTTCGATATCAAAAATCGATGTAGCTGACGTTGCATCGCGGTTTAAAGTTCGATATTTTTAAATATGTCTAAATTTTTGGAAATCTTAGCTAAAATAAAAGTTTAAGGGGTAATTTTCTAAAACACTTCGGTGAAGTGTTGCGTTATTTCAATATAAATTGTTTGTGTTACAAAAACAATTTACATTGAAAGTTCCCTTCACTTCACCCAAGTGTTTTACGAAATTAGGTACTAAATCATCTACTCTTATCTACTGCTTTTCAAAAATACACAGTCAACTTCAAGAAATATTGCAAAATTCCAAAAACATTATTTATGAATCGTTTAAAAAAATAAAAGACGTGTTTTTTAAATATTCACTAATAAATAATGCATTTTTGCAATTTCTGCAAGAATATCTTTCCTTCAGCTAAGATTTGTATAATTCAGGAAATTACTTAAAAAGTTAGAGCCATTTAAACATGAGATATTTTGTTAAAAATATCGGACTTTGAACCGCAATGCGGAGGGGATTACACCGAATTTTGAAAAACTAAAAACAAGACACACATATATAATAGAAACGTTGAAAAGCCGTAACAGTAATTTGAATGATATCCATAGTCGTATATCCGAAAGCCGTTTCGAAAGTTTTTGGAATGACTCAGTATAATTATATTAAATATGCGGTCGAATAAAAGCATTTTGTTAATCAAAATATTTTGCACATCGGAGTTCTTGCATCCTTGGTCCCTCAACTGTTTTCTTAGGATAATTTGGTAAAATATTCTATGTTAGTTCTGTGGCATATATATAGGATTGCAGGAGGAACCTTTCAAATAAACCAGCCGCCTTTGTCGGTGTAATCCAAATGTTTTTCAAATTGAATATTTAGATTTTTAAAAAAGAAGATTTAAAGATTGGTTTTCCTTTTTTCCTTTATATGCAATAAGGTGTCCCGAAAAATGGATTTCTTGTGAATCGATTTAAGTAATAGCACTCAAGTAAAGCATATTGATGAGCTGAATATGGAAGAAATAAGCAAACAATTTTTAGAGTATATTTTAATTCCCCATTAGCGATTTAAGATGTTAATATTAGCGTAATTGACATCCAAAATTGTGAAACGAAGAACTTGATACAAGAAACGCATTTAGAAAATTTTGATGAATTTAACGTTGAGCATATTAATTTTGGATGCTCTGTGGAACAACTGTCTTTAAAACTCTAAAAATAAGGAATTCAAAAAACTATGTTTCCCATACATGTATTTTTTATTAGCATTAGTGAGCCAAAATTAATCAAACATAAAAATTTAAATAAAATTTTTTATTGTAAAGTCCTCATTATTATTTGTTACAAATTCTGTTCAAAACTTATAAACGTTTTTCCCAATACACTAACAACGCTAACTTTACATACTGATAGGTAACTGAAGATCCACTCAAAATATTTTTTACTTATGTTTCCCATTTTCAGATCTCTTCAGTGGTATTAATTCAATTTGTTTAACGTTACACCCTAACATTCAACTTTGTGTTAACTGTAGAAAATTAGTCTCTAGATAATTACTGTTGACTTGGTTTATTAGTACTAAACTAGAAGGATTTATTGAAGTGCTTACTCCGTATACATACATATATCTATATATAAACTAAGAGTGCCAGGTGGTAATCAACTTTCTTCTGTACGTTCTAAAAAAGTAAAATGTATCTAAAGGCACCATATGTTTAAAAAAGTAGCACGTACATCAACGTGTTAATAATTAAATGTTGGGATTTTTCTATATTTATCTTTTTAGTTAGAAAAACCACAAAAAGACCCCATATTAATGAGACAATAAAAAAGAACTTGCTTTAAAGCTAACATAATTTAATAGACGTAATGGTTTAAAAGCCCGATACTTCATTACCTGTAGTTTTTAAATGAATAGGTAATGATGGGGCTTTACAGTAGTCATTTTCTTCTTTCAATTGAATTTTTTTTAATCAAAACTTATAAGATTGTTAAAATTTTAATGGAATTCTTGTATTGCAAGATTTTTGGAATAACACTGAAATTCTGCCCAGTAATGTCTGAACTTTGATCTTCTGATTCCAAATCTGTTTCTTTAATTTTTCCAGTAAATAACAATTTCTGCGAATTTTTCCCTTTTGTTAACGATTTTTTTCCATTATTTGGATCGCTTTAGTGTTTTGGGAAGATTTACTCAACTGAAATTGGTATTTTAAACATTACAGCTAAGCAGGTTAGAGGGTTAAGGTTGAATCTTAACGGGATATTGCGTTATCCGGCCTTAGTGAATGTAAGCTAAACTGTTGAAAATATTTAAGGTACATTCACAATATTTTATCCTTAAAAACAACCTAAAATAAATATTAAATTAATTGAAAACACAATTAAAAAAGGACTACTTATTTTTCATTATATTCAAACCATTTTGCTATCTATTTTCTAACATTGTTTAAACAATCGACAAAAGAAATAAAAACAATTGAAAAGTCTGTTGAAACAATCTTCAATTTTTAACTGACAAAACGTTTGAAAAAACGATTATGTAGTTTGTTTTTTCATATTTGAAAGTTTTTTTTTGTTTGAATTTTCAAAACACTACAACACACAACACACACGTTTGTATTTTTATTGGTTATGTTTGTGTGTATGAGAGAATTTCTTGTAATTTGAATTTAAATAATTCTGTATATAAGTAAACTATTTTAACAAAAACGAAAAATTGTATCATCTTTCTTTGATTTGAAAATAATTTAAACAAAAAGTGATATTAATTTATGATCTATAGTCAAACTAAAAAGAACATTCATTTACTTGGAAATAAGATATCAACTAAATATTCCCCCATTCAACGAAAACCGAAAATATTTAAATTTTTTGCTTTAAAACAAAAAACAACAAAATTATTTAAATTATTTTTTCTAAAACACCGTAAGTTGTTTTTCACGTGGACAAATTTCACTCGAACTTTAAATGCCTCAAATTGCAATTCAATTTAAGCAAATGAACAATTTTTTAATTTTATAACAAAGACACAATCAAAATAAATACAAAATGTCACTTTTTGCCTAGAAAAATAATAGTCTTGTACATTAAATTTGCGTGAAAACAAGCCCTACACAATTTTCACGTGAAACTGATTGTCGTGAAAAATCATGTTTTTTTATATGGAGTTTAACAGTTTTTTCACGTGAAACCCAAACAACTGACGGTGCTTAAATATAGAAAACTATAAGTAGAACATTTGACTGAAAATATGAACGTATTTTTTTGTAGTTTGTTTTTTATTGACTGATAAAAAAGTTAAACAATATGTTTCCAATGTATTTTAATAGATTTTTCAATTGAAAACAAACTTTACCTATTACTTTTTAAATAAACCTCAATCGGTTATGGAAAATATATTGTTAGTGTATGTGTGTATAAAACCATGCTCTATGCAAGTCGCTCACGCTCTGTTACGGGCTCTTTCACTGGGTCTGTCTGAGGTTTCAAGAAGTTAAATTGCAGTTAATGGGTTTAGTATTCTTATTATATTTTTTCAAAAAATTTGCTTTCATAAATTTCCATAATTATTTAAGTTAAGCAATTTTTAATATTTATTAAGATTTTACCATAAAACTGAACCCTCTAACCTGCAAGACCGCCTCCAGGCGGGGTATATTAAATCGACCAGAAATGCACCAAAGGAGTATTTTATAATAAGAAATTATGCTTTTCCAACAGAAAACAAAATTTACTAAATTTTTTGTGAAGAATTTTTTTGTATACAATGCACGGTTTGGAAGCGAGAAAGTGTCAAAGATAAAATTTCGTAAAATTTCAAAAATTAAATATTTTAAAACAACCAAGATTTTCAAAAATCTTAAAAACATATTTAAATTGAAGAAAACAATTGATAGTGATCATGAAGTAAGATTGGAGCTTAAGCTATTCAAAAAGTTCCTTACTTTGGTCCAAGGACGCATAGGATTCCATAAGGATACCTTTAAAGGACATCGCCTTAACTTCAAAATGAATGGACGGATTTTTCTGAAATTTGGTAAAATGATAATATTTGGTATAGGTAGCAAAGTTTATAAGTTTGAATAATATAAATTGAAGTTTTGATGCGTTTTCGCTCAATTTCGCGTTTTTCGAAAAACGAAAATCGCTACATCCTCTTAAGTAACAGCACAAAAAATGTAATTTTTTTATTGCAATTACATCTTGGTAAGAGAAGTAATTTGTGCCTAAACCTAGTAATTTTTATGGCTTAGTTTTCGAGATTCACCCTTAAACTATCTTGGCCCATATCGCCTAAAGTAGGCAACGAAAAAAAATTTTGTAGAACAACTTATTGTTTATTTTTCATGAGGAACACATGGTATAAATTTCATTGCAAAAAAGCTTAGGCCGGTTAGAGGGTTAAGCTATTACCTTGTAATAGAATTTGTTGAAATGTCGGCACAGAACAACATCGCAGATGCAAGCGATTATCGCTCGGAGAAAAAACGCGCCCAAAATAATGACGAACAACGGCAGTGTCATGCCTTGATAATATTGGTGAGAGTATAAGAAAGAAAAGAAGGTAGAATGACAAAAACCGCTCAGCGATTTTTAAATGTAAAAATTGTATGAAAAAAACCCCGCGCTCTTAGTGTAGGCGCAGAATAAGAGCGCAGCGATTTTTTCCATACATTTTGACATTTAAAAATCGCTGAGCGATGCTGTCGTGAAATAGAAACTATTTCATTTTAATGGCGGTTTTTGTTATTCTCCCATTTTTTCTTGTTCATACTCTCACCGATGTTGTCAACTCTATTGTTATTTTTGCTGGTGTTCACTACATTTTGTAATATCAAGGAGTATAGCTGACAAAGGCAATCAATGGCTCTTCTGACTCTTTTTCTAGTTTTTTGCAACAAAAAAAAAAAATATAAAATATTCAAATTATTATAAAAATTTTTTTTCTTTATTCAACTTAAATATTGAACATTATTAGCAGCTCGTTAGTTCATCGTTTAGTATTGTATATTATGTTTGAAGTAAACTGAGAGAAATATGAGTGGCATAAAGTCCCCTTGTTATATATAATACATGCTTAATTATGTCGCTCCAGTTGGTCGTCGTTATTTCGGCGTCTTTTTTCTCAGAGCGACAATCGCTATCATCTGCGCTGTTATTCTGAGACGACAGTTATTCTAGGCCTACACTAACAGAGGAAGAGATGCATGCATCCTCTTGAGATTATATGCTCGTTGATAAAACTGAAAATAGCAATCGAAAAATAAAAAAAATCTTTCAATATTTTTATACCCTACACCACTACGTGGTCAGGGTATTATAAGTTTGTGCTGATGTTTGTAACACCAAAAAATATTGCTCCTAGACCCACCTTATATTATACCGATCGGCTCAGAATTTTTTTTTATTTCGATTTAACGATGTCCGTCTGTCTGTCCGTCCGTCCGTCCGTCTGTCTGTCTGTCTGTCTGTCTGTCCATGCATTCTTGTGCGCACTCTACAGTTCGCAAATATTAAGATATTTTAATGAAACTTGGTACACCGACTTGTCGGCCCAAGGACGAAGCCTATTGATTTTGATTAAAATCGGTCCATGTTTAGACCTAGTGCCTATATAAGGGTCCCCCAAAATTATATTGTTTATACGCTGCAGATCGCAAATATTAAGATATTTTGATGAAACTTGGTACACCGACTTGTCGGCCCAAGGACGAAGCCTATTGATTTTGGTGAACATTGGTCCATGTTTAGACCTAGCGCCCATATAAGTGTCCTACCAAAATTATATTGTTTATACGCTGCAGATCGCAAATATTAAGATATTTTGATGAAACTTGGTACACCGACTTGTCGGCCCAAGGACGAAGCCTATTGATTTTGGTTAACACCGGTCCATGTTTAGACCTAGTGCCCATATAAGGGTCCCCCCAAAATTGGCTTGGTTACAAACTGCAGGTCGCAAATATTAAGATATTTTAATGAAATTTGGTGAGCTGACTCACATTATAGAAAATTTTGACACAAGCCCCATTTTAACCCATTCGAATTTCGGATCCAAACAATACACCAGACTGGTATAGGGTATTGTATAATCGGCATGCCCGACTTTAACCTTTTTACTCGTTTTTATTATATTATCAATATTTATAAATAAAACAGATATTTTCCTGAAATTTTTAATTATTTCAGAATATTTTGGATTGTTATGACAAAGTTAGCTATCGTTGAAATTGACAATTCATTTCGTGTGGCATATAACATATCAAATTTCATAAACTTAACAGCTTTTCTTGATCAGATCACGATCAAGATTATCATCTGTGGTGTATCATTCACATTGACAATAGTACCTAGGACTTTCGATTCAATACTTTGTAGATTTTTTTTTGTATATTGTAATTAACTACTTGCAGTTCTTTGTAGTTCTACTCCGTACTTCCAAATGGGTAATATTATACCAACAAGAAAATCAGTAGAAAAAACACTACAATTAATGATCTAGATGTGCTTATTTTTTAACAGAAACACTAATGATTTTAACATTGAGTTGTCACCCATTACCTAGGTTTTGCTGGGAAGCATACACTGAAACTTTTATCCTTAATGATATTAATGATACAATTTCGTAGAAATTTTTGTAGAATCAATGAAGAATTTCATTATGTATATAATATTTAATTAATATTATGAAAATTTTTACAACTTTTCTTTTATAAAATTTCATAATTTCATTAAAAAAGTTCATAGAATTTGAGAAATTAGCTCTTCATAAATTTAATTAAAATGTTCTTTATATATCTGAAATTGTTCAATAGTTGTTTACTTTTTTCATAAAATATCGTCATTTCAATAAAATTTAAAAATTTTCATACATTTTAAACTTTATATTAAATATTTAATTCTCAAATAGTTTTATGTAAACATAAGGCCAAATTTTAGTAATGTGTATTAATTTCCACACTGAGGGAATTAACTTTTATAATTTTTATTTTTTTTAAGTCGATTTTTTATTATTAATTTTGGACTATGAAAATGTTTTCTAAAATAAATTAATGTTTAATTTAATGAACTCTTTCATTAGATGTATTTTGTGTATCCGTAAAATATGCAAAAATTTTATTAGGCTTTTTGCGTTTGCTAAATACTTTTTATTTATTCACTCCAGCTTAGCAGCGACAACAACCAACTATAATAAATAATAATAAATGAAATTGCTTCATAGATTTTATGAATCTCTTCATTGGCTGAATAAAACCTGTTTCATAGATTCTATGAAAAGTTTCAATGCACGAGTTCCAGTGACAATTTTCATTGAAACTATGAAGGAATTAATTACTGAAGTGAAGATAATTCTCTCTGTGTAGTTAATAAAAAAAAAAAAGAAAAAACATATGGTAAAAAAATATAAAAACTAGCCACCATCACTTTTGCCTTTAAGCCGCAAGAAGAAAGCAGAGTTGCCAAATTTGTTGAATTTGTATCACGTTGACATAATTCAGATATTTGAAATCCATAAGCCTGATGAAATTAATAAAAAAAATTTTATGAGAAAGTATTACAAATTAAATGAAAAATTTGATACAAGTATTCTAATACCGTTGACAATAATTCCTGATGGTTAAATATGTTGTGAAAGATAAAGGGCTTCAGATATGGCAAACTTTCTTGAAGCTTTTTAGTTCACAGCCCTGTTATGTTATTTTTAATTCGGTGGGGTTAAGTTCTAAAGCGGAGAATACACGAGGGAACATTCGTGAAAAATACCCATTTTTTGTGAATGTGTGTGTGAGTGTTTGTGTGTGTGTGCGTGTTGACATCGTGCAATTCGTGTTTACAAAATTGTTTGATATTTTTTGTATGAGGGGTAGAAAACTCATTGATATTTGTTTTCTAAATTGATGTTGTCGTCGCTGGGGATCAAACTCGCAACCTTAACAATAACAGTCCAACGCGCTAACTTTTAATTGCTCCAAAACGCGCACTTATTGCATTTAGTTTAAAGAAATAATGTCTGTTATTTATATTTATTTACATTTTTTACTTTGGCAACTCTAATAATAAATCTTAAACACATTAAACAGTAAGAGTTATATTTTTATAACACTTATATTAACTAAGAGAATTTACTGACTGTCTAAAGTAGTAAGGGCTGTATTTCCTTTTTGTTTTGTTGATCTTTTAGTTTTTTTTACACTTTTCCTGGTTTTTTATTTTTGTTGTTTTTTCCTTTGGGGTATAATAAACATAATGATGCAAACATTATGGGTATCAAGGTTAAATTAGGTCAAAGACTTACACATATACATATAATACATACAATAAAAATTTATTTCAGTACTGTAACGATACAAGTATATTTCTACAAAACACCTTCATTATAATATATAGAAGCAAAAAGAGAGGCATCATTGTGATGCGAAAAATATTAAAATTTTTGATTAGTTCAACACCTTAATTATTTGAAGTTTATTTTTCCCATTTTAAATGTGTATAACAACGGTAGGCAAATGCGGCCCAGACTGATTTTGGTGGACCACCTTTAAAATTGAAAACTTATTTTTTTTCCTTTTCGGCTTTTTATATAAATTTTTAAAAAATCCTTACAGCGTAATTCGTAAACAGTCTTATTGCAGGATTTTAAGCTAATTTGTGAAAAACAGTATTCATATTTGCTAAATAACAACAAAATAATAAAGGTTTATAGTTGGTACTCATTAACTCTTAACCTATAATAAAGTTTAGAGTGAGGAGGTGACTATTTATTCGTAATTGTTAATTATTTCATTTTCAGACATTAAATGATTTATTAAAGCCATCTTTTTCCTAGAATGTGTGTCCCAACCTTTATCCATCAAACTGAAAAAAGCTACAGCAATTGCGTAGCTAATGACATTTCTCAAACAAATTCCAAAAAAATTTTAAAAATAAAACAAAAAGGATAAACAAAACATTCAACATTCGATTACTTTTTGTATGCTTCGAATAATAAATTTTAAAAAATTTAATTTATACACACATTTCCATTAATTTGCTTTTAAATAATAAAACGAGTAAAAAGGTTAAAGTCGGGCATGCCGACTATACAATACCCTACACCAGTCTGGGTAAAAGCCAACTAATGTTTGGATCCGAAATTCGAATGTGTTAAAATGGGGCTTGTGTCAAAATGTTCTATAATGTGAGTCAGCGCACCAAATTTCATTAAAATATATTTGCGACTTACAGCGTATAAACAATATAATTTTGGGGGGACCCTTATATGGGCACTAGGTCTAAAAATTGGCCGATTTTAAACAAAATCAATAGGCGTCGTCCTTGGGCCGACCTAATTCGGTGTACCAAGTTTCATCAAAATATCTTAATATTTGCGACCTGTAGAGTGCGCACAAGAATGCATGGACAGACAGACAGACAGACAGACAGACAGACAGACAGACAGACGGACGGACGGACATCGTTAAATCGAATTAAAAAAAAAATCTGAGCCGATCGGTATACTATAAGGTGGGTCTAGGACCAATATTTTTTGGTGTTACAAACATCAGCACAAACTTATAATACCCTGACCACATAGTGGTGTAGGGTATAAACATGCACTTAAAACAACCTTTTCTCCAAAATAATGAACATTAAAACATAAAAAATATGTAATTTAGTTATTTTGAAAATATCTAGACTCAGAATTCAAAGGTTTGTCGTTGGTCAACAAAATTTCTAAGAATGTTAAATTTTCAAAACAAAAAAAAATATATATTTTGTTTAAAACAAATCTTCATAAATTTCTTAATTTTTAAATAAATTAAAAAATGCCACTAAAAATTAAAAATATACACAAATATGCATTAAAAAGCACAATATAAACACTAAAAAGTTTTTTATGTTATGCATTTTAAGTAATTTGCTTTAAAAATAAATAATTTTAACTGCATAACCAAACTTGTTTTTCAATCAAATACTTCAGTTTAATTTGAAATCACTCCTAAAATCGGATAGATGCCCAAATGGCACTAAAAATTAAAAAGCTGTTTCCGCAACAACCTCAGTTTCCGCAACTCCATGAATTTATATTAGTTGCGTTATGGGAGGTTATATTGTAGTTATGATACAAACTGGGCATTTTTGCATTGTGTACAAAACATCATCGTAAGTACCTTGACAGTGTTTTATTAAAACAAAAAAAAATTTCATTCATCTCTAATAATATTTTTAATTTGTTCTGATTACAAATAAGGTGTAAGATTAGGGTTGCCAGACGGTCTTGATTTGGCTTGATTGTCAAGCTTTTTCAATGCGTGTCAAGAATAAAGAAAAAATGTCATTTGTCAAGCTAAAACGGAATTTTAGAAATTTTTCCATCAAATTGATAAGAAAAATTAACCATTAGCAGAAAAAAAACTAATTGTTTTTAAATGTACCATGACTAATTTTCACGGACAAATGACTGTTTCCTTGGTAGTAATAAAGCATCGTAAGTTGTTTGAGTTTCACGGGAAAAAACTGTTATACTCCATATAAAAAAAATAATTTCACGTGAAAATTGAGTTTCACGTGAAAATTGTGTAGACTTTGTTTTCACGCTAATTTAATGTACAAGACTATTATTTTTCTGGTGAAAAAGTGAAATTTTGTGTTTATTGTGATTGTGGCTTTCTATTTACATAAAAAAGATTTTCGTTTTCAGAACTTAAATTATTATTTAAGGCTTTTAAAGTTTGAGTGAAATTTTTCCACGTGAAAAACAACTTACGGTGCTTAAAGTATAAAAAGTCTTTCTTTGAATGAAAAGGAAACGTTTGAGTTAGCTAACCAATTTATACAAAATGCTTTAAAATACTTAGAAAAAAGATGTGATTTTGGAGAAAAATCAGTTTTTTTTTTAGCAAATTGCTGTTTTAAATATAAAAAACTCGTTGTTGTCAAGGAATAATTAACCAGAGCTGCCATTTATTTTAAAAATATCAAATTCAATATTTTGTCTCATGCCTAGCAACGTTAAGTATTTAAAGTAAATCTACGTTAAACCGATACTAGTTCATAAAATTTTAAACAGGTTATGTTTATAATTTTTCCGTTATAATCGAAAGTATGTCGGCAAAATTTTTTAGGAAGTAACGCGAATAAGTTGCGTCAGATGTAAAATATATAAATGTTGAGTTTTCAACGTTGATAATTATCCGTGTTGAAAGCTTATGTGCATACGAAAAGTAATATGTTAGTTTCGTCTTAAACGTGTTTTTATGCACTTTGGGGTCTTTTATGAGTTAACGGATATAGTTAAGTTGAAAACACAGCTACTGATATGTTGTATGCAGATTACTGCTTACAACAGGGAAGTTTTTGAAAAATTGCCAAAAGACATATCCATTGAAAACATATGGGCCCATTTTTTTAAAAAATGTGGTACAAAAATGTAGAAAATCTGTATAAATTAATATCATTTAAATTTTCAAGTCAATTTTGCAATTTTTTTTGCTAATTTAACTGAATTTTAAATTGTCAAGAAAAATCAAGCCTTTTTTTCTGAATGTCAAGAAAAATCAAGCTTTGTCCTCTTGAATGTCAAGCTTTTTGCTAATTTCGATCTGGCAAGCCTATGTAAGATGGTCACCCTAAGTATGTATGTATCAATCACCACTCTTTTATTGACAAATGCTGATCAACAGTGCGTATAATAAATACATGTAAAATAGTGATCATACGCTCCGTTATACTCTTCATAAACTATATTGCCACTAGGGAATGCAAAATCCCGCACTTTTTGATAAATTTGATAAATCCCGGGAATTCAAGATAAATTTCCCGGGATCCCGCAAGGGAAATAAATTAGAAAATATTTTATAATAATTTTAAAACTTTTATAAATAAAATGTCTTATAGACCTCAAATTTTCATGATCACGTAAAAGCTCAGGTGGTTTTTCTTTTAATTTTCGCAGTGGGAAAAAATTAATTTTATATTATAAATTATATAAGTCTAATTATATATTTTTAAAAATTTAATAAACTAAAACTAATGTTTAGACTAAAAAACTTGTCCGCAGAAAAAAAATAAATAAATAAAAATTAAAACAGAAAATAATTTCAGAAAATTAGAAAAAAAATTTTAAATTATGGGAACGAATTTTAACTTACTTTAATTCTTTAAAGTGAATTTAATTCTTTAATTTTCTTTAATTCTGTACAAAATACATAGGTGCGATTCAAAATTTTTTATACAAACACCGTTTGAGTGGTTTTCAGAGGCACTAAAAGAAACTTAAAATATTCGATCAAGTCAGGCACTATCCACGGCTCTCATCTGAAAAACTGAACTGATTTTAAGAGAGTTTCAGTGTAAAATAACAAAAAACGTGAAAAAGTGGTATTTTTAATTATTTTTTATTGTTTTTAAGCAATTTTAATTAAATTGTAAAGTGCACTTGTGTTGTTTGATATTTTCTCTGCATTAGTTTTGTATAATTAGCACAACATTTTGCTTATTAATATTAAAAAATATGCGTTAAAAAAAAACACTAAAAACTGTTTCTCTTAAAACCAGTTTGCATACAAAATTAAAGAGACTTTTTAACAGCAGTTAAGGCTGGTGGTTTGTCTTTAGTCTATATAGTCATTTCTTTTACTCAATCGCTGTTTTGGTTACTTTGTGAATTTTTCCAGTTGTAGTAAAGGTAGCAAATTGTAGTAAGTGAGCGAACAAGCCTAATGTAAAATTTTTACTATTTTAAAAGGTTGGAAAATATTGCATAAGAAAATTTTAAATAATCGACTTTATTATTTTAAATTGCAAGTTTTGAAATCCCGGGATTCCCGGTCCAAATTCCCGGGAATACGGGAACTGAAAAATTCTTAATTTCCCGGGAATCCCGGGACGGGAAATCCCGGGATGCATTCCCTAATTGCCACACATTCGTTTTGTTTTGTAAAACAAAAATTTAACATTTTGACGAAAAATTGCAGATTTTTTACGGCTAACCGAAAATTTCTTCCGATTCGGTTGAAATTTGAAAATAAAATATTTTTCTTCTGCTCCACAGAGCTGCGTTAAATAATTTTTTGTCTAGCCCAGCATTTTTGGTAGTTTTGTTGAAAGAATTTACAGAAA
Source organism: Leucophora obtusa (assembly GCA_949987735.1). Taxonomy (NCBI): domain Eukaryota; kingdom Metazoa; phylum Arthropoda; class Insecta; order Diptera; family Anthomyiidae; genus Leucophora; species Leucophora obtusa. The sequence goes on along the minus strand of OX465295.1, from coordinate 106,970,276 downwards.
CTGGAAATTTGTATTTTACAAGCTCACTTTACTGCATTACTGAACTCCATAAACAAATCATATTCAAAATAAATATGATTTTAAAAAAAATAAAATATTTGAAAGATTTTCATTTCAAAAAGAACTGATTTAAAAAAATTTCAGAAAATTTAGAAAAAGCGGGAATTGGTTGTCCTGCGCGGGACGCGGGAATCGATGATAAAAAGTGGGACATCTGGCAACGCTAGTTATCAGATTGTAATCATAGAAAATAGAAAAATTTTCCCAAAAATCGAAAAAGAAAAAAATGGGGAAAAAGGGAAAAAGAAAAAAATTGTAAAATGAAAGAAATCACAACTTGTTATGAATAATTAGATGAAATATAAAAATTTTACTTTATTTTCATTTAACCAGTCGTCATTTAAAAGATCTAAATTTCAAATTAGATTTTCAAAATTTTATATAGAACAATTTCATTTGAAATTGCAAAAAGAAATTTTTAGTTAAGTGTTTGTAATCGTCGCATAGGACAATCGTAATTAATATTAGAATTAGTTACTATTTTTTCTAGAGATGATTTATAGGAAGAAGAAGAAGAAAACATTTTTATTGAAAAATTTAACAGACACAAGGGAATCACCAGGCTGCCGCAGTTTCGTCTCACCCAAAGACTCGTCAGTGGTTAGTTTATGTGTCAACTGATCAAAGTCATTTTTAATTGTTAATTTGTCCCTATATTAAAAACTTTTTGTGTATTGCCATGACCGGGAATTGAACCGGTAGCCCTCTACACAGCCTATGACTCGTAGCATCACCTCTTAATAAGATACACCACGGTCGGCATAGCGCTGAGTGTGGCTAATTGATTCCTATAAATCAGCACAAAAAGAAATTTCATTTTAAAATATCTCATTTTGTAACAAAAAATTCCGATTTTAATTGGAAATTTTTTAAATAAAATAATCGCCCTTAACATTTGAATTTTCCAAATGTATATTTTTGTTAAATACGACTTTAGTTAAAATTTTAGGTGGCAGTATGCTTTGACCTAGTACATTTTTAGAGCATTCTGATTGGTTAATTTATTTTCAACCAATCAAAATATTTGAAAGTCTAAATAATTCTTTAGGATTTTCATACACAAAGTGAACAAAAGCGTATGTTTAAAAATAAAGTCGACTCTAAAGCACCGTAAGTTGTTTCAGTTTCACATTAAATAACTGTTATACTCCATATAAAAAAATGATTTTTTACGACAATCAGTTTCACGTGAAAATTGTGTAGAGTTTGTTTTCACGCAAATTTAATGTACACGACTATTATTTTTCTTGGGAAAAAGTGACATTTTTTGTTTATTTTGATTGTGTCTTTGTTATAAAATTAAAAAATTGTTCATTTGTTTAAATTAAATTGCAATTTGAGGCATTTAAAGTTCGAGTGAAGAAAAACAACTTACGGTGCTTAAAAATAAAAAACAAATTTAAATTTGGTTTTGATTTTTTTTTGATTAAATTTGCAGCACTGAATTTCTAATGGAATTTTCTAAATTCGAAATGGAAAATGCTAATACCTTTTAGAATTTTCCCATTTCGAAATCAAAAATCGAAATTTCTCTTAAAATTTTCTCAATTTTGTAGGAAAAAATTAATGAGTGTTATTTTTGTTCACATTAAAGATCAAATATGATAAACTCCAAATAGAATTCACAATTAATTTCACTTGAAATTCTTCAAATTTCATTCGGAAAGATATGGTGTAGTTCTTTTTTAGTTTTCTCTAAAGGATCGTATTGAACTAATTCTAGACAGTCTTTTGGAAATCCTGAGCATACATGTTGTTACTGTAGAGTATACAGTTATGTTCCTAAAATAATCGCTTTTGCAATAGTCTTAAATTTCTGATTGCATGCGAGTAATTGACTAGCGTTCCTCCTAAACTGCAAAGTTTTTTAACATTAAATGACGGAGTGTTGGTGTATAAAAACCGATATGAAAATTTAATTATACAACGTTTTCCAAATGTTGATCACGAACCTATCAGCGTTCGTAATTGCATCCTAGGAGGTCTGCGAAATATTCTCAAAAAATACTTCAAAAACAAGAATTTTTTAATTTAGCAGCTGTTAGTTTAAATTTATTACTGCATTATAAAAATATCAGCTTCTCATAAATAATGTGATAACACTCACACAATATATTTTCCATTGAGGTTTATTTGAAAAGTAATAGGTAAAGTTTGTTTTCAATTGAAGATTCAATTAGAATAAATTCTGAAAGTGGGGTTAATCGATTTGGCAAGTGAAACATTCAAATAGTAATAACATTTTTTTGGCATTAGTATTAGTCAACTAATGCCAATGAAAATATCCCAAGTATGTTCTAATATTGAAATCAAGGAAAGAGATTTTAAACCACTCTTTTGCGCTAACCCTTTGTCTGAATGAAGTAATATTCAATTATATATCAGGAAATAAGTTTAAAATAACTTGTGCAAAATTTTGGATGTTTATCCGAAACAAAATAAAAGTTATTGATTTTTAATATGAAAACGGACAACGTATCTACAAGACTTTAAATTTTAAAACACCTTTTGGATGTTTATTTATTAACGTTTAAAATTTAATTTTTGAGTTAATTTTTAATGAACACTTATTCTACTTTTCAAATATATACATATAACAAAACTCATAAAATTAAATAAATATGCATTTAAAATTAATATATTTGAAAATATGCAGCAACAAATCAATGCAACAAATAAATACATGTATTTGCATAAAATGGCAGGCCGCTCCCTTATACACATATTTCATACACTAAATATGTAGCCAATTAAACTACATAAAAGAATATAAAAATTTTCCATTTTTAATCACCATAACAATGAATATATAAATATTAAATTACTCTCCAAACTAAAGTCCAGACTTCGCTGTTATATTTAACCACAAAGCAACATTTAAAAGGAACAATAGAATATACAAAATAGAAATGAAACTTATAGAAAAGTTATTAATTGTGTAAAAACATAGTTAGGTAAGTGCGAAGTGACAAGATACATATACACAGTGGCATTCAATTAAATTTTGTAAAAACCCTCCATCAAGGACAATGCAAATTGTAGCACTTGATGATTTGCTATATGTTGATTTTTTGCTTACGCTACTTCTCTTGTACTCGTTCAACACTTTAGATGACGTATCGTAAAAATAAGTATAAAACGAATAAAAAAGTTGAAGACGGGCATGCCAACTATATGATACCCTACACCAGGCAAATAATGTTTAGATACGAAATTTGTATGCTTTGAAATGGTATTAAAATCTGTCTATAAAATTGCAAAATACACTTGAAAATCTGTAGGAAATTTTGAATTTGCCTAATGTTAAGTGTATTTAAGAGAAAATTCGAAATACAGTACATATAAGCGTTATGTCCAAATATGGACCGATTCTGTCTCAAAATTAATACGCTCTACCCTTGGGTCTATGTAAGTTTGCAGCATACGAAGTTTCAGTAATATATCTTTATATTTGCGACCTATAGCATGAAAACAAGCAAGGGCTAATTTTTAAGGGACCTTTATAAGTCTAAACAAGGACCACTTCCAACGAAACTCAATTGGCTTTTTCCCTGGGCCCATATCATGAACTGGTGTATCAAATTTCATTAAAATATCTTCTACGAACTAAAGGGTGGTTAAATTTTAAGGGCCGATGTTGAATGTGAACCACAACTTAACGTCAAGTTTTCTTCATTTCATTTGACATTTCCCAATTTCAGACTAACTCAATTTGAACCATGGAAAGATACACAATTGAGCAACGCGTTAAAGTTGTTCCGGCTTATTATGAAAATGGGCGTTCAAATCAAAATGCATTTCGTGCACTTCGTGAGCCCACAATCAGGAGAATTGTGCACAAATTTCAGCAAATCGGGTCTGTAGGAAATATGAAAACATCTGTTTTTTGTGTTTGGTGCGGTTTATGGGCTGGCGCCGTCATTGGGCCGTACTTCTTCGAAAATGAGGTTGGCCAAGCAGTTACCGTGAATGGTGTTCGCTATAACGGACTTATTGTGGCCAGAAATTGAGAATGTGGACCTGGACGGTATGTGGTTTCAACAGGATGGTGCCACTTGCCACACAGCCAACGAAACAATGGCTCTTTTGCGCGAGAAATTTAATGGCCATGTTATCTCATGTGGTGGCGATGTCAATTGGCCGCCAAGATCATGTGATTTGACACCGTTGGACTTTTTTCTTTGGGGTTATTTGAAAGAAAAGGTGTAGGTCGATAAGCTAGCAACAATTCAAGAGCTAAAGGATGAGATAATTCGGCACATTAACGGCATAGAACCTCAATTATGCCTCAGCGTCATCGAAAATTTGAACCATCGGATGGAGGTGTGCCGCCGAGGTCGCGGCGGCCATTTGGCAGATATTTTGTTCCATACATAATTGAACCATATCAATATTATCATATAGAAAGAAATGACAATAATTTCCTAAATAATTTGTGTTTTATTCAAAATCAACATAGGCCACTAAAATTTAACCACCCTGTAGTTTAAGCGCCGATTTTTGAGGGGACCTTTACAAGGACACTAGATCTAAACATGGACCGACATTTAAACCAAAATAAATAGGCTTCTGCCTTGAGCCGACAAACATATATCAATGTATCAAATTTCATCAAAATATCTTAGGGCCAGTTTTATAGTCAGAACTAAGAAAGAATTACTTCTAAAATTTTACTTAATTCAGAAATTTCCAAACAAATTATCTAAACTAAGAAATATTTAATATATTGGTTTTTAGTTCTGATTGTAAAACGGGAACTACCGACTAGTAGTGTACGCACGCGAATACATGGACAGACAAACAGACAGACGGGCATCGCTAAATAGAATCGAAAGGTGATTCTGAGTCGATAGGTAAACCGAAAGGTGAGCATAGGTCTAATATTAATTCTTTTTTATCACTGGATTTATTTTTAGATTTATGTATTTTTTTTTAAATTCACATTTTATTTTTTAATTTAAAAAATTTAATATTTTTATCAAAATCCAATACGTATAGGATAATATAATGTGAAATAAAATCATTAAATTTTGTAAAAATGTGAACACAGAAATTGAATTAAACTAAGTCCATCTTTTTTTGGAGTTAGCTTAATTCAATTCCAGAAATTGCATTTCCTGAAAATTAAAATTTTTGTAATAAGTGATTTGGATTAAAATATTAAATTTTGAAAATTAAAAAACAATAACAAAATAAAATAAATCCAAAAATAAATCCAATGATTAAAAAAAGGCCTATTATTATTTTTAAAACCAACTTTTTTAATTTTTCTCAACAAAAACAATCACTTGTATTCAAACAATATAACTTCCTTTTGGGAACTTATTTATATTTTGAGAAAAGTTTATGAATAAACTTCCTTAAAACATAAAAAGTACTATTTATAATTGTTTAAAAATAGTATTTTAAAACTGCAAAATAATGGCGAATTACGGAAAAGCGCTTTATGCAATAAACATTTTTTTACAAAACGCATCTTTTGTTTATAACCTATATATAAAAAAATATAAAAAACTATTATTTATTTCTTTGCAATTTTTTTGCAAAATTTTGGGAATTTTTATTATATATTTTTTGCTAATACAAATTACCTTCATTGCAAACGCATCTTTAAAAAGAGTACTCCAATCTGTAGCAAATGTTGTTCTTTTCTCTTTCATACGAATACAGTTTTGTATTTTGCTATCTTTTATCATTCCACTCCAGAGTCAAGCATGTTTGCCTCTAGACTATAGATTTTTTTCACACTGCTCTGGTAAATTTTCTGTTCGTCTTTTTCTTTAAGTTATTTTTAGTTAAAATAGCAATTCCATACGAAAGCGATCACGATTTGTCCAAAATATTTTTGTTTACAATTTTTTGTCTGTATTCGTTAGAACATCGAAAAAATTAGATACATGTTTTTTTGGACGACCGACCCGTACGGTCCATTGTGGTCGGTTGAAAGAATCGATTTTTTCACATAACCGCCAGAACTCGATTGGCAAGAAATTCGGTGGCCATAACTGAGACTGTTTTCTGGGTGTGTTACAAACATTATAACAAACTTATTGTACCCTGTCCACGTAGTGGTATCGCGTGTAAAACGATGAAAGTTTGGCTGATTTTACAACTTGTGCTATAAATACAAAAAAAAAGTTTTATAAATTTTTAAGTAAATTTCAAATATTTTGGAAGAAACTATTCTATTCATGACTCATTCCGCATGGGATATAAATTGATTATACTCTAATTGGTTCTACCATTATTTTCTAAGTGTATTTTCAGATAATGTATAAGAACAGAGTTTTTTTTTGTAGAACTGAATTGACATGAACATGACAAGACATGTCCAATTAAATGACAATGATGTTCAATGTTTGTACAAAACAAACGAAATAAAAAACCAAATGACGAAGGAGTAAAAAATATGTTTAATAAAAAAATTGCCAAAATTCTAAAAGTGAATGATATACATAAAAATGTTATGCAATAAAAACGAAGGCATTATTTAATTTTACTACAAAGAGAAAACATATTCATTGCTACAACCGAATTTCTTGACAACTGAATTTTTTGAAAACAATTCAATATCTTCTTGACACAATTGAAAAACTTTTTTCAACCAAATCTGTATTGTTATTGTTGTTATTTGTGTAGCCCAAACCAAATATATCGGTAACTGCAACCATATCATTCGGTAGGCAAGAAATTCGGTTGTCACAATGAATCTATTTTCTCTGTGTACTCTATATATTTATGTATGTATATATATAATGACATTGACAGAGGATCTTTAATGGGGTTTCTCTCGTTTACAACAAACCAAAAATATTTATAAACATTTTTGATATGGTATTAAAAATGTCAGCTTCATTGAGCTGCCAGTTAAGGAAAAAGATACTAGGAAAATTATCTTTTCTTTTTTTTATTCACTTTACGCTTATAATATTTTAAATTGAATTCATTTGCATACCATCTTCTTAAGAATTGCCATAAAAATGGTCAGTAAAAATTTCAATAGTCCATCTGTCTTAAAGAATTTTTATAGCTTTTTTCTGCATAGCTCTTCTTTTTAAAAATTAAAAATTTTTTTAAGCAACAACCATTACTTATGAATTATTAATAAAACTTTCTTTTAGTCATTCTTATCGTTTTTTGTTTTTTTTTGGGCAATATAATAAAAATTTAATATAACGATAGATCTTTTATATTGTTGCATTGAAAAATAGCCTGTAATTCTATTATGAAAAAATATACTGTATTTATATAAAGGAAGAAAACCTGACTAAATAGTAATGGCAGCTTGTTTTTATGTCGAACAATTGTTAATTCGTTATAATTTTAATAAAACTTTATATTATAATCAAAAGTACTGTTCAGGACATGGAAACCACTTAGCTTGATATTAGGCCAGTGATTTTAATTTACTGTAAATGGAAAAATAATTTCAATTTCGAATTAAGCAGTACTTAAATTTTAAAGAAATGCAATATATACCCAGTGTAGAAAATCATTACCAGATATGTGGTTATGTAACTACATACTTGGTAATGGTAACTAGTTACTTTTGTTATTACATTTCTTATTACCTTTATATGGCGATGTCGCGAAAAATAATGAGTTATGGTTACAGACCAGCATACGAAAAATCAAAAAATATATCGTTACCTATGTGCTTACCAGTACTGACAAAAATAATGAGTATTTTTTTTAATAAAATTTGCTGGTGCGGGAATCGAACCTGGGTCTACAGATTGCCAGTCAATAGCTCTACCATCTGAGCTATATCGACATGTAATATTTAATAGATAAAAACATAATTGACCTGCTGCACACAAGTAAGCTTACTCGCCAACATACAAAAAAGCAAAAAATATGTGGTTACATATATCATTACCAGTATTTAAAAAATATTGAGTCTAAAAATAGATTTCAAAAAATTTTCAAAAAAATCTAGAAAATTATCTTCTATTTGAAATAATGATAAAAATAAGTCATTATCAGTAAATCATTATTATATGTTTTAAAATAATGCAGAAGGTAAGTGGGTGTCATTACTGGTAGTCCAAAAAATAATGATATGTCATTACCGTTCCTACACTGGGTAATTAAACCGAAGTTTTTGTCTACTATTACAAGGTTTGCCAGGTACTATTACTTTTTATAAATAAAAAATGCTCCATTATATTGAGAATAATATTTTTATTCAAAATTATTAAATACCAAAATACACTTTTTTAAATAACCCAGTGTAGAAAATCATTACCAGATATGTGCTTATGTAACTACATACTTGGTAATGGTAACTAGTTACTTTTATTATTACATTCCTTATTACCTTTATATGGGCATGTCGCGAAAAATAATGAGTTATGCTTACACACCAGCATACGAAAAAACAAAAAATATATCGTTACCTATCGTATGTGCTTACCCGTAATGACAAAAATAACACTATGCGACAGTCAAGATCGGGATGGGATGAAACCAACGGGAAATGTTATATCGGTCAAAAACAAGTTATACGTGTCCCGGCGTTTCGCTGGGTCACCCTTGGAATCGAGATATAACTTTTTTGTGACATAACTCGAGAACCACTAGTCCGATTTTGCTCAAACAATTATAAAAAAATTAAAAATTACAATTCCTTTAATCTGTTTATATAACATTTTTCTATATACTCAACAGTTTTGCCGGTAAAAATAAATGTTTGTTACCGCTACCATAAAAATCAATAACCTTTTGTTTTACTTTTTTTTAATATTTTAGGCAAAAAATATTTTTTTCTTCATACATTTATTTTTACCGGCAAAACTGTTGAGTATATAGAAAAACGTTATATGAACAGATTAAAGGAATTGTAATTTTTAATTTGTAATTGTATTTGTTTGAGCAAAATCGGACTAGTGGTTCTCGAGTTATGTAAAAAAAAGACCACCAAAGGTCAAATCGATATATCTCGATTCCTACGGGTGACTCAGCGAAACGCCGGGACACGTATAACTTCTTTTTTACCGATATAACTTTCCCCGGTAGTTTGAACCCTTCCCGATCACTGACCCCTACCATTTGTCTCACAGTGTAATGAATCTAAAAATAGATTTTCAAAAAAATAAATTATATAAAAATAAATATTTTTTATTGTATTTTTTTTTTTAATAAAATTTGCTGGTGCGGGAATCGAGCTTGGGTCTAGAGATTGCCAATCAATACCTCTACCATCTGAGCTATATCGACATGTAATATTTAATAGATAAAAACATAATTGACCTGCTGCACACAAGTAAGCTTACTCGCCAACATACAAAAAATCAAAAAATATGTGGTTACATATATCCTTACCAGTGTTTAAAAAATATTGAGTGTAAAAATAGATTTCAAAAAATTTAAAAAAAATCTCGAAAATTATTTTCTATTTGAAATAATGATAAAAATAAGTCATTATCAGTAACTCATTATTATATGGTTTAAAATAATTCAGAAGGTAAGTGGGTGTCATTACTGGTAGTCCAAAAAATAATGATATGTCATTACCGTTTCTACACTGGGAACCGAACTGATACAGATAATATAAATATCAATAAGCAGTTAGTCCTGTTGTATGCACACTGCCCTCCATTTTAGAAGTCTTCCAAATTATGCAAAAATGTACCTGAAAAATAAGTTGTTGTAGAAAATGGAATTTTAAATTTTAAAGAAATATAAGAGCTTAAGTATACTCAGAATAACTTTACCATAAAACTTCAATAGTTATTTAAAAAGTAAATCGGTAAAGTTGTTTGAATTGAATAAGCTATTAAAATTCAAAGAAATATATTTTTTAACTTTTTCTATCAATCATTCAATAAACTAAATACTCAAAATACGGACTTTGATACACGGAAATTATCCAAAATGAAGTTGTGTTTTTTTTATATGACTTCATATAAAAAAATATATTGTTCTGGATTATATAACAAATAGCATATAACATCATATGTAACTGGATTAACTGTATATAATTATGAACTCAATATACATACAACTACATATTGATCGATATGTAATAAGACACAACTAAATATGACATCATCCCAGGAAAATATGACATCATCCCAACCACACGAGTTCTGCAAATGGTTCCACTGCCACCGATTCCACGGAACTGGTTCCGGAACCAGTTCTAGGGATCCTATATGTAAGGTATGACTGACGTGGAATCAGTTATAGGACTAGTTACAGAACTGATTCTAGGGCAATCGTTGCCAATTGGGAGCTAAAGAAGTAGTTGCTTTTGGGATAATTTCATACAAAAATAATTGGTGGTAGAATAGACAGCAGAAGGGGTTGCAAAGTAAAAGTAGCTATTCTACAACCGATTCTTTGGAACAGAAAATTTTCCTGGGATATTAAAATTTCATGAGAAAGTAAAAATTAAAAACGGATTCATATAATTATGTCCGGTTATACACACTAGCATTCAAAAACATATATGGGAATATAAAATTATTGGTTATTATATACAAATGTTTTTAATCGGGCGAAATTGTTAGATACTAAGACCCGGTTGTAGAACAACTTGTATACTCACAATATTTTATCGTTAAAAACAACCTAAAATACATATTAAATTAATTTAAAACACAATTAAAAAAGGACTACTGATTTTTCATTATATTCAAACCATTTTGCTATTTATTTTCAAACATTGTTTAAACAATCCATAAAAGGAATAAAAACAATTATCAATTTTTAACTGACAAAACGTAAAAAAATCGATTTTGTGGTTTGTTTTTTCATATTTGAAAGTTTTTTTTTTGTTTGGATTTTCAAAACACTCACACACAACATGTGCATGAGTAAAGAATTTCTTGTAATTTGAATTGAAATAATTTTGTATATATACAAACTATTTTAATAAAAAAGAAAACCGAAAATATTTGAATTTTTTGTTTTAAAACAGAAAACAAGGAAATTATTTAAATTATTTTTTCTAAAAATATAAATCTGAAAATAGAATATTTTACTGAAAATAACAACTCCTACAGACGATACATATTTTTTTTGGTTTGTTTTTTATTGACGAATATAAAAAATTAAACAACCCTACTAAAAAAAAATTATACGACTTTTGATATTATATATAATTATATCCGAAAAATGAGAACATCTAATTGTATCAAATTAGATCGTATTATGATCATATTATATCTAATTTGACACAATTAGATCTAGTTTGATGGAATAAGATATGGTTTGATACAATTTTATCCGGATTTTGTCCTCATCCAAATGCATCAAATATAATATAATCATATCCAACTAGATATAATGATATATAATTCGATACAATTATACATAATTATATGAGGCATATGTAACTGTATGTAGGCCTATATATAATTGGATATTGTAATATGTTGCACTATATATTGTGCAACATACAACAAGATATAGTTATATATTTAGGATATAAGTTCGTAAAATTTTATATAATTATATCTTGGTATATATGTTCCAATATATAATTATACAAAATTTTATATGATAATATATGACTATATCAACACTTTTTTACTTGGGAATATGTTTCAATGTATTTTAATTGATTCTTCAATTGAAAACAAACTTTAGCTATTACTTTTTAAATAAACCTCAATCGGTTATGGAAAATATATTGTGAGTGTACTTGCATACGAACTGTTCTAATTTATGTTCTACCATCGGTGAGTTCTGTTTGAGTTTGTCTTTTTCTCCAAACTAGAACAGGATGCATTGGAACCGGTTCTAGAACCAGTTATATAACTGGTTTTGCGACAGTGAATAATTCCATTTTGACTTCCAGGAATCAGTTCTAGAACCTGTTCTAGGGAACCGGTGGCAACAACACCTGTTCTAGAACATATTCAGAGGTAACCAGTTCAGAAAAGTTTTGCTGGGGGTGGTTACAAAACCAATACATTACTTACGTTCTTCATAATATTTCACGTCTATCCACCAATTTTTGTTTTTAGTTGCATATTAAGACTGCATTATAAAAAAAAAAAACTTAAGAAAAACCACCATCATTACTAATTTTTGTAATACTTGAAATACTTCTCTTCAGCGTATATCAAAGATTCTAAGCGCTTTTTAGCATTTCCTTTGCCTTTAGAGTATTCAACACGAAGCCGGTTAACCAGTTTTTTTATTTTTTAAAATTTGACTGGTTTCGGTTTTTTTTTTTCTAAATTCGATTAAACCGTCTTATATCTAATTATATAAATTAGATATACGACGAGAGCCAAATTGTCATAGATCCTGTCCAAAAAGTGATTCAGATAGCCAAAATTCTATGGTATGAACACATTATGACTGATAAGTACAGAAAATCCGATCGAAATTTTGACAGACAGATTTATTTTGAAATATTTCATGAAATTATAAAAGTCCGATGATAACATCTGTTTTCGTCCTATTGCAGTTGATGGTGTAAACACATATACAAGATTTTTTCGACAATCACATCAGACGTAAAATCAGTTAATGTAAACCCATCTTTAGGATACGAGTACCACAAGTTATAAAATATCATAAACACTGACTATTTAATGATTCTATGTGAATTCAAGTAATTTGGCTATTGCGGCAAGTGGCCAAGAGAGGATGCTAGTTTTTCCGGCTTCATGAAATAACCCCCGACGAAATATATATTTGTTCCTTTTACTCCTGCAAGGAGCATAGGGCCGCCGACGAAATAACTTCCCAAAATTAAAATGAAATAAATCCCCAAACTTTTCTACAGAAAACAACAGCAACGGTAATTGGGGAGTTATTTAATTTTTTTCGGAATTTATTTCAGGCAAGGGAAAATTCAGAAATTAATTTAAAAATCCATAAATATTTGAAATTTTATTTTTGTTTAAAATAAAAATCCTGAAAATGGGTGAAATTAAATTTGGAAAATAAAAATCTCAAAATTTAGAGAATTTTATTTTTAACAAGTGTTTGAAAAGTTATTTGAACAATTCAAAATGAAAACCTAAGTACCTACAATAAAAAATATTAAATACACAAAACTTGAAATTAAAGCAGCAATTTCACATTTTTTTTATAATTTTTTTTGCAAATTTTATTGATAAACTAATATTTTATATGCCCATGTAAAAAAGATCAGATCTGGCCAGATCTCAGCAGGTCTTACCAGATCTAATTAGATCTCAAAATTGGGGATAAATTTGAGATTTTATTAGATCTGATCAAGGTGACAAGGTGAATCCAAATATGATATTGTTTTTCTTACTCGTTAAATAGTTTGGTGTAAAAATTAGGAACGGAGCTTACAGAATTTTTCAAATCTTATTAAAGACATCCTTTTTCATCTCGAGAATGTTACATGCTGCAGAAAAACTTCAAGTCTGTTATACCAAATGATTACTTACAGTCCAACGATCATTTGAGTATAAATAACATTATACTTTTCGCAATGTAAACAACAGATAGCTCTAAAATTCTGGTGTATGCATTTTTATCAAAAATTATGACGAAAAATCGTTACATAGTTGAAGTCGTGTTAGCAACGATATACGAAAAAGTTTGTAAAATGTATTAATTTTTATTAAAAACGTCACTTTTCCTCTTCATAAAAATTCTTACGGTTAGTGTTTAGCTTCATTGGTTATTAAAATATAAGCTATTAAAGTTAAAAAACCTACGTAAAGTAAAAAAAAGACTAAGGAGTTTATATTTGGCCTATAAAATTGGTCACAAATTTTATGTGTTAACCAAAAATTGGTCAGATTGTTATAAATTTTGTAAAAGAGGTGCGCTGATATATGTATGTATATTCCAATATGTAATTCAAATGTAATCCATGCATTAGAAATTAGCTGGTTACACGGTTTTTATCACATTTTTTGATATCACCCATACAAACATTATTTAATATAATTTAATGATTTTTCATAATTAACCGATCTATCCTCAGACAATTTATAGCTAACGAATGAAGAGGTCTTTATCATAAATCGGTTGGAAATCAAAATTTCGCGCGAATTTTTTATTTACAGCCGATTGCGCTCCAAAAATATATAGCCAACGATTTAATAGTGTTGGTATGGTTTTGGTAGAGAAAACATTTTGTTTGAGTGTAAATCGGTTGGAAATGAAAAATTCGCGCGAAGGGTTGTGGAGCCTGAGAATTCCATTTGTTTTTTTGGACGAGTCTAATGTGCATATTTAACATACATAAACATATGTAATTCATACAATGAAAAAAATATGAAATAATACTGAGTTTTAAAATGGGGATTTATTTCATCTTGAAAATCGTAATTTATTTTTTATGAATATATAAATTAAATTCTTATTATCAGAATTTTTTAAAAAAATTATTTTGTTGTGTGTCCGTTAGAACAACACAACGTTCTTTATTGGTTTATGGTAAAAATACAAGTGATCTTTTTAATTTTAATTTTAACTTAAATTACCCTAACAGTCAGCCGATCACGCCACCTCTTCATGTTGTTTGTGTATTCGCCGGTCAGCAATTTCAATGGGAACAACTTTGTAATTGTAGACACAATCGTCAGCTTAATGTTGGCTTGTGTATTGGCCAGACGCATAGTCAGCAATATCAATGGGAACAAAGCTACGTTGCTGTTGGAATGTGTTGTAATTGTAGACGCAACGTCAGCTTTGTTAACGTGTGAATTGTTTTTATATTTTTGGAGTTTTAAATGTTTTCTGTGTTAACTTATATATATAGTACATACATATATATTAGTCGATTTGTAGGAGGGCAAAAAAATCGCTCAAGTGACAAGGAAAATTGTATTCTAGGGATCAAAATAAGAAACTTTGCCCGAGGAACCATACCTCTAAAACGAATTCTGATGTCCCGACTTTTGACCCGTAAGGTCAAATTTTGAAAAATCCCACTTTGACCCATTTAGAGTGCCCCAATCGAGTCCAAATGTATGACCGACCCCCACTAACTTTGGAGGGCCGACCCACCCCCTGGAACCCCCCTGGGGGGTTCCCCATACAAACATTTCAAAAAATCACCATTTTTGGCACTACATGAAAAAAATTTTTGTATGGGGCACCCCCAGGGGAGTTCCAGGGGGTGTGCCACTGGCATGTGTGGGTCGGTCATAGATTTGGACTCGACTGGGGCACTCTAAGTGGGTCAAAGTGGGATTTTTCAAAATTTAGGACATCAAAAGTCGGGACGTGTTTATCTGTAGTCCCACTTTGCCAGAGTTTAGGCCAATCTTATTAAGTTTTTGTTGCATTTAGGCGAAGTTTTGAGAGATTAAACAAATGACGTCTGCATAATCTAGATCATGCAGTCTTGCCGATATACCAATATTAATACCGCCTTCATTTGGGATGTATCGAGCACCACATTAAACAGTAAGGGAGATAGGACACACCCTTGTATGAGACCTTTATTAACATCTATGAAATTGCTTTTTAAACCTTCGTGTAGAACCAAACATCGTGCATCATCATAAAGAGCCTTGATTAGACGTATGATTTTAGGTGGTATACCTAAGGTGGTATACCATTTGAGCGCCTCCCATATGGCAGATTGGTGGATGGAGTCAAAAGCTCTTTTAAAGTGCACGAAAATGAGGTATAATGGGACTCTGAATTCGAGAGACTGCTCCAATACTATTCGCATGCTGTTTATGTGATCAACACAGGATCTGTTGGGACGAAAGCCAGCTTGTTCTGGACGAAAATTTGAGTCCAACGCTTTGAAGATCCGATGATGCAGAATTTGTGCAATTATGAAATAAACCCCTAAAAATGGGGAGTTATGTACCCAGGTAGAAAAATACAAACGGCACAATGTCGGCCCGGTATCGGAGACGGTAGTACATGTACTGGCAAAGCGTCTGATTTTTAAATTTCACTGTAGTGGCATGTTGTCGAAATGATAACACCAATAAACGCTTGGCCGTAGTTATTTCCCAACGTTGGCGCAGGCTTGGGATTTTATTTTTTTGTTATTATCCCAGTACATTTAATAACAAATTTAGTAGTTTGCTAGAACTTTACTGTCCTCTTAGTGTACATCACAAATTTTTAATGTATTCTTTCGAAACTTCACAAGAAAAGAATGGTGATGTCTCTCTTACATAAATAATTGTGTAATAGATGTAAAAATATGTAAAATTTATAAAATTGTTAATTTTAATAGATTAAAAAAAGCTCGTTAATTTTCAGAAAACAGTACTGGCAAAGCACGTTTTAAGTAGTACCGGCATTTCGTAAAAAACAGTGCTCTTTCAGTACAACTTTTGTTGTAACGTCGGCAATTTCTACCTGGGGAATTTTTGTTTGGGGTCTTTTTTGATTTCTGTGGGGGTTTATTTCATTCTAAAAATTAGGGTATTATTTCATAATGAAATAGGACTCCAATTTTGGGGCATTATTTCATTTTCGTTTTGGGGAGTTATTTCATAGAGCCAGTTTTTCCGACATCCAGAAAATTTTTTAATCGACTTTATCGCGCGACCCGTATTAAATTATTTAAATAATTCTGTTTTGATGACAAAAATTCACGAATAAACTGAAGAAAGACGACACCGTAAGCTATGGAGTTCAAACTGATGAAAATTGGTGTAGTCCGTATTTAATGGTGCGGAAACATACACCATAAAATGGATTCAAACGTATTGTATTCGAAAATCCGAAAGTACGGTCCGTTATTATTCCGTATACGTACAAGTTTTGACGGATACCTATTTTACGGACCGTTAACGTGCCGTAAAATCCGGATTGATGATCCCGTACATGCCGGAGTGTCCGTAAAAATGTTTCTTGGTATATACATTGTATTAAATTATTTTAAATAATATCTAAATATATGTACCCGAGTAAAAAAAATTGATCTCGCGCAATATCTAATTATATCCAATTTGATATTGTTTAAGATCTGCTGTAATATCTAGCTGATCCAATTAGATCTCAAAATTGGGTGTATCCAATCATATCGTATTAGATCCCATTGTATATATGGGGATAAACTAAGATCAAGTTATATATCAAAATTGGGAGGTCCAGTGATATCTTTGGGGATAAACCTAGATCTATTTTGATCCGAAAATTGGCGGATCCAGCTATATATTTGCGGATAAACTTAGATCTAATTTGATCCGAAAAATGGCGGATCGAATTAGATCCAGCTATATATTTGGGGATAAACTTAGATCTAATTTGATCTCAATTTTGGCAGATCCGAAAAAGTGGCAGATCGAATTAGATGTAGCTATATATTTGCGGATAAACTTAGATCTAATTTGATCCAAAAAATGGCACATCGAATTAGATCCA
Organism: Leucophora obtusa; assembly: GCA_949987735.1. Classification (NCBI taxonomy): domain Eukaryota; kingdom Metazoa; phylum Arthropoda; class Insecta; order Diptera; family Anthomyiidae; genus Leucophora; species Leucophora obtusa. The sequence goes on along the minus strand of OX465295.1, from coordinate 106,952,930 downwards.
GCAATATATTTGTGGATAAACTTAGATATAAATTGATCAGAAAAATGGGAGATCAAATTAGATCCAGCAATATATTTGTGGATTAACTTAGATCTAAATTTATCTGAAAAATGGCAGATCGAATTAGATCCAGCAATATATTTGTGGATAAACTTGGATATAAATTGAATAGAAAATTGGCAGATCAAATTAGATCCAGCAATATATTTGGGGATTAAGTAAGATCTAAATTTATCCAAAAAATTACAGATAAAATTAGATCCAGTAATATACTTCGGGATTGCGTAAGATCTTAACTTTTCCGATAAATTGCAGATCGAATTAAATCCAGTGATATATTTAGTGATTTGGTAGGATCTTAATTTATCCCATAAATTGCAGATCGAATTAGAAACAGCAATATATTTGGAGATTGACATCTAAAACTATCCAAAAAAAATGACAGCTAAAATTAGATCCCGCATTATATTTGGGTACTACGTAAGATCTCTATTTATTTGGGATTAAATAAGATCCCAGACAGATATTGACAATAGTTCAAAAAATAATACACTGGAAGAGCACTGATTTTATAAAAATTACAATATTTTGTTAAAATAAGGTTTAAACTCAGAAGGTCTCGAGTTCGATACCTTTCACGGCTATGCATTTTTTTTTATAAAAATGCGCATTCTCCTTGCTGGTCTTATCGAAATTTTTTCAATCATTTTTATTCTTTGTAATTTACTTGTAAAAATTGTATCATCTTTCTTTGATTTGAAAATAATTTAAACAGAAAGTGATATTAATTTATGATCTTGAGTCAAACTAAAATAACATTTTTTATAGTAAAGTGTTGTTTTTTCAAACGCGTCTTATAGACCAAATACAATTAATATTGTCATTAATATGTATTTTTATTAATTCTAATTTAGTAGGTTTGAGGTTAAGAAGAAGAATAAACCCTCCTCAAAAGTTATAAACACATTAAATTTGCAAATCAGACTAGATCTAGTTTCTGCCTTTTTATGGACAGGCTTCATCAGTGATCTTCCATTAAATTGTATTATTGTTTATATTTTTATTGTCAGATTGTCTCTATATGAATAATTTCAGAAGTGATCAAACAGACATATACAAACATTCTACTTCAGATTTTCTCTGTTTATCTTCTTATTTCCTCCGTGTCACCTTTTCACAAATATTGCCACATTGACGTATGGTTTGTACGTACAAGTGCAGGCAATTTGTGTATATTGGAGACGGACAGCCAACAGGGCATTGTTTATTTTTTATAGTAAAGTGTTGTTTTTTCAAACGCGTCTTATAGACCAAATACAATTAATATTGTCATTAATATGTATTTTTATTAATTCTAATTTAGTAGGTCTGAGGTTAAGAAGAAGAATAAACCCTCCTCAAAAGTTATAAACACATTAAATTTGCAAATCAGACTAGATCTAGTTTCTGCCTTTTTATGGACAGGCTTCATCAGTGATCTTCCATTAAATTGTATTATTGTTTATATTTTTATTGTCAGATTGTCTCTATATGAATAATTTCAGAAGTGATCAAACAGACATATACAAACATTCTACTTCAGATTTTCTCTGTTTATCTTCTTATTTCCTCCGTGTCACCTTTTCACAAATATTGCCACATTGACGTATGGTTTGTACGTACAAGTGCAGGCAATTTGTGTATATTGGAGACGGACAGCCAACAGGGCATTGTTTATTTTTTATAGTAAAGTGTTGTTTTTTCAAACGCGTCTTATAGACCAAATACAATTAATATTGTCATTAATATGTATTTTTATTAATTCTAATTTAGTAGGTTTAACATTTATTTACTTAAAAATAACAGATCAACTAAAAACATTTCCCCCATTCAAAAGAATTTCTTTTTATAAAATTATAATTTTATTTTCTATAAATGTTTTTATAAAATTATATTTTTTTTATTAAATTGAATTTTTTTAATAATTTTATTTACATATTTTTAACGCTCTACACCATTTCCAATTGTATCAATTGTTTTTAAGATTTATCAATTGTATTTCAGAAATAATCAATTGAATTTCAGTTTTATCAATTGTATTTCAGAAATAATCAATTGAATTTCAGTTTTATCAATTGTATTTCAGAACTTATCAATTATTTTTCAGATTTATGAATTGTGTTTCAGAACTAGTCAATTGAATTTCAGTTTTATCAATTGTATTTCAGAAATTATTAATTGTATTTCCGAAATTCACAACTGTATTTCAGAAATTATCAAACTGTATTTCAGAAATTATCAATTGTATTTCAGAAATTATGAAATGTAATTTAGAAATTTTTATCTATTAACTATGATAAACCATCAACAAGTTCTGAAATAGATTTGATTATTTCTGAAATACAATTAATAAATTTCTGAAATACATTCTATAATTTCTAAAATACATTTAAAATTTCTGAAATACAATTAATAGCTTCTGAAATACAGTTAATATTGTAGTTGCTGATGAGTTACCATATATGATGGCACCATATATGACAATATATTATTTAAATGGCACCAATATGGATAAAATTGTATCAGATCAAAAATCTGATACAATTTCATTTGATTAACACATAATTGAATCAGGTCAGATCTAAACTGATACATTTAGATAAAAATTGATAAACAATTGATAAAAATATATCGGGCCATTCTTCGGATGAAACTGTATATTTATACAGATATAACTTAATCACATATATGACTATATGTAACTATTTTTCCTCGGGTTGTTTAAATGATACGATATATCAAAGTATATGGTACTATATATGGTAGCATATATTATCATATCTGCATCTGTATTAAAAATGTCGTTCATGAGGTACCATATATGAGCATATATTGTTGAAGTGGCACCATATATGACAATATATGGTTTAAATGGCACCAAATATGTTAATATATTTCTTAAATAACAGCATATATAAACATATATGGCACTATATAGTAGCATATATTATCATATCTGGAACTGTATTAAAAATGTTGTTCATGAGGTACCATATATGAGCATATATTGTTGAAATGGCACCATATAAGATAATATATGGTTTAAATGGCACCATATATGGTAATATATTGCTTAAATAACACCATATATAAATATATATGGCACTATATATGGTAGCATATATTATCATATGTGGAACTGTATTAAAAATATTGTTCATGAGGTACCATATACGGGCATATATTGTTGAAATTGCACCATATATGATAATATATGGTTTAAATGGTACCATATGTGATAATATATGGTTTGAATGGCACCATATATGATAATATATAGCTTAAATAACACCATATATAAATATATATCGCACTATATATAGTACCATATGTTATCATATCTGGAACTGAATTAAAGATTTTGTTTATGAGGTACCATATATGACCATATATTGTTTAAATGGCACCATATATGATAATATCTAGTTTAACTGTCACCATATATAATTATATATTGTTTAAATGATACCATGTATAATTATATATTGCTAAAATGCCACCATATATATTAAGATATAGTTCTATATATAACTATATATGCAATAAGATCAACCATGTTATGTAATATATAATTATATATGCCATATCTAATATTATGAAGGCCGATATCTAATTAGATGAAATTATATATGGCATAATATAAGGAAAATTTTTCGGAAAAAACGTCATATATAATTATATATGGATATACATAACCACATGTCTAATTATATATTGTAATATATGCCACATATGATTATATATATTTTTTTTTACTCGGGTATATAATTTAAAAAAATTTTTTTTTGTTATCGAGTCGCACTTGCTCATGCACAAGTATTTTTTTAAGCACCCTTCCCGGTTAGTATCTCCATTAATTCTGGCAATAATTAAAATAAAATAAAAAAATTTTAAAGTTTAATAGAAACTAACACAATAAAAGCAAAATAGCAGATTCGAAATCAGCACCCCCTAATTATCCTAAAACCGCTGCAACAACATCCACCTTCTTTTTTTGTAAAGCAGTGTTATTATTAAACTCTCTTCTACATTTGTGTGAAAAATTTAAGGTGGTATCTCGATTCGTCTCTGAGTTATAGCACCATTAAATACGGCTATAACTCAGAAAGGAATCGAGATACCACCTTGAATTTTTCACACGAATGTAGAAGAGAGTTTAATAATAACACTGCTATACAAAAAAAGGTGGATGTTGTTGCAGCGGTTTTAGAATAATTAGGGGGTGCTGATTTCGAATCTGCTACCAGTTTGTTCAAATTGGCTCTAGGTTTCGCGTAATTCGCGATTTAATTTTATTAATTTTTCATTCGATTTTTTCAATCAAAAATTTATAATTTAGTAGCTACAGCTTCGGCAAAAAAAACGCTTTACACATTTTAAGCATTATTCTGTGCCCTATTTTTTAAACTTAAGTGTGTCAATAACTTTTCTAAATATAGTCGCGCAAAATCAATATATAAAAATTTTTTAAGGTTTTTTTTAAAAAAATTTAAATATAAGACGAAGTCCGATTTTAAATATTAAAGCCAATTTGGAAAGAAAAAGGTCCAAAATTTTTGAATATGTCATATTCCATAAACAAATTATGTGCAGTTTTAGAGCCTTTTGTAATTAAATTTAGACTTAAAATGAACAAAAAAATATTTTACTGTACTAAAAATCTACTGTACTATTAGAAAATCCCTATTGATTTTTTTCCGATATTATTGCGATTTGCAAAGTTTATATTTAAATCACAATATTTTCGTACACATTCAAAATGAGTTCGTCGAGAAATAATTGTAGAAAGAGTGCGAAGTTTAAATATAAACTTTGAAAATCGTAATAATTTCGCAGAAAAACCAATAGCGAATAAAATCTGATGATTTTGGAAAAAAAAATTATGTAATAGTACAGTATTGTCGCGAATTACGCGAAACCTAGAGCCAAATTGAAAAAACTGGTTGCAGATTCAAAATCAGCACCCCCTAATTATCCTAAAACCACTGCAAAGTTGTGCAACTTATAAATATTGTAATATTTTGTAGAGCTGTGTAATCATATATTTTTTTAAGAATTTTAAAAAATGCGCATTTCGAGCAACGGGAATTTGAACTGAAGACCCCCCAAGAAATGACCTTTGACCCTTCCATGAAAAAAATCGATATGCATACCATTTTAAAGGGTACATTCTTACCTAATAAATAATATCAAAACAATCGTTTTTTTGAATCGTTTTTAAGTTATTGTCGATTTTGTAATCATACTTTAGTCAAATTTTGCCGTGTTTTCCAAATTTCGTGACGTCATATTTCGGAAACCAAAAGAGTCTTGGCTCTGAAATTTATGCTTTAATGAGCTGCTATCATGTACGATAAATTTTATTGAATTCGGAGATGGTCAATCCGAAAATGCCACTTTTTTGTGTTGAATTGAGATGTTTTCACCCAGATTTTAAATGTTTAATAACGCTTCTAGACAAAATTTTGACGAAAAAGACGGGGTTTAGTTCTTAAACTTTTTAAAATACTTGTTCAAAACATTTGAGGAAGGTTTATTATTCTTCTTAACCTCAAACCTACTAAATTTTTGACAGTTGTTTGCATAATTTTTAGGTCTTTCATCATGAAGTGTATGGGGTTTTGGTATTTACCTTACATTGATTGTAAATTTACGGCGCTCTTCTTGATCTAGATTGAAATAAATTCTGATTGATAACAATTTTACGATGTTAACAAATATTTCTTTTACTTATTTTAAAAATTTTAATTTTGAAATCTCAATGCAAGCCTATTATGATTTTTAAAAAAATAATTAGACAGTCTTTATCGGGCTTTTCATTTCATTTATTCAGTCTATGGATACAAAATTCCTTACAGACTATGATGTTACAATTTTAGAATAATCTAAATATTCGGCCTTATTACGAGTGTCGTAGTCGTAGTCGAGACTAAGTCGAATTTGCTGAAAATTCGCTAAAAATGCAACTTTTGAACAATTTTTCAATTGGATTTACCATATGTAGCACACATAAAAAATCATTTTATATGGAGTCGAAAATTTCGACTACAAATTCGACACTCGTAATCAGGCCGATTAATTTACACATTATTTTATTAATTTACAAATTTAAACCCATCAAAATAGAATATAAATATTGCTTAAATTCAGATTTTGATGCACAAAACTCTATTTGCGATTTTAAATGAAGTTGTTGATAATGATTAATTTCATTCAGTTGAATAAACGTGCGGGTCAAAATGCTATTAAGACCATAATTGGTACGATGTAGTGGTACATTAAAAATAATGTTATACCTAACACTTCTAGGTGGAACATGAAATCTAATAAGACAAAGCAACTCTGAACAGTCAATACCACCACTAATAATATCAAAAACAAATAAATAATTTAAGATATCTGTTGAGTAAAGGGTTAAATAAACAGTTAACTTTCCTACAGGATTTTAATGTTCACTTTGATTGCCAGTTCTACCAGCACATAAATTGCAATTTAATAAATTTTAAGGCGCACTAACAAAGTGGAGGTCCTTTCCCACTAGTAATATTAAAACAAAAACTATATCCCATAATTCAGACAGGTATTGCTTTTTAAAACTATTATTATGATAAATGTTCAATTCATCCACCCATTCAATGTAACGAAAACCTATAATAACATGGTATTGTAAATTTGAAATACCCCATGAAGATGCTTTGGATATTTTTGTTCGACAATATTTCTTTTATCGAGCGAAAATGTACAAAAGATTCATGGTAGTGGAAAGTATTTTTGACAGCCATTTAAATCAATTCCATAACTCTAAAAAATTTCATTCTTTTTTTATAGTTTTTACAATTTTAAAAGCATACACTTAAAATTTTATGTATATATTACGAATTTCCAATTGAATTTAAGACCAACCCAGGAAAATTTTTTACAATCGGTAGCCAACCACACCCATTCTACAACTGGTTCCACTGCAACCGATTCCATGGAACTGGTTCCGGAACCAGTTCCTGGGATCCTATATGGAAGGTGTGGGTGACGTAGAATCAGTTCCAGAACTAGTTCCAGAACCGATTCTAGAGCAACCGGTTCCACTTTGGAGCCATAGAAGGGGTTGCTTTTGGGACAATTTCAAACAAAAAGAATCGGTGTTAGAATCGACAGTAGAAGGGGTTGTGAATGAAAAGTAGCTATTGCACAACCGATTCTTTGGAACAGAAAATTTTCCTGGGAACCAACAAACTAGTAAAAACATGTATTACCCAGTAAAATTTTTTATAATCGGTTGCCAATCAGACCAATTCTGCAACTGGTTCCACTGCAACCGATTCCATGGAACTGGTTCCGGAACCTGTTCTAGGGATCTCATATGGAAGGTATTACGGTCGTAGAATGAATTCTAGAACTAGTTCCAGAACTGATTCTAGGGCAACCGGTTCCACTTTGCAGCTATAGAAGTGGTTGCTTTTGGGACAATTTCAAACAAAAATAATCGGTGTTAGAATTGACAGTAGCAGGGGTTGCAGAGGTAAAGCAGCTATTGTGCAACCGATTCTTTGTAACAGAAAATTTTCCTGGGTATGTTCAATTATTTTTCGAACAAAAATGACTTGCATCTATTTTTTTTTTTTTAATAACAAAATGAACGCTCTGTTATTTTATGTCCCAGCAAAACCTGACTGGTTATCACTACATTCATTACTTAGATCTGATATCTCCTTACCCTTTGCATTACCTCTAAGCTGAATGTAATGAAGTACCGATAGTTATACCCCACACATTACTATTTCATTACTAAATTTATAGTTCATTACTATTAGAATTACGCGTAAATAGTATGTAATGTCTACAAATGTCTACAAACTCGACACAAAATAGGTCGTATGAATAAAAATTTGAAATGAGAAGCAAAAACTTCAAGCAAAGTGTATTCTTGTAGTATTTGTTTAATTTCGCATGAATAAGAATTTCCCTTTAGAAAAGCGTGTAAATTTATTTCTTCACCCTATACAGTATTATAAAAAATCAATAAGGTTATTTAATTAAATGTGTTAATAAGAAGCGTTACGCGCCCCATCGCGGTTCTTGTTTTTTCTTGTGAAATTAGGGTGATTCAAGTGACTTGTGCGTATTCGAGGTTGAAATAATTGCCGTGAATCAGTTACAAAGTTAGTGGCACATAATACGAAATTTTCTTGTTGCATAGGTGAGATTTTTCACATGTCTTTGTATAATTTACTCGTTGAACCAAAAAATTAAATAAGTTAATTTCAAATTGAAAAAGCACACACAAATCGCGTTAATCGCAAAAATATGCCATTGGCTTTGTAGCTGACCGATTATCTCAATCACGTATAGGCACGACTTAGGTACATGAATAACATTAATTTCACTAACAATCACAATTAAAAACGAGTAAAAAGGTTAAAGTCGGGCATGCCGACTATACAATACCCTACACCAGTCTGGTGTATTGTTTGGATCCGAAATTCGAATGGGTTAAAATGGGGCTCGTGTCAAAATTTTCTATAATGTGCCCAGGAAAATTTTTTACAATCGGTAGCCAACCACACCCATTCTACAACTGGTTCCACTGCAACCGATTCCATGGAACTGGTTCCGGAACCAGTTCCTGGGATCCTATATGGAAGGTGTGGGTGACGTAGAATCAGTTCCAGAACTAGTTCCAGAACTGATTCTAGAGCAACCGGTTCCACTTTGGAGCCATAGAAGGGGTTGCTTTTGGGACAATTTCAAACAAAAGGAATCGGTGTTAGAATCGACAGTAGAAGGGGTTGTGAATGAAAAGTAGCTATTGTACAACCGATTCTTTGGAACAGAAAATTTTCCTGGGTGAGTCAGCGCACCAAATTTCATTAAAATATCTTAATATTTGCGACCTGCAGTTTGTAACCAAGCCAATTTTGGGGGGACCCTTATATGGGCACTAGTTCTAAACATGGACCGATGTTCACCAAAATCAATAGGCTTCGTCCTTGGGCCAACATAGGTCTATGTACCAAATTTCATCAAAATATCTTAATATTTGCGACCTGCAGCGTATAAACAGTATAATTTTGGTAGGACCCTTATATGGGCACTAGGTCTAAACATGGACCGATGTTCACCAAAATCAATAGGCTGCGTTATAGGGCTAATATAGGTCTGTGCACCAAATTTCATCAAAATACATTAATATTTGCGACCTGCAGCGTATAAACAGTATAATTTTGGTAGGACCCTTATATGGGCACTAGGTCTAAACATGGACCGATGTACACCAAAATCAAACTTGTTCGTCCTTGGGCCAACATAGGTCTGCGTACCAAATTTCATCAAAATATCTTAATATTTGCGACCTGTAGAGTGCGCACAAGATTGCATGGACAGACAGACAGACGGACGGACGGACGGACAGACAGACGGACATCGTTAAATCGAAATAAAAAAAAATTCTGAACCGATCGGTATACTATAAGGTGGGTCTACGACCAATACTTTTTGGTGTTACAAACATCAGCACAAACTTATAATACCCTGACCACATAGTGGTGTAGGGTATAATGACCACATAGTGGTGTAGGGTATAAAAAATATGGCCCCTTAGTGAAACCGGTTGCCCTAGAATCAGTTCCTTCAGTTAGACTTTACATACAAGATTCGAGGAACGGGTTTCTGAACTAATTCTGGGTAGTGTTACTTTCCCTTCCAAAAAAATGCAGAAAAAGAAGCTACTTCCAAACTTCCCACAAGATTCAATAAATTACAACAAAGATAAAACATCATCACACACTCTGCCTTCTTTCGGTATATTTTTTAAAAGGAACATACAAAATTTAGGTTCAAAATGTGCTTTTAGTTCTGCAGTTCTGCAATAATCTTGTCTATTTTTTGCTGCTTTAATACACTTAAAATATTTTGGTAAATGAATGTTCTTTTTTAGTTTGACTATAGATCATAAATTAATATCACTTTCTGTTTAAATTATTTTCCAAACTAAAGAAAGATGATACAATTTTCAGGAGTAAATTACAAAGAATATAAATTTTTTAAAGAATTCGATAAAGCCAGCAAGACAGAATACTTAAACACTAATGATTTTAACAATGAGTTTTCTTAGGAGAGTACTCCCACTTAAAAATTTTTTTCAGTACCTTTTGAATGAGTGCAAAGGAAGCTCTTTTACAGCAATGGATAATTTCATTAAATTCAACTTACATTTTCTTTTGTTTTTGACTGTTAATAAAATGAACACCAAATTAAACAAAACAACTAACAAAATTTACTTATATACATATTATTTGGTTTATTTTTTAAAAAACAAAACGACTGCATAAAATTAATGTTAAAATTAAATCCACTTGGTGAATATTAAACATGGCAGTGGAATATTTTAATTGTGTAGAAATACACATTGAAGTGATGGAACTCAAAAGAAAGGCTATTTCTTGCTGTTTCATATAAAATATAATAAAGAATTTCAAGTTACAATAAAAGCCTGCATCATTGTATTTATTATTAAAAATTAGGGTGAAAGAAGGTCGAATAGAAAAATTTTGTTAAAATAGTTGAAAACTAACTCCATCTGTCGAGCACTTTGAGAACTAATTTTTGGATTTATTAAATCCAAGTGATTAAAAATAGCGGTTAATATCATATTTGAATTTGGTCCGAAAACAATTTTTTTATTTTTATACCCTACACATCACGTGGTCGGGGTATAATAAGTTTGTGCTGATGTTTGTAACACCAAAAAATATTGGACCTATACCCACCTTTTAGTATACGATCGACTCAGAATCACTTTTCGTTTCGATGTCCGTCTGTCTGTCCATGTATTATTGTGCGCATCCCACAGGTCGCAAATATTAAGATATTTTGATGAAATTTGGTACACCGACCTATGTCGGCCCAAGAAGGAAGCCTATTGATTTCGGTTAAAATCGGTGCATGTTTAGACCTACTGCCCATATAAGGGTCCCCCAAAATTGGCTTGGTTACACGCTGCAGGTCGAAAATATTAAGATATTTGAATGAAAATTGGTACACCGACCTATGTCGCCCCAAGGACGAAGCGTATTGTCCCAAGGACAAAGCCTATTGAATCTAGGTAAGATCGGCCCATATTTGTACCTATCGCCCATATGGGCTATATTTCCGATTTTCTCTTCTTTTATCATTTTGTAGAAAATTTTGACTTAAGTCCCATTTTAACCCATTAGAACTTCAGATCCAAACATATAGTCGGCATGCCCGACTTTAACTTGTTTACTCGTTTAATGCTAAAATTAAACAAATTTTGAAAAGACATAATTTTTTTTTAATTTATTTGGCGAATTTATTTATTTTATTTGATATGATTAATTTAAAAAAATCATTTTACAGCTTTAAAAAAAATCATTAATATTGTTCCCAAGGGGTGTGCTATTTGTTGTATCGTCCTAATAAAAAACAGAGTTGTTAAAATTTAAATTGGAGAAATACAACATTCGAAAATAGCACGATACAACATTTTTACATACGTTTAGTGTCCTATGTATGAGTGTGCTAACAGATAGAAAACCCAATAGAAAATCGTTGTTATAATCAAATAAAAAATTTAACAACTCTGTTATTTGTAAGGACGATACAACAGATAGCACACCCTTTGTGAACAACCTAATTTTATACCTATTCAGTATGAATGATGTAAAAAATACACACAATTAACAATACAATTAAAAAAAATCTTCACAGTGTTTTCGGTTTTATTGTGTCCAGTGTTTTTATAATTTTAAAGACTAAAAACTTGTCCAATTTGCTCTATGCCAATGTAACTGTTTCATAAATGTGATGAAGTTTTTTTCTCTGAGTGTATGACTTGCAATTAACCGAACGAATATAAATATAAAAAATATAACATAAATGGTAACGGTATCAATATTTTAAGGCTAACGTTATGGTAGTTGTTTGTGCAAAGGTTTTCAAGAGGTGTTGATATTCTAATTATTTCGGTAACGGGTTTCCATCTGTAATGGTTACCCACTCAGTATCACGTTTACTGTAAAAGGGTTTTGAATCATAACGGTATTTTAGCGCTTATGATAAAAACTTATTTATTTTAACTTATTATGCGATTGAAATAAAATTTCCAATTAACAATAAACATTTTTAATTAATAAAATGTAAATAAAACTAAATTAAATACATACTAACTTAGGGAAGTATTGGGTGTATTTGGAAATGAGGTAATGAGGGAAATCGACGCATGTACACTAGGGTTATGACTATTTGAATTTTTTTGCAAATATCAAATTTTACATGCCCTAGCCGAAAAGGCCATAAAAAAATATTAAGAACCGCAATCTTACTTTTTCACTGCTGTCAAAAAAGTTCCCGCACCAAAAGGGTTGAGTTTGGTCTATATGGTTTTAGTTTAATTAAAATATTTCTCCGAAGTTTTAAACAAATGAGACTCAAACGATGCTTATTAAAAGATATTTACGGTAAAAATTACGAAACCTTTTTGAAGGGACTTTCGGACACATTTTTGTCGTTTACAATAATTTTTGTAATAATTCGCTATGTAAATTAAACAAGATCCCCGAGCAAAAATTATTTTTAGAAATTACATTTGGTGCGGAAGGTTTTTTTGCCAAAATGACCCGCTACCACAATTTTAATTATTAATTTAATATTGCCTATCACGTGGTGATAGGTAAAATTTTTGTTAAAAATGAGTCATAACCTTAATGTACACTAGGGTTATAACTCGTTTTTATCAAAAATTTTACATATCACCACATGATAGGCAATACTAAATTAATAATAAAAATCGTGTTTGCTGGTCCTTCCGTACCAAATGCAATTTCTAAAAATAATTTTTTGCTCGGGGTTTTGCTAAATTTACATAACGAATTATTACAAGAATTATTGTAAATGACAAAAAAAATCCCTCCAAAAAGGTTTCGTAATTTTTACCAAAAATAGCTTTTAATACGAATCGATTGAGTCTCATTTGTTTAAAACTTCGGAGAAATATTTTAATTAAACTAAAAAAAATCTAGACCAAATTTCAATCCTTTTGGTGCGGGAACTTTTTTGACAGCAGCGAAAAAGTAAGATTGCGTTTCTTAATATTTTTTTATGGCCTTTTTGGCTAGAGCATGTAAAATTTGATATATGCAAAAAAATCAAAAAGTCATAACCTTAATGTACACAGAAAATATTACTAATACAAAATATCTAGTTAATTATTTATCGAAAGTAAAATTAGATTTAAAACAAATATTGAATTGAACTAATTAGACCCACCTTACAGTACGATGTAAAATGAACGAAATTTACAATCGACTACAGGTCGCAATACTGAAGTTAATTAAATAAAATTTGGTATAAAAGTTTGTATTGCTCCAAAGGCAAACCTTCGTAGTAATGGTAAAATCGATGCATGTTTTGACATATAGCACAAAGAAAACAGATTGGCGCGACAAACGAATTTGTAGCCAATCGAATGGTTCCATTGTGGTAACCGAATTTTTCGGTTGTGAAAATAGAAAAACATTTGAGGCAAGGGTAATTTGCCTGTGATAATTGAATTTCGGTTACATCAATAATACTTTGGTAGTCCAAACCAAAAAATTCAGTTCCTTCAACTGAATCATTCGATTGGCAACAAATTCGGTTGTCAGCACGAATCTGTTTTCTGGGTGCGCCAAAGAAAGACCCGGCCTGAGATTAAATATATAGAGCTTAACCTGTATTACCAAACCATACTGCGAAAATTAGGTATTGCCGCGCTTGAAATGCCGAGAAGTTCGAAAAATTCCGAACAAACAATTCGTTCCGTTTACGCACCGTTTTCGGTCCAACATAAACGGAATCCAACTCCGTTTTCGTACCGTTTTCTGGATCAGTATACGTACCAGAAAACGGAACTTAGGCAACATCGAAACTGATTTGAATCCGTTGAAAGTCCGTCACTGACGAACCGTTTTCGGACCGTTATGTCGTGTGGAAAACGTACAAGTCCGTTTGAAGTCCGTCAGTGACGGACCGTTATGTCATCTGAAAAACGGACAAGTCCGTTGAAAGTCCGTCAACGCCGGACCGTTTCCGGACCGTTATGTCGTGTAAATAACGGATTTATTCTGAAATTTGATTTTTAGAATTTACGCTTTTTTATTAATTACACTATGCGACAGTCAAAATCGGGATGGGATGAAACCAACGGGAAATGTTATATCGGTCAAAAACAAGTTATACGTGTCCCGGCGTTTCGCTGGGTCATCCCTAGGAATCGAGATATATCTTTTTTTTTGACATAACTCGAGAACCACTAGTCCGATTTTGCTCAAACAATTTTAAAAAAATTAAAAATTACAATTCCTTTAATCTGTTCATATAACGTTTTTCTATATACTCAACAGTTTTGCCGGTAAAAATAAATGTTTGTTACCGCTACCATAAAAATCAATAACCTTTTGTTTATTACTTTTTTTTAATATTTTAGGCAAAAAATATTTTTTTCTTCATACATTTATTTTTACCGGCAAAAGTGTTGAGTATATAGAAACAGATTAAAGGAACAGATTAAAGGAATTGTAAATTAAAGGAACAGATTAAAGATTATATGAACAGATTAAAGGAATTGTAATTTTTAATTTTTTTTAAATTGTTTGAGCAAAATCGGACTAGTGGTTCTCGAGTTATATCAAAAAAAAGACCACCAAAGGTCAAATCGATATATCTCGATTCCTAGGGGTGACCCAGCGAAACGCCGGGACACGTATAACTTCTTTTTTACCGATATAACGTTCCCCGGTAGTTTGAACCCTTCCCGACCACTGACCCCTACCATTTGTCTACTTAATTGTATATAGCAGTATGTAAAATTTAGTTTTTACTAAACAGAACTTTAAAATTTTGTGATTATTTTAATACAAAAGTTTGCAAATTTGGGGATATATGTATGTATATGTATATATATTTTTTTTAAATATTTGTTGTCTGTACTGCGATTTCTTAACGTATTTATAACAACCCAGCAAAATATTGGTAATGACAGCTCATTGCTGTGTGCATTACCAATAATGATATATCATTACCTTTTGCATTATTTTGTAATATAAAATAATGATATCCTAATAACGGCCTATTGTAGTCATTGCTTTTAAATATAAAATAATGACTTACTCGCAATAGTTTAAATAAGTACTTTTTACAAAGTTAAATTTTATACATTTATATTTATTGTAAATATGTTTTGTGTTAAAATTTTTATGACGAGTTCTAAAATTACACTCTAGCAAAAACTTTAATTTCTCTGAATGTATTTCCTGAAGCTAATAGTATTTGTATAACTCCTTATTTTTAAGAATCAAGGAAGTAGTCGGGTAACCACTTGTAATTCAATTTTTTTAAGAATGTTTGTAATCGCTTATTATTTAGAATCTCATAACTACTTACTTCTCATTTTTTCGTAAGCGAGCGGGTAAGCGTGACTACTTATAAAAACGACCACGCAAAACAAAAATAATGAGTTTAGACGCCAAATAAGTTGTGCGGAGCTATGAATTTCTATTATATAACCACTTATTTGGTAAAGAAAGATTTTGCTGGGAAAATTCTACAGTAAACGAAAAAATTCGTTAAATGTAGTAAAATATATCGTTAACTTATCACTAGGGCAAGGAATTCCATGCAAATGCATGTTTTTTCTCGATAGTCCAAAACTAATATGGACTAAATATTTATCCGAATCATCAAATTTAGAACAAAGTGGCATCGATTTGTTGTTGCATATTTTTGCATATTTTTATATAAATTCATGTTTTTGCATATTTTGACTTTAAATGCATATTTTTAATGCATATTTTGTGCTTTTTAATACATATTCGTGCATATTTTTAATTTAATGATACGTTATCATATTTTGATTCAATCAAAATAAACATTCTTAAAACCTTATTGACCTATGGGAAATCTTCGAGTTCTGTGTCTGTTTGCAAAATAACTTACTTAAATATATTTTTAAGTTTTAAGGTGCATTATTTTTGCAAAAATAATAGTTTTTAGTGCATATTTCTTATATTTTTAGTGCATATTTTTCTTTTTTAACTGCATATTTTAGGCGCATATTTTCCATTTTTAAGTGCATGAAATTCCTTGCCCTACTTATCACAATATTTATAACATTTTTCCAAGTTTATGTTAACAATTTTTTGGTTAACAATTTAAAAACATCTAAATATCAAGTTATTTTTGTGTTGCTTTGTGTGTATTTCGTAAATATTATGGCATATTTTATTGCATTTGAAGACACTAGGTAAGGCAAACGCTCTACCCCAGCAAAATCTCAGTAATGGGTGCTCATTACTACTATCTAAATAATAAGCAGTAGAATTTGGGTTTACTGCTTATAATTCGGTGTCAAAACTCATTATTTTTGTTCGACAAGTTCGTTTTTGTAAGTAGTTGTCCATATTCCCTGCATGAAAAAACACACAAAATTTGTGCACTCGCTTACCCGCTGCATTACAAAAGTATATAAAATATGTAGTTACCAAAATAAGTAGTTATTCGTGTGCCTATACGCAGTTAAAAAATAAGTGGTTACAAGTTGTTAAATAATACGACTTACTTATATACTTACTAGTGGTTAAAAAATAAGTAGTTACCAAATTCACATTATCTATATAAATAAATAAGTAGTCGCGCGTAAGGTAGACTGCTTATAAAAACGGCTTCGCCTAACAAAAATAACTAGTACTGACGCCGAATTATAAGTAGTAAAAAATTTTAGTTTCATTATATAACCACTTATTTAGTAATGAAAGAATTTGCTGGGACCGTCTGAGCTAATGTTGCTTGTGTATGATGCCTGGCTGATGGTAAAATTATATATTTTTCGTATCTGTTAAAAAATAGAAAAGAAAACAACATTAACACACAAACACAAATATAGTGGAAGTGCCTTGACTATGCCCCCGATTGACCGGTCATGGGATAGGTCTTTTAATGACAGTTGACTCGTTTTTTGCGTTGGCCATAATTAAATTAAAAATCAATTTAAAATTAGAAAATTACCTCAAAAACTCTGATAATATAAATAAAAATTTAAAAAATTCTCTTTAAAACTAAAACAGATTTAACATTAAAAAAAACTTTTAAAATACAAAACTTAAAACATCTTATATTACTTTTATATAGTTTCTAACTTGTTAAAACGCATACAAAAAAAGAAGCAAAAATTAGTTTTCTACAAAAACTATGTGGTTTTTGCTCAAGTATAAATGTAGTAGTAGCAAAAAATTATAGAAATTTAAAATAAGAGCTACAATAAGCAAATCGTAAAAAAATAAAGTTAAAAATAAATAAAAGAGTAAAATAAATAAAAAAATATTTTTAAGAATATGTCGCGATTTTTGTTTTTTATTTAGGTATCGGTCAAGTTTTTTAAAAGCAACAGTGAAAATAACGGATCAGAAAATACTTAGAAAATTAATTCATTCTCGTTTTTTTTCATATTTGTAATAATTTAGTAATATGCCTTATGTTGACCGATCACGGGATAGGTCTTTGGAGGGCAATTGACTCCTCATTCCCCGTAGGGTAGAACTACACTCTAAAAATTTTTTGTAAATTTACTACTATAAAATGGGTAAAATTTTGTTTAATTTTAAGAAAATTTGGTAAATTTAAACAAAAAATGCGTAAACTTTTTTCATACACACTTCCATATACAATAATACACACACAAAGTATTTTTAGACATTATGTGTTTATAAATAAACACATTGTGCTTGAAATTACTATTGTTTTGTTAAATAAAATTTTTACGCACAAAGTTGGTAAATATACTATCCTGTAATAGTAATAAATACTCTGACATTTCAAATTGGAAAAAATTGAAAAAAAAATTATAAATAATAAAAAGAAAAAGCTAAAACGTATTATTTTTTGTGAATTACAACATTTCCACAAACACATTAGAGTCTGAAAATAGCAACATAAGCATGAAATTGTTTTTGGTAATTATTGTTAACGCATGTGGTAACCTAAACCTCATTTCAAAATTGAAAACGCCGTAAAAGAGATACGACCTATGCAGGAACAACTGGGTGCAATGACTCCTGCTCAATAAAATGCCTTCTTTGCAAAGGAAGCAGTTAACCAACAACCGTCAACAATAACGGGAGAAAACGCCGTAAGAGAGATACGGCCTACGCAAAACAACTGGGTGCAATGACTCCTGCTCAACAAAGGCAGTATTGATTCAGTACTGCCTAACTTGCAAAGAAAGCATTTTGTTGAGCAGGAATCATTGCACCCAGTTGTTCCTGCGTAGGCCATATCTCTCTTAAGGCGTTTTCTCCCGTTATTGTTGACGGTTACTGCCTCCCTTTCAAAAAAGGCATTTTGTTGAGCAGGAGTCATTGCACCCATTCAATAGTTATAACAAATTTTTATATGAATTTTATACAAATGCCTTAAGATCCCACAACGACTAATTTGGACATAAACGATTACGCGAGAATGACTCGGATATTACTATTAATAAAATACGTACTAAAAATGAACTTGTTATTTTATTTAAAAAATAGCACAACTGTTGTAAATGTACGCATTTTATGGGATTTTTACGTACTTTCTGTGGATTTTTGCGCATTTTTTGTGGATTTTTACTCATTTTATGCGTACATTTACACGTGAAACGTGCTTTTTTACCACAAATTTAGTAAATTAACACACTAATTTAAAAATTTCATTTAATTTTTACGCACTTTAAATGTAAAATTACAAATTATTTGTACACCAACTTAAACACAATGTGCGTATTTTTTTTCAATTACGCACATAGAGTAAATTTACCCAATTTATAGTAGGAGTTCAGTTTCCTACTATAAGTTGGGTAAATTTCAAGAGAATTTAATTAATTATAATGAATTATACCGTACAGGGTATAAAAAATGTAGCTATCATTAAACTATCAATTTCTTAGGCTTTGGTAAAAATTTTAATATTTCTACCCCATTAATTTATTCCGTTTACATTTTAGCGTAAAGTTAGCGTAAGTTGTTTCAAAACAAAAATACCCAAAAGTTTAACCAAAATATAGATTAACTTAACCTAACTACTATCTAAAAGCTGAACAAAGTTTTCGTAAATACTTTTTTTGGCCAAGATTAAAACGGTTTCCACTTTATCCTATATAGCCCTACATATGTAATCATATGTTTGTTTTTAATTGCATATAAAATCAAATTTTAATTTACACAAATACGCAAAATAGAGTATGCAAATGTTTAAAATGGGTTACATGTGCAGATAATGCGTATGTTTATGTTAACATATATTTCTATGTAACTACCCAGCAAAAGCTTTCATTGCCAAATAAGTGGTTATATAATAGAAATTCATAGCTCCGCACAACTTATTTTTTGGCGTCTAAACTCATTATTTTTGTTTGGCGTGGTCGTTTTTAAAAGTAGTCATGAGATTCTGAATAATAAGTGGTTACAAACATGCTTACAAAAAGTTGAATTATAAGTGGTTATCCGACTGCTTACTTGATTCTTAAAAATAAGGAGTTAAGCAAATACTATTAGCTTAAGGAAATATATTCAGAAAAAGTTAAGTTTTCTCTAGTGTGTAATTTTATGACTCGTCATAAAAATTTGCACATAAAACATATTTACATACCCGGGTAAAAAAAATAATATGATGTTATATGTAATGATATCTTATTTAATATAATTGGAGATATGCTATGATCCGAAAAATGGTGGATAAAATTATATCGGATAAGATCTAAATATATTGAATCATATAGAATCTTATCCGGATTTTGACCCGATATAATTATATCTAATTTGATGTAGAAAGATATAATTATATAACGCTTCATACTTCAAGATCAAAACAAAAACTAATAAAAAGTACTGAAAAATAACACCCTTAAGTTAAGAATTAAAAATTTAAATAAAAATTTAGAAGAAGTTGTACATAATTGTAACCAAGTCTTCTCATATAAACTTGTATTCTATCCGTAAACTGTGTAAACCTGGTATGTTTATGAGTTTAATGTCAAATTCCATACATAAAAATATGGCTTGTATTTATACAAGGTTTACAAGGAATTTAGGAGTTATAATGAGTACGCCTTTTATATTTTGAAATCATACATAAATATATCTCAAAAAAACATAGAATTTTTTTTATATTGCGCTATACTTAAACATATCTAAAACAACTTAGAAAAAAAAATTAACATTGAGCTATATAAAACTTTATATATTTTCCGATAAAGCCATTTTTAATTATATATGACGATGTATTAAAATTGTCATAGCATATGTAAATAGTTATGGCACATATAAATATATATGGGGACATGTATATTTATACTGATCTATATATGACCCCGAGTAAAAAAAATTGATCTCGCGCAATATCTAATTATATCCAATTTGATATTGTTTAAGATCTGCTGTAATATCTAGCTGATCCAATTAGATCTCAAAATTGGGTGTATCCAATCATATCGTATTAGATCCCATTGTATATATGGGGATAAACTAAGATCAAGTTATATCTCAAAATTGGAAGGTCCAGTGATATCTTTGGGGATAAACCTAGATCTATTTTGATCCGAAAATTGCCGGATCCAGCTATATATTTGCGGATATTTTTAGATCTAATTTGATCCGAAAAATGGCGGATCCAATTAGATCCAGCTATATATTTGGGGATAAACTTAGATCTAATTTGATCTCAATTTTGGCAGATCAAATTGGATCCCGCAATATATTTGTGGATAAACGTATATCTAATTTGATCCGAAAAAGTGGCAGATCGAATTAGATGTAGCTATATATTTGGTGATAAACTTAGATCTAATTTGATCCAAAAAATGGCACATCTAATTAGATCCAGCAATATATTTGTGGATAAACTTAGATATACATTGATCTGAAAAATGGCAGATCAAATTAGATCCAGCAATATATTTGTGGATTAACTTAGATCTAAATTTATCCAAAAAATGGCAGATCGAATTAGATCCAGCAATATATTTGTGGATAAACTTGGATATAAACTGAATAGAAAATTGGCAGATCAAATTAGATCCAGCAATATATTTGTGGATTAACTTAGATCTAAATTTATCCAAAAAATGGCAGATCGAATTGGATCCAGCAATATATTTAGGGATAAACATAGATCTAATTTGATCTCAATTTTGGCAGATCTAATTAGCAATATATTTGTGGATAAACTTAGATCTAATTTGATCCGAAAAAGTGGCAGATCGAATTAGATGTAGCTATATATTTGGTGATAAACTTAGATCTAATTTGATCCAAAAAATGGCACATCTAATTAGATCCAGCAATATATTTGTGGATAAACTTAGATATACATTGATCTGAAAAATGGCAGATCAAATTAGATCCAGCAATATATTTGTGGATTAACTTAGATCTAAATTTATCCAAAAAATGGCAGATCGAATTAGATCCAGCAATATATTTGTGGATAAACTTGGATATAAACTGAATAGAAAATTGGCAGATAAAATTAGATCCAGCAATATATTTGTGGATTAACTTAGATCTAAATTTATCCAAAAAATGGCAGATCGAATTAGATCCAGCAATATATTTAGGGATAAACATAGATCTAATTTGATCTCAATTTTGGCAGATCTAATTAGATCTAGCAATATATTTGTGGATAAACTTAGATCTAATTTGATCCGAAAAAGTGGCAATATATTTGTGGATAAACTTATATCTAATTTGATCCGAAAAATGGAAGATCGAATTAGATCCAGAAATATATTTGGGGATTAAGTAAGATCTAAATTTATCCGAAAAATGGCAGATCGAATTAGATCAAGCTATATATTTGTGGATAAACTTAGATCTAATTTGATCCGAAAAATGGAAGATCGAATTAGATCCAGAAATATATTTGGGGATTAAGTAAGATCTAAATTTATCCAAAAAATTATAGATAAAATTAGATCCAGTAATAACTTCGGGATTGCGTAAGATCTTAACTTTTCCGATAAATTGCAGATCGAATTAAATCCAGTGATATATTTGGGGATTTGGTAGGATCTTAATTTATCCCATAAATTGCAGATCGAATTAGAAACAGCAATATATTTGGAGATTGACATCTGAAACTATCCAGAAAAATGACAGCTAAAATTAGATCCCGCATTATATTTGGGTACTACGTAAGATCTCCATTTATTTGGGATTAAATAAGATCCCAGACAGATATTGACAATAGTTCAAAAAATAATACACTGGAAGAGCACTGATTTTATAAAAATTACAATATTTTGTTAAAATAAGGTTTAAACTCAGAAGGTCTCGAGTTCGATACCTTTCACGGCTATGCATTTTTTTTATAAAAATGCGCATTCTCCTTGCTGGTCTGATCGAAATTTTTTCAATAATTTTTATTCTTTGTAATTTACTTGTAAAAATTGTATCATCTTTCTTTGATTTGAAAATAATTTAAACAGAAAGTGATATTAATTTATGATCTTGAGTCAAACTAAAATAACATTCATTTACTTAAAAATAACAGATGAACTAAAAACATTTCCCCCATTCAAAAGAATTTCTTTTTATAAAATTATAATTTTATTTTCTATAAATGTTTTTATAAAATTATATTTTTTTTTTATTAAATTGAATATTTTTTAAAAATAATTTTATTTACATATTTTTAACGCTCTACACCATTTCCAATTGTGTCAATTGTTTTTAAGATTTATCAGTTGTATTTCAGAAATAATCAATTGAATTTCAGTTTTATCAATTGTATTTCAGAACTTATCAATTATTTTTCAGATTTATGAATTGTATTTCAGAACTAGTCAATTGAATTTCAGTTTTATCAATTGTATTTCAGAAATTAATTGTGTTTCTGAAATTCACAACTGTATTTCAGAAATTATCAAACTGTATTTCAGAAATTATCAATTGTATTTCAGAAATTATGAAATGTAATTTAGAAATTTTTCTCTATTAACTATGATAAACCATCAACAAGTTCTGAAATAGATTTGATTATTTCTGAAATACAATTAATAAATTTCTGAAATACATTCCATAATTTCTAAAATACATTTAAAATTTCTGAAATACAATTAATAGCATCTGAAATACAGTTATATTGTAGTTGCTGTTGAGTTACCATATATGATGGCACCATATATGACAATATATTGTTTAAATAGCACCAATATGGAGCTTTATATGGTAATATATAACTTAGATTCATCCATATACCATTTGAACCGAAAAATGGCCCGATAAAATTGTATCAGTTCTTATTTGTATCAGTTGTTATCTAATTACATCAGTTTAGATCTGACCTGATTAAATTATGTGTTAATCAGATGAAATTGTATCAGATTTTTGACCTGATACAATTTTATTGGTTTATATTACATGGTATCAGTTTAGGTCCAAATAGATATATTTGTATACACAATTATATAGTTATATCTCAATTTTGACCTGATATCAGTTTAAAACTTTGATACAATTGTATAAGGTAAATATCGGATACAATTATATTTTATTTATATAAAATTTAACCAATTACGATCAAACCGATAAAATTGTATCAGGTCAAAAATCTGATACAATTTCATCTGATTAACACATATTTTAATCAGGTCAGATCTAAACTGATACATTTAGATAAAAATTGATAAACAATTTATAAAAATATATCGGGCCATTCTTCGGATGAAACTGTATATTTATACAGATATAACTTATGTAACTATTTTTCCTCGGGTTGTTTAAATGATACGATATATCAAAGTATATGGTACTACATATAGTAGCATATATTATCATATCTGGAACTGTATTGAAAATGTTATTCATGCGGTCCCATATATGAGCATATATTGTTTAAATGGCACCATATATAATAATATATGGTTTAAATGGCACCATATATGGTAATATATTGCTTAAATAACACCATACATAAATATATATGGCACTATACATATTTTCTTATATTATCATATCTGGAACTGTATTAAAAATGTTGTTCATGAGGTACCATATATGAGCATATATTGTTGAAATGGCACCATATAAGATAATATATGGTTTAAATGGCACCATATATGGTAATATATTGCTTAAATAACACCATATATAAATATATATGGGACTATATATGGTAGCATATATTATCATATGTGGAACTGTATTAAAAATATTGTTCATGAGGTACCATATATGGGTATATATTGTTGAAATTGCACCATATATGATAATATATGGTTTAAATGGTACCATATATGATAATATATGGTTTGAATGGCACCATATATGCTAATATATGGTTTGAATGGCACCATATATGATAATATATAGCTTAAATAACACCATATATAAATATATATCGCACTATATATAGTACCATATATTATCATATCTGGAACTGAATTAAAGATTTTGTTTATGAGGTACCATATATGACCATATATTGTTTAAATGGCACCATATATGATAATATCTAGTTTAACTGTCACCATATATAATTATATATTGTTTAAATGATACCATATATAATTATATATTGCTAAAATGCCACCATATATATTAAGATATAGTTCTATATATAACTATATATGCAATAAGATCAACCATGTTATGTAATATATAGTTATATATGCCATATCTAATATTATGAAGGCCGATATCTAATTAGATGAAATTATATATGGCATAATATAAGGAAAATTTTTCGGAAAAAACGTCATATATAATTATATATGGATATACATAACCACATGTCTAATTATATATTGTAATATATGCCACATATGATTATATATAATTTTTTTTACTCGGGACATCATATAAGAAATTTTCGAAAAACTCAAAGCTATACATAATTATATCCGCAAAGATATAGTGTTACACTTGACTATATATAAACATATTAATTCATATTAAATTATATAATTTCCTATATAACTATTTTTACTCGGGTATAATAAATAAAAATGTATAAAATTTAATGTATAAAGGTACTTATTTAAACTATTACGCGTAAGTCATTATTTTATATTTAAAAACATTGAATACAATAGGCTGTTATTAGGAAGTCATTATTTTATATTATAAAATAATGCAAAAGGTAATAATACATCGTTTTTGGTAATGCAGAGAGAAATGAGGTGTGATTACCAATATTTTGCTGGGTATGCAACATTTTTAATTTAATTAAATGAATTAATTCTGTTTAAATAACCAACCAAATGATTTGTAATTTGCGAATTGAATAATAAAACAGCTTATTTTAGTATAATAAAAATTCAATCAATCAACGTAAGTTGAACTAAATTATATGTTAAAACAACAGAGTAGTATTTCGGAAGATTACAAAGCAAACTGTGTAACTTTTTGTTTTTTTTTTTTGATATTTGAAATATTGAATAACACTTCTATGCAAAAATTAAACATACCCGAGTAAAAAAAATTGATCTCGCGCAATATCTAATTATATCCAATTTGATATTGTTTAAGATCTGCTGTAATATCTAGCTGATCCAATTAGATCTCAAAATTGGGTGTATCCAATCATATCGTATTAGATCCCATTGTATATATGGGGATAAACTAAGATCAAGTTATATCTCAAAATTGGGAGGTCCAGTGATATCTTTGGGGATAAACCTAGATCTATTTTGATCCGAAAATTGGCGGATCCAGCTATATATTTGCGGATAAACTTAGATCTAATTTGATCCGAAAAATGGCGGATCCAATTAGATCCAGCTATATATTTGGGGAAAAACTTAGATCTAATTTGATCTCACTTTTGGCAGATCAAATTAGATCCCGCAATATATTTGGGGATAAACGTGTATCTAATTTGATCCGAAAAAGTGGCAGATCGAATTAGATCTAGCTATATATTTGGGGATAAACTTAGATCTAATTTGATCCGAAAAATGGCACATCGGATGAGATCCAGCAATATATTAGTGGATAAACTTAGATATAAATTGATCTGAAAAATGGCAGATCAAATTAGATCCAGCAATATATTTGTGGATTAACTTAGATCTAAATTTATCCGAAAAATGGCAGATCGAATTAGATTCAGCAATATATTTGTGGATAAACTTGGATATAAATTGAATAGAAAATTGGCAGATCAAATTAGATCCAGCAATATATTTTGGGATTTAGTGAGACCTAATTTGATCCGAAAAATGGCAGATCGAATTAGATCCAGCTATATATTTGTGGATAAACTTAGATCTAATTTGATCCGAAAAAGTGGCAGATCGAATTAGATCCAGCAATATATTTAGGGATAAACTTGGATGTAAATTTATCCGAAAAATGCCAGATCGAATTAGATCCAGCAATATATATGTGGATAAACTTAGATCTAAAATTAACCGAAAAATGGCAGATCAAATTAGATCCAGCAATATATTTGGGGATAAACTTGGATCTAAATTTATCAGAAAAATGGCAGATCGAATTAGATTCTGCAATTTATTTCGGTATTAAAATGGCAGATCGAATTAGAAACAGCAATATATTTGGGGATTGACATCTAAAATTATCCATAAAAATGACAGATAAAATTAGATGCCGCATTATATTTGGGTACTACGTAAGATCTCCATTTATTTGGGATTAAATAAGATCCCAGACATATATTGCCAACTGTTCAAAAAATAATACACTGGCAGAGCACTGATTGTATAAAAATTACAATATTTTGTTAAAATAAGGTTTAAACTCAGAAGGTAACGAGTTCAATATGCATTTCTTTTACAAAATTAATTTCTTTTTATAAAATTAAAATTTTTTTTTCTATAAATTTTTTTATAAAATTATATATTTTTTTATTAAATTGAAATCTTTGAATAAAATAATTTTATTTACATCTTTTTGACGCTCTACACCATTTCCAATTGTATTAATTGTTTTAAAATTTATCAATTGTATTTCAGAAATAATCAATTGAATTTCAGTTTTATCAATTGCGTTTCAGAACTCATCAATTATTTTTCACATTTATGAATTGTATTGCAGAACTAGTCAATTGAAGTTCAGTTTTATCAATTGTGTTTCAGAAATTATTAATTGTATTTCCGAAATTCACAACTATATTTCAGAAATTATCAAACTGTATTTCAGAAATTATCAATCGTATTTCCGAAATTATGAAATGTATTTGAGAAATTTTTCTCTATTAGCTATGAAATTCTGAAATAGATTTCATTATTTCTGGACACAACTAAATAAATAAATAATTAAATTTGCGTAATATTGTAGTTTCTGAAGTGCAAATAATATTTTGTGAAATACAATTAAAATTTTCTAAAATACATTTAATAATTTCTGGAATACCTTTTTTCGATACTTATAAGTTAGCTCGAAATGCTTTTATCATTCATTTAATTTGTAGCTATCACACATCTATAACAAGTCTCGTTAGATTAGAGTGTAGAGGTCTTGGCTGACAATCTGGTGGACTGGGTTAAATTTCATGTTTTTAAAAGCAAATATTAAAAAAAGTTTTCTCAATTTTTTCAAAAATGTTTTTTGAAATCTATTTTTTTTGCCAAGATAGTTAATGCAACGTTCTGACCATCGCCAACGGTTTGCCAGCATTGTGCCGATTATATTTTTCTGTCTGGGATGTTAAACTTAAACCTATTGTATATTAACATTAATTAACACTATATTTTTATTTTTAGGAAATACATTTTTATTTTATTATAACCCTCCCGAGTAAAAAAAATTATATATAATCATATGTGGCATATATTACAATATATAATTAGACATGTGGTTATGTATATCCATATATAATTATATATGACGTTTTTTCCGAAAAATTTTCCTTATATTATGCCATATATAATTTCATCTAATTAGATATCGGCCTTCATAATATTAGATATGGCATATATAATTATATATTACACAACATGATTGATCTTATTGCATATATAGTTATATATAGAACTATATCTTAATATATATGGTGGCATTTTAGCAATATATAATTATATATGGTATCATTTAAACAATATATAATTATATATGGTGACAGTTAAACTAGATATTATCATATATGGTGCCATTTAAACAATATATGGTCATATATGGTACCTCATAAACAAAATCTTTAATTCAGTTCCAGATATGATAATATATGGTACTATATATAGTGCGATATATATTTATATATGGTGTTATTTAAGCTATATATTATCATATATGGTGCCATTCAAACCATATATTATCATATATGGTATCATTTAAACCATATATTATCATATATGGTGCAATTTCAACATATATGGTACCTCATGAACAATATTTTTAATACAGTTCCACATATGATAATATATGCTACCATATATAGTGCCATATATATTTATATATGGTGTTATTTAAGCAATATATTATCATATATGGTACCATTTAAACCATATATTATCTTATATGGTCCCGGTGAAAAATGTTCGTATATGTTCATATATGGTTTGCACATATATGAAGAAATTCAAAAAATGAGGTAACACCTAAGTATATGTCCATATATGAACATTTATGGTTCAATCATATATGTATGGATCAGAAAAATGAGGTAACACCTAAGTATATGTTCATATATGGACATATATGAACATGTACATTTATTAAATATATGCGAATACATGCGAACGTTGCTGTTCTTTATTATAAGGTTGTACGATAGATATAAATTTATGTATGACATTCAAATTAGGCGCTACATATGTTCCTTTTTTTATTCATGGCATTAAATATAATTCCATCTTTATCCAAATATGAGTTCCTTTTACATATATGGAAAAATGTATTCTTCGAAATATGTTCATATACAAGTCCATTTTGCATAAATTGAATAACATATACTTTCATATTTGTCCATATATGAGTGCCATTTCCATATATGAAATAACAGATGCTTCCATATATGTCTGTATATGAAATTTTTTCCATATATGGAATCACATATACTTCCATATATGTTCATATAAAATCCATATATGTTCATAAAAAATTCATATTTGTTCATATGTGTCCATACATAAACCATATATGAACATGTTTGAGTGTATATGAACATTTTTCACCGGGGTGCCATTTCAACAATATATGCTCATATATGGTACCTCATGAACAACATTTTTAATACAGTTCCAGATATGATAATATATGCTACTATATAGTGCCATATATGTTTATATATGCTGTTATTTAAGAAATATATTAACATATTTGGTGCCATTTAAACCATATATTGTCATATGTGGTGCCATTTCAACAATATATGCTCATATGTGGTACCTGATGAACGACATTTTTAATGCAGATGCAGATATGATAATATATGCTACCATATATAGTACCATATACTTTGATATATCGTATCATTTAAACAACCCGAGGAAAAATAGTTACATATAGTCATATATGTGATTAAGTTATATCTGTATAAATATACAGTTTCATCCGAAGAATGGCTCGATATATTTTTATCAATTGTTTATCAATTTTTATCTAAATGTATCAGTTTAGATCTGACCTGATTCAATTATGTGTTAATCAGATGAAATTGTATCAGATTTTTGATCTGATACAATTTTATCGGTTTGATCGTAATTGGTTCAATTTTATATAAATAAACAAATTTTGACAATTTTTGTATTTTTTAATGCAAAAATTAAAATAATTGTTAATAAAATATAATTGTATCCGACATTTACCTTATACAATTGTATCAAAGTTTTAAACTGATATCAGGTCAAAATTGGGATATAACTATATAATTTTGTATACAAATATATCTATTTGGACCTAAACTGATACCATGTAATATAAACCAATAAAATTGTATCAGGTCAAAAATCTGATACAATTTCATCTGATTAACACATAATTTAATCAGGTCAGATCTAAACTGTTGCAATTAGATAACAACTGATACAAATAAGAACTGATACAATTTTATCGGGCCATTTTTCGGATCAAATGGTATATGGATGAATCTAAGTTATATATTACCATATAAAGCTCCATATTGGTGCCATTTAAACAATATATTGTCATATATGGTGCCATCATATATGGTAACTCATCAGCAACTACAATATTAACTGTATTTCAGAAGCTACTAATTGTATTTCAGAAATTTTAAATGTATTTTAGAAATTATGGAATGTATTTCAGAAATTTATTAATTGTATTTCAGAAATAATCAAATCTATTTCAGAACTTGTTGATGGTTTATCATAGTTAATAGACAAAAATTTCTAAATTACATTTCATAATTTCCGAAATACAATTGATAATTTCTGAAATACAGTTTGATAATTTCTGAAATACAGTTGTGAATTTCGGAAATACAATTAATAATTTCTGAAATACAATTGATAAAACTGAAATTCAATTGATTATTTCTGAAATACAATTGATAAATCTTAAAAACAATTGATACAATTGGAAATGGTGTAGAGCGTTAAAAATATGTAAATAAAATATTTTTAAAAAAAAATTCAATTTAATAAAAAAAATATAATTTTATAAAAACATTTATAGAAAATAAAATTATAATTTTATAAAAAGAAGTTCTTTTGAATGGGGGGAAATGTTTTTAGTTGATCTGTTATTTTTAAGTAAATAAATGTTATTTTAGTTTGACTCAAGATCATAAATTAATATCACTTTCTGTTTAAATTATTTTCAAATCAAAGAAAGATGATACAATTTTTACAAGTAAATTACAAAGAATAAAAATGATTGAAAAAATTTCGATAAGACCAGCAAGGAGAATGCGCATTTTTATAAAAAAAATGCATAGCCGTGAAAGGTATCGAACTCGAGACCTTCTGAGTTTTAACCTTATTTTAACAAAATATTGTAATTTTTATAAAATCAGTGCTCTTCCAGTGTATTATTTTTTGAACTATTGTCAATATCTGTCTGGGATCTTATTTAATCCCAAATAAATAGAGATCTTACGTAGTACCCAAATATAATGCGGGATCTAATTTTAGCTTTCATTTTTTTGGATAGTTTTAGATGTCAATCTCCAAATATGTATATTGCTGTTTCTAATTCGATCTGCAATTTATGGGATAAATTAAGATCCTACCAAATCACTAAATATATCACTGGATTTAATTCGATCTGCAATTTATCGGAAAAGTTAAGATCTTACGCAATCCCAAAGTATATTACTGGATCTAATTTTATCTGTAATTTTTTGGATAAATTTAGATCTTACTTAATCCCCAAATATATTGCTGGATCTAATTTGATCTGCCAATTTTCTATTCAATTTATATCCAAGTTTATCCACAAATATATTGCTGGATCTAATTCGATCTGCCATTTTTCAGATAAATTTAGATCTAAGTTAATCCACAAATATATTGCTGGATCTAATTTGATCTCCCATTTTTCAGATCAATTTATATCTAAGTTTATCCACAAATATATTGCTGGATCTAATTCGATGTGCCATTTTTTGGATCAAATTAGATCTAAGTTTATCCCCAAATATATAGCTACATCTAATTAAATCTGCCACTTTTTCGGATCAAATTAGATATACGTTTATCCACAAATAAATTGCGGGATCTAATTTGATCTGCCAAAATTGAGATCAAATTAGATCTAAGTTTATCCCCAAATATATAGCTGGATCTAATTTGATCCGCCATTTTTCGGATCAAATTAGATCTAAAAATATCCGCAAATATATAGCTGGATCCGCCAATTTTCGGATCAAAATAGATCTAGGTTTATCCCCAAAGATATCAGTGGACCTCCCAATTTTGAGATATAACTTGATCTTAGTTTATCCCCATATATACAATGGGATCTAATACGATATGATTGGATACACCCAATTTTGAGATCTAATTGGATCAGCTAGATATTACAGCAGATCTTAAACAATATCAAATTGGATATAATTAGATATTGCGCGAGATCAATTTTTTTTACTCGGGCTATTAAAAAAAATTAATATGGAGCTTTATATGGTAATATATAACTTAATGTGATCCATATACCATTTCATCCGAAAAATGGCCCGATATAATTGTATCAGTTGGTTATCACTTTTTATCTAATTGTATCAGTTTAGATCTTAACTGATTAGATTATATATTAAGCATATGAAATTTTATCTGATTTTTGACCTGATACAATTTTATGGGTTTATGTCGCATGGTATTAGTTTAGATCCAAATTGATATATTACTATACAAACTTATATAGTTATATCTGAATTTTGACCTGATGCAATTATATCTGCTTTAAAACTTTGATACAATTATATAAGGCCAATGTCGTATACAAATATATATTATTTATATAAAATTGTACCAACATCGATCTAACCAGATACCATTAGATATAAACCGCTAAAATTGTATCAGGTCAAAAATTGGATATAATTTCATCTGAATAATTCATCTAAACTAATACAATTAGATAAAAACAGATAAACAACTAATACAATTACATCGGGCCATTTTTCGGATGAAACAGTATATTTATACAGATATAACTTAATCGCATTTTATACGACTATATGTAACTGTTTTTACTCGGGAAGTTAACATTAAATTAAATTTTAGATAATGGCACCAATTTGTAGTTGTAATTATTATATATTAAATCGTATATTCATTCTATACAGTTAGACGAGCTTTATGCAACTATTTAACTTTATAAAGTGTTTATAAATTATAACTTAAATGTACATATATATATGTTAAATGCACGTGAACAAATTGTTGATATGGACCCACAAATTGTATCTCAACTGATATTGGAATTATTGTACCATTACCATACATCAATATATATTGAATGATATACATATATTACAATATATGACACTGTATTATAAATATTGTTAATGAAGTAACATATCTGATAATATTTTTTATAGCGCCATACATAATTTTACATTATTTAAATTAAACCATATATGGAATTGTATTCAAAATGTTGATGTGGTACCAAATTTGACCATATATTGTTTAAATTTTGCCATATATGACAATATATTGTTTAAATGATACCATATATGTCTATATATTAATATTGTTTAAATGACACCATATATCAATATATATGGGACTATATATGGTAGCATATATTATCATATCTGCATCTGTATTAAAAATGTCGTTCATCAGGTACTATATATGAGCATATATTATTGAAATGGCACCATATATGACAATATATGGTTTAAATGGCACCATATATGGTAATATATTGCTTAAATAACACCATATATAAATATATATGGCACTATATATGGTAGCATATATTATCATATGTGGAACTGTATTAAAAATATTGTTCATGAGGTACCATATGGGCATATATGGGCATATATAAATATATATCGCACTATATATAGTACCATATATTATCATATCTGGAACTGAATTAAAGATTTGGTTTATGAGGTACCATATATGACCATATATTGTTTAAATGGCACCATATATGATAATATCTAGTTTAACTGTCACCATATATAATTATATATTGTTTAAATGATACCATGTATAATTATATATTGCTAAAATGCCACCATATATATTAAGATATAGTTCTATATATAACTATATATGCAATAAGATCAACCATGTTATGTAATATATAATTATATATGCCATATCTAATATTATGAAGGCCGATATCTAATTAGATGAAATTATATATGGCATAATATAAGGAAAATTTTTCGGAAAAAACGTCATATATAATTATATATGGATATACATAACCACATGTCTAATTATATATTGTAATATATGCCACATATGATTATATATAATTTTTATTACTCGGGTATTCATAGCTTTTAATTTAATTTATCTGGAAGTTCTAGAAAAAGCATCGCTCCCGACAATAATTTGTCAAATAGGTTTTTGAGATTTAGTTAATTACTTTAATGCAATTAACGTTTATTACGATAAAAATAAATTTGACATATCGCATTATTCTCAATATCGAATCATTGATTTAAAATGGTAAAGGGAATACATTTTTATGCGAATTGATTAAAAAAGAATCCAGTGCAAGAACAATAATGGATTATCATTATTTTTTGTACTACAAATAATGATAGATCCTAATATTTTGCATTATTGTAGTGGCATATTTTCTACAAATTAAGAGTATTTGTTTATTTATAAACACTATTTAGCACAGCATAAGAATATCAGCACTTAAATGCTCTTCATTCATTCAAATCTGCTTCAATTTCAACTGTATAGTGCTAAGTCTTCAGATTTTAAATAGTTTTTGGCTAAATAACAATATTTTATTAAACAAGTTGTATTATATCCATAGAAAACTTAACTACCTACTTTTTTGCCTTGAAACTTTTTTGTATAAGGAACGGTTTTCAAGTGAGTGAGTGAGTGAGTGAGCATGTAAAGTGAAAATTTCAAAAATTAAAAAAATTTCCTTTTTAAAACAGAAAAAAATATTTGAAAAATCGTCAAAAATACATTTACGATCTGGCGTACATTACCGGTAATAACAAAGCTAGTTTAGAGTCCCTAATTCTAAAATCAGTTAAAATTTTTTTACAGGACTCACAGGATAACGCCAGAATACGTTTTACAAAAATCTCTCTAAATCAAAAACTAGCCAACAGATTTTATTGAAATTAGACACAGATTGTATACTTAGTAAGCAGAATTAAATTAGTTAAAATTTATTGATGTTTAGTGCCAAATTCGCCAAATTTCGTAATTTTCAAAAAGCGAAAATCGCCATAGCTTTTGAAATAACAACAATTGATCAACAATTTTCGGTACGTAATTTTATTTTATTGATAGTGTTATTTACAGCAAAAACCGAAATTATTTGACTACTGGGCTTCAAGATACGTCTTCAACCTTTGTTGTGCTATATCGCGGAAATAAAGCGATAAATTAAAATTTTAATATTTGTTCCATAATAAATTTTCAACGCATTTGAATGGTTTAAATATTATTGTAATCAGAAGAAAGAGCATTAGAGGATTAAATCGATCCTAATTCACTTCGGATACCATCCCTGGCGTCCCTACGGTATTGTAAAGAGGAACTTCCAAAAAAAAACAGCGTATTTGTGGATTTGTAATCCAGTTATTGAGAAAAAAAGTTGAAAAATGGGGAAAAAATGGTAAAAATGGCATTTTTGCGATTTTTAAGGCACTGGATGGACCTTTTTTGAGTAGGTTTGTTCAGCATTTTTTCTCCTATTCAATATCGACAACTTTGCTTCAGACACAAAAGTGATATTCCGTACGGTATACCGAGATATAACCGTGTTAAAATATAGAAAAAGTGCTAAAAATCCGCCCTGAGCCAAAAAATTCGTATGGGCATTAAATTTTTAATGCAGCCAAATTCACAAAACGAATGATGCAAAAGTTTTTATTTTTGGGGCTACTTTCACGTGAAATTCTCAGAATTGTGTCCCTAAATCATGTGCTGTACTGTGTATTTAAACAGACATTTTTGAATCTTTCACTTTTTCTAAAAAAACGCGTGTTTTAGACTTTTCGCAAACAGTTTTTCACAGTTTTGTGCATCAAGTGGGGGGTTTTTTTTTTATTAAAAAACTAGCACTTATGTGCCAAACTGCTACACTATGTATTTAAGGGTTCAGTAAAACAACCCATAGGTTATTCAAAAAAAGATAAATAACACTAGCTAACAAGGTTTTGGACTGGAGCAACCAAATATCTTTCCTAGGGTAATTTGGTGGGCTGAATTCGAATCTGTAATTGGTTTTTCTCTATCGCGTCAGGTTTTCGAGATACGTTACGAGAGTCCAGCAATAGTCTCCCAGCATTCTTTCGTCCCAAACTCCTTGATAATTTCTTTCAATTTTCATTAAATCTTAGTGAGCACGCTCCCCTTGTTCGTCGCTCACCGCACCTTGGTTTTGTGGAAAAAAATCTAAATGCATTTACAATCGCATCTTAATGTATGATACATCGATGTTTTTCTCTCGAGGAGACCAGTGTTTTGCTCTAAGGGCCATTGACCTTAAGTATCCCGTTCTAGTATCTACCCACCAGATCTCAGTTGCTACCACCCTAATGGCAGAAATTAAAGCTCGCAAAAAATCATTAAACTTTTGCTAAGGAAGTTTTTCGATAAACCCAATAGAAATTTTTTTATATATTGGTTGCCTAATGTAGGGGTCGCCTTTTTAATTTTTTTTTCATTGGATTTTTCCTTTATAGCAAAACACTGGCCTCCTCGAGGCAAAAAAATTGATATATCACACTTTAAAATCCAACTTTAAATGCCGAAGCTGTAACGAAAAATTGAAAAAGGCGATCCCTACGTTCGGCAAAAAAAAATTTCGGTATCGATATTTTAAGCATAACGGTTTTTTTAGATATTTCGGTAACGGTTTTTTAAGGTAACGGTTTTTTGATTATTTCGATAACGGTATTTTAAGGTTAGCGGTATTTCGGTTGTTTCGGTAACGGTATTTTAAGGATATCGATAGTCAGTTTTTTCGATGCATCCCTCAATTTTTTTTACTACAAACAAACGAGATTAAACACAGAACCAATTTACCAACTTAATGTACGAAAAATACTCAATAATCCAGTGCAATTGCCAAAAACAGAAAATTAAAAATATCGGTAACGGTATTTTAGGGGTAACGGTATTTCATTTATATCGGTAAGGGTATTTTAAGGGTATCGATATTTAATTTATTTCGGTATCGGTATTTTAAGGGTAACGGTATTTTATTTATTTCGGTAACGGTATTTTAGGGCTAACGGTAGTTAGTTGAAAGGCTTTTGAAACGATAATGGTATTTTAGCGGTATTGCCTGCCAACCCTGTTTTTATCTTAATTACACTGTGAGACAAATGGTAGGGGGTCAGTGATCGGGAAGGGTTCAAACTACCGGGGAAAGTTATATCGGTAAAAAAGAAGTTATACGTGTCCCGGCGTTTCGCTGGGTCGCCCCTAGGAATCGAGATATATCGATTTGACCTTTGGTGGTCTTTTTTTTGAGATAACTCGAGAACCACTAGTCCGATTTTGCTCAAACAATTTAAAAAAAAATTAAAAATTACAATTCCTTTAATCTGTTCATATAACGTTTTTCTATATACTCAACAGTTTTGCCGGTAAAAATAAATGTATGAAGAAAAAAATATTTTTTGCCTAAAATATTAAAAAAAAGTAATAAACAAAAGGTTATTGATTTTTATGGTAGCGGTAACAAACATTTATTTTTACCGGCAAAACTGTTGAGTATATAGAAAAACGTTATATGAACAGATTAAAGGAATTGTAATATTTAATTTTTTTAAAATTGTTTGAGCAAAATCGGACTAGTGGTTCTCGAGTTATGTCAAAAAAAAAAAGATATATCTCGATTCCTAGGGTTGACCCAGCGAAACGCCGGGACACGTATAACTTGTTTTTGACCGATATAACATTTCCCGTTGGTTTCATCCCATCCCGATTTTGACTGTCGCATAGTGTTATTTAAGGAAACTTTCTGTATTGAATATAAGTTTTATTTATTTAGGGCCATTAACAATAAACAAATTAACCTAAAGTTTTAGCTAACTTAGAGTTAAAGATGTCAAATTCCATACAAATTTGAATTTTTTAACTTTCAGTTAGTGTTAACTTCAGGTTATGTGCTTATTGTTAATGGGGGTTAGAATTAAAATTAACTTAACTATAAAAAAATTTTGTTAAAAATTTTACTAATATGTGGTATTTTTTGTTGCTTTTTCTTTGATATTTTAAATGTTTAGAAACGCTCCTAGACGAGAAGAAATTCTTATTGAGTTTGCACATTAACTTAACAAATATTTCTACAAATACTAAAAACGTCGCCCCTGATGATTGCCTTATTCAAGAACAAAATTTGGATAGGGACATACTTTTAACAGATTATTTTTCATAATTTGTTAATTAGGTTTTGGGACTTTAGCGCATTTAATTCCTTTAATTTAATTTTATATTTAAAATTTTTAAAAAGCTTTAAAAATTCACTGTAAATCTTTAAATGTTATTCCAAATTTTTGTGGAGGAATAAAATTTGTCAATGTTTTGTACAAGAAGTCGATTTCTTCTTTACATAAGAATTCTGGCAGAAGTAGAAAACACTCGTTCGCTAGTACCTGAACTGACTGGAATACACATTATTTGAAGGAGGGGAAGATCTCTGGAATTTTTCCAAAATTGTAAATTATCGGAATCTGGTTTAATATAATCACGCATACTCACGCACAAAAATTTACTCACGCACGACTCACGTGAGTGCTATCATTTTAACTCGCGAATTTTCACTGCTGCTTGCGTGAAGCTAGTAATTCTGCGTCTTGCTTCATTAAATGTAAATCCCAAATTAGATCATTCAGCTCAGCTTGAGTCACTAAATGGCGTTCATCATTAGCCTCATACAAACTACCACTGCTGGTGAAAGAGATGTTTCGGACTCACTGCTCGTAGCATTGGGAATGACTGGTAATGGATTATTTGGTGGACGTTGAACTGGTTTGGAAACCGATGGGACATTCGCGTAAGTAATATTTTTTCGATTTTCCATATTGAATCCAGCTACTTTTGTTAAACAGAAATAACAATCGCTTTGGTGGTTACTTGACCCTCTCCAAAGTACTGGAATTGAAAAATCGAAATAGATCTTCTTGCCATTTGACCACTTGTATAAAACAGTTCTGCAACTATTGCAAAACATTGTCGGTGTCCACGGTTTGTCCAAGTTTCTGACAGCAAAACCAAAATAATAAGGGTTTTCACAAGGGATGTACTATTTGTTGTATCGTTGTATCGTCCTAACAAAAAACAGAGTTGTTAAAAATTAAATTGAAAAAATACAACATTTGAGAATAGCACGATACAACATTTTTACGTATGTTTAATATCTTATGTTTGAGTGTGCTAACAGATAGAAAACTGAATAGAAAATCGTTGTTAAACACAAATAAAAATTTTAACAACTCTGTTTTTTGTTAGGACGATACAACGATACAACAGATAGCACACCCCTTATGAACAACCTAAATGTAAATATGCATATTTTAATGATTCTGATATTGCATATCCTTTTTTTCCAACCAAATATTCACCACACACAAAGCAAAAATAGCTTTAATCAGTAACACACGATCTCCCTGACATGCTTAAACGCTACTATTATGAGGATTTAGAATGAATGTGGGCTTCTGTCAAATTAATAATTGTGAAATTGTAGTGTCAGTATTGACTGTTTTGCCAGCATGCGATAAAAAATTAACAAGACGTGATAGCCCAATTTTTATGCCAGATTCGAATTCAGCGCATCCAGATTAGTTAAAAAACATGCTTCATTTCTGCAGTCAATTTTTTTTTTCAAATTTGTAGAGCAGTGTAATTTTTGCTATTTTGACACTCAACCCGAGTAAAAAAAATTATATATAATCATATGTGGCATATATTACAATATATAATTAGATATGTCGTTATGTATATCCATATGTAATTATATATGACGTCTTTTTCCAAAATTTTTCCTTATATTATGCCATATATAATTTCATCTAATTAGATATCGGCCTTTATAATATTAGATATGGTATATATGATTATATATTACATAGCTTGGCTGATCTTATTGCATATATAGTTGTAGCTATATCTTAAGATATATGGCGGCATTTTAGGAATATATAATTATATATGGTACCATTTAAACAATATATAACTATATATGGTGCCAGTTTAACTATATATTATCATATATGGTGCCATTTAAACAATATATGGCCACCCGAGTAAAAAAGTGTATATAAAATTATATGTGAATCGATATATTTGCAATATGTAACTGGATATAATTTCATCCGAAAAATGGTTATATTAAATTGTATCAAATCGGATATAATTGTATTTACAAGGATACAAATTTATATCAAATGATAAACTTATATCCGAATTTTGTCCCGATCAAATTGGATATAAGTTAATACAATACGATATGAATAAATTTAAATGATAAAAAAAACTTTGTATTGGAGGGTAGCAGGATTTCGGGTCCTACACACTCAGGGGTGTGATGAAAATCGAAAACGAAAACGAACAGTTTTTCTTTCTATTTAAATTAATTAATTTCGCGAAAATCAAATTGGCTTCAAATTATTATTTATCGTTTAATTTGACTCCGGACATCTAAATTAGGAAATAAAATATAATTGGTATTGTACAGATCGTAAAATCTTTTCATTGAAAATCAGATCGTTTTCGTTTTCTATATTTATCACATTCCTGCCTATCAGCCAGGGCTACTATTACATAGCTACCGATTTATGGAGCTGAAGATGATCTACAACAATATCCAATGGTTATTTCTCCACTCAAAACTTATCGGACCAGAACAAAATATACTATATATCGTTGGAAAGGTGCTTGAAATGCCTTTTCAATGATATGCAACATGCCTAGATTTATTAACCCATTACGAGCCGGGCCAAGATTTTAAATGTTAATTTTTTTAAATTAGATTTTTTAAATTAAAAAAAAAACTTTTATAAGTAAAAAAAGCTCAGAAAATATTAATTAAATGAAAAGCTTGAATAAAACATATAAAAAAATTGTTTTTGATCAAATATTATATTAATCTTGAATATATTAGTTAATCTCGAACTTTGTTCTGATATTAACTAATATATCGTCGGCTTGCCTGCACAAAGTGCTGTTTTTGGTTTTAACAGGTTTGAGCGAAAAAACTGATTTATATTATCCTTTTAAGATATTTTATTGACATCATATGCCCTAATGATTCACGACCTTATTTACTACAATCATATGATGTCAATGAAATATATTAAAAGGATAATATAAATCAGTTTTTTCGCCCTCCTGAAAACCTGTTAAAGAACACATAACACTACTTGCAGGCAAGCCGACGATATTGTTATCTAAAAAATAAAATTAAAAATATTTTTCGTATCTACCCAGTGTAGAAAATCATTACCCGATATGTGGTTACGTAACTACATACTTGGTAATGGTAACTAGTTACTTTTGTTATTACATTTCTTATTACCTTTATATGGCGATGTCGCGAAAAATAATGAGTTGTCGTTACACACCAGCATACGAAAAATCAAAGAATATATCTTTACCTATGTGCTTACCAGTACTGACAAAAATAATGAGTCTAAAAATAGATTTTCAGAAAAATAAATTATATAAAAAAAAATATTTTTTATTGTATTTTTTTTTTTTTTTTAATAAAATTTGCTGGTTCGGGAATCGAACCTGGGTCTACAGATTGCCAGTCAACAGCTCTACCATCTGAGCTATATCGACGTGTAATATTTAATAGATAAAACCTGCTGCACACAAGTAAGCTTACTCGCCAACATACAAAAAATCAAAAAATATGTGGTTACATATATCCTTACCAGTGTTTAAAAAATATTGAGTCTAAAAATAGATTTCAAAAAATTTTCAAAAAAATCTAAAAATTTATTTTCTATTTGAAATAATGATAAAAATAAGTCATAATCAGTAACTCATTATTATATGTTTTAAAATAATGCAGAATGTAAGTGGGTGCAATTACTGGTACTCCAAAAAATAATGATATGTCATTACCGTTTCTACACTGGGTATTTACGCATAAAATTTTGAACGGTTTTATGAATAATATATTCTTATATATACAATTTGCAATAAAGCAAATACTGATATATGATTTAATATGATCACATATGAGAAAATTTCTAAAAAAATTTCTAATATATCATATAAGGTGGCATACAAAATTTTATATTAACAGATATTTTAATATTAAAAAATATATGTTATATATACCCTTTTTTACTCGGGCATATATGGTAACTCATGATCAAAATGTTTAATACAGTTCCAGATATGATAATATATGATACTATATATAGTGACATATATATTTAAATATGGTGTTATTTAAGTAATATATTACTATATATGGTGCCATTTAAACCATATATTATCATATATGGTGCCATTTCAACAATATATACTCATATGTGGGACCTCATGAACAACATTTTTAATACAGTTCCAGATATAATAATATATGCTACTATATATAGTGCAATATATATTGATATATGGTATCATTTAAACAATATATTACCATATGTGGTGACATTTAAACCATATATTATGATATATGGTGTCATTTCAACAATATATGGTCATATATGGTACCTTATGAACAACATTTTTAATACAGTTCCAGATATGAGAATATATGCTACCATATATAATACCCGAGTAAAAATATTTACATATAGTCATATATGTGATTAAGTTATCCCTACTTCCCTACTAAGGTTATAAATGTGATCGTTTGTCTGTCTGTTTGTGGCGACATCAGGCCCAAACGGCTGAACCGATTTTCTTGAAATTTTCGGAACTGCCATTAAAAACTATCAGAATTACAATAGGCTATATTAAATCTTGATCGGACACAGGGGCGTGGCAACTTTCATACAACACTAATATTTTGATGTGATATTTCTCGGCACTGTTCAACTGTTTCGAATAAAATTATGGCCAGCATCTTATAAAAAGTTTTCAAAGCACTGTGCTTTGTGCTTGATAAATTAAGATCTTACCAAATCCCTAAATATATCACTGGATTAAATTCGATCTGCAATTTATCGGAAAAGTTAAGATCTTACACAATCCCGAAATATATTACTGGATCTAATTTGATCTGTCATTATTTGGATAAATTTAGATCTTACTTAATCCCCAAATATATTGATGGATCTAATTCGATCTGCCATTTTTCGGATCAAGTTAGATCTAAGTTTATCCACAAATATATTGCTGGATCTAATTCGATAATTCGATTTTGAGATCTAATTGGATCAGCTAGATATTACAGGAGATCTTAAACAATATCAAATTGGATATGATTAGATATTACGCGAGATCAATTTTTTTAGTCGGGAACTTCTATTAAAAAGTTCAACTTTTGTAGTCATAAGCTAAAAAAAAACTAAATTAGAACAAATCAAACAGAAAGTTTTATAGCAAAAATTCTAAAAAAAAAAAAT
The DNA here is from genome assembly GCA_949987735.1 of Leucophora obtusa. Taxonomy (NCBI): domain Eukaryota; kingdom Metazoa; phylum Arthropoda; class Insecta; order Diptera; family Anthomyiidae; genus Leucophora; species Leucophora obtusa. The sequence continues at coordinate 106,909,727 of OX465295.1, read as the reverse complement.
TTTCTACATCACTTTTTGAATTTTCGCACCTAGGAAGTCATTTATCCAAGTTTTTTTAGCGACAAAGTTGTCATAAATAGAGCAGACAACGACTTTTTAAAATTATTTTTTTCGGTTTTCGTGATCATTTTTCCTTTTGAGACCAAAAATATTAAATTCCATATTTTTGCAATATTTCATAAAATTGTTAAGACTTAAGTGAAGTTTTCATACGCTACGCTCTAAAAAACCTTTGTAAATTTACTACTATAAAATGGGTAAAGTTTTGTTTAAGTTTACGAAAATTCGGTAAATATAAACAAAAAATGAGTAACCTTTTTTTGTATACACTTCCATATACATATTAATGACAATATTAATTGTAGGTATTTGGTCTATACGACGCGTTTGAAAAAACAACACTTACAACATTATTAACACTATTAAATGACAAAATTTATAATTCAACAAGAAAATAAAAAAACAATACATCCCGAGTAAAAAAATTAATATGATGTCATATGTAATGATATCTTATTTAATATAATTGGAGATATACTATGATCCGAAAAATGGTGGATAAAATTATATCGGATAAGATCTAAATACATTGAATCATATCCGGATTTTGACCCGATATAATTAGATCTAATTTGATGTAGAAAGACATAATTATATAACGCTTTATATTTCAGGTTCAAAACAAAAATTATTAAAAAGCACTAAAAAATAACACCCTTAAGTTAAGAATTCAAAAATTAAACATCTACAAGAAGTTGTACAGAAATATTACCAAGTATTTTAAGCCTTATCATATAAACTTGTATTCTACCCGTAAACTGTGTAATCGTGGTATGTTTATGAGTTTAATGTCAAATTCCATACATAAAAAATATGGCTTGTATTTATACACGGTTTACAAGGAATTTATTTTGAAATCATACATAAATATATCTCAAAAAACATAGAATTTTATTTTACATTGCGTTATAGGTACCTAACATATAACAACTTAGAAAAAAAATTTAACATTGAGCTGTATAAAACTTTATATATTTTCCGATAAAGCCATTTTTAATTATATATGACGCTGTATTAAAATTGTCATAGCATAAGTAACTAGATATGGTACATATTAATATATATGGGGAAATATATATTTATTCTGATCTATATATGACATCCCGGTGAAAAATGTCCATATATGAACATTTATGGTTCAACCATATATGTATGGATCCGAAAAATGAGGTAACACCTAAGTATATGTTCATATATGGACATATATGAACATATACATTTATTAAATATATGCGAATACATGCGAACGTTGCCGTCCTTTATTATAAGGTTGTACGATAGATATAAATTTATGTATGACATTCAAATTAGGCGCTACATATGTTCCTTTTTTATACCCTACACCACTATGTGGTCAGGGTATTATAAGTTTGTGCTGATGTTTGTAACACCAAAAAATATTGGTCGTAGACCCACCTTATAGTATACCGATCGGTTCAGAATTTTTTTTTATTTCGATTTAACGATGTCCGTCTGTCCGTCCGTCCGTCCGTCTGTCTGTCTGTCCATGCAATCTTGTGCGCACTCTACAGGTCGCAGCTATTAAGATATTTTGATGAAATTTGGTACGCAGACCTATGTTGGCCCAAGGACGAACAAGTTTGATTTTTTTGAACATCGGTCCATGTTTAGACCTAGTGCCCATATAAGGGTCCTACCAAAATTATATTGTTTATACGCTGCAGGTCGTAAATATTAAGATATTTTGACGAAATTCGGTACACAGACCTATGTTAGCCCAATAACGCAGCCTATTGATTTTGGTGAACATCGGTCCATGTTTAGACCTAGTGCCCATATAAGGGTCCTACCAAAATTATACTGTTTATACGCTGCAGGTCGTAAATATTAAGATATTTTGATGAAATTTGGTACACAGCCCTACATTGGCCCAATAACGCAGCCTATTGATTTTGGTGAACATCGGTCCATGTTTAGACCTAGTGCCCATATAAGGGTCCTACCAAAATTATACTGTTTATACGCTGCAGGTCGTAAATATTAAGATATTTTGATGAAATTTGGTACACAGACCTACATTGGCCCAATAACGCAGCCTATTGATTTTGGTGAACATCGGTCTATGTTTAGACCTAGTGCCCATATAAGGGTCCTACCAAAATTATACTGTTTATACGCTGCAGGTATTAATATTAAGATATTTTGATGAAATTTGGTACATAGACCGATGTTGGCCCAAGGACGAAGCCTATTGATTTTGGCGAACATCGGTCTATGTTTAGACCTAGTACCCATATAAGGGTCCTACCAAAATTATAATGTTTATACGCTGCAGGTCGCAAATATTAAGATATTTTGATGAAATTTGGTACATAGACCTATGTTGGCCCAAGGACGAAGCCTATTGATTTTGGTGAACATCGGTCCATGTTACAACTAGTGCCCATATAAGGGTCCCCCCCCCCCCCCCAAAATTGGCTTGGTTACAAACTGCAGGTCGCAAATATAAAGATATTTTAATGAAATGTGGTGCGCTGACTCACATTATAGAAAATTTTGACACAAGCCCCATTTTAACCCATTCGAATTTCGGATCCAAACAATACACCAGAGTGGTGTAGGGTATTGTATAGTCGGCATGCCCGACTTTAACCTTTTTACTCGTTTATTCATGGCATTAAATATAATTCCATATTTATCCAAATATGAGTTCCTTTTACATATATGGAAAAATGTATTCTTCGAAATATGTTCATATACAAGTCCCTTTTGCATAAATTGAATAGCATATACTTTCATATTTGTCCATATATGAGTGCCATTTCCATATGTGAAATAACAGATGCTTCCATATATGTCTGTATATGAAATTTTTTCCATATATGGAATCACATATACTTCCATATATGTTCATATAAAATCCATATATGTTCATAAAAAATCCATATTTGTTCATATGTGTCCATACATAAACCATATATGAACATGTTTGAGCGTATATGAGCATTTTTCACCGGGATCATATAAAAATTTTTTGAAAAACTCAAAGCTATACATAATTATATCCGCAATGATATGGTATCACACTTGACTATATATAAACATATTAGTCCATATTAAATTATATAATTTCATATATAACTATTTTTACTCGGGATACTATTTTCTCATTTTCCTCATTGAGATTTATTAATTTTTCCATATGGAGTTAATCGATTTGGCAACTGAACCATTCATATAATCAGGAGTATGGCATCACCAACAAAATAAGTTATAACGAAATCATTATCACTAGATAGCACTTTTAAAAAAATTGTCAATTTTCTTTTTTTAATTTAAATTTAAATAATAACAAACAACACAGCAAAAAAACAAACGGATATCTTAAATTTTGTTATTTGAATATATTCCGCGTTTGTTTTTTCCTTATTCTAAACAGTTTTCAGCAAATTTTTGAGTTTTTAAACATCTGATACTAAACTGATACTAAATAGTTGCTCAGGTAATACTAAATTTCAGCGCCCTATACCGGTGAGTAGTTTAAGTTTTGATTTCCTATCTCTATCAGGGGTATGGCATCACCAAAAAATAAATTATAACAAAATCGTTATCACTAGATGGCACTTTGTTGAAAAAAATTAACAATTTTATTTTTTTATTTAAAATTAAATAATAACAAACAACACAGCAAAAACGCAAACGGATAACTCAAATTTTATTATTTGAATATATTCCGCGTTCGTTTTTTCCTTATTTTAAGCAGTTTTCAGCAGTTTTTGAGTATTTAAATATAGGCTCAGCTGATACTAAACTGACACTAAATAGTTGATCAGGTAATATTAAATTTCAGCGCCCTCTACCGGTGAGTAGTTTAAGTTTTGATTTCCTATCTCTATAATTAATAGTCTCTGATCTCTATAATTAATAGTCTCTGCATACGATATAATAGTAATAAATACTCTGACATTTTAAATTTGAAAAATTTTTAATTTTTTAAATATTAAAAGAAAAAGTTAAAACGGATTATTTTTTTTCAATTACTACATTTCTATAAACACTTTTCTATCTGAAAATAGCAACGCAAGAATGAAATTGTTTTTGGTAATTATTGTTGATGCATGTGGCAGTCTAAACCTCTTTTCAAAATTGATTTAAGTAATGGGTTATTCAATAAGAGCGCTACAAAAGTTTTTTTTAAATAAAACTAAAACGGTTTTGGAAATCAATGAAATTTTTTATTCCTGTGAAAGTACGTTCGATGCCATTATGTATTGAAATCGATCTCTTTTGCATGGCCACCACGGGCACGCTTGCAGAAGTCCAGACGCTGAACCCAATTTTCGACGGTTTTCAAGCATAAATCGGCCGATATTAGTACGAAGTTCATCAATCCTCGCTGGCTCGTTGGCATAGACCATAGATTTGACGTAGCCCCACAGGAAATAGTCCAACGGCGTCAAATCGCACGACCGAGGCGGCCAATCGACTCGACCATTTCGTGAGATAACACGTTCTCCAAACTTGGTTTGCAATAAATTGATTGTGAAATTCGCTGTGTGGCTTGTGGCGCCGTCCTGTTGGAACCACATGTCCTCCAAGTCCATATCATCCAATTGGGGCCAAAAATATTCGGTTATCATTGAACGGTAGCGATTCCCACTCACAGTAACATGCCGGTCTTGATCATCACGGAAGAAGTACGTCCCAATGACGCCGCCGGCCCATAAACCGCACCAAACCGTAATTTTTTCGGGATGAAATGATGACTCATGGAGTACGTGTGACCAATAACGCATATTTTGTTTATTGACGATGCCATTCATTGTGACGATCATAAATTGGACGTAGCGCTCTTAACGTTGAGGCCACTGACTCCGATAATAAATTTTAATAATTTCAACTCGTTGTTGGCTCGTATATCTTTCCATCATGAAATGACAAACCTAACTGAAGAGAAATGTCAAAAGAGCGGCAAGAAATATGGCGTCGTTTGCTGTCCCTGTCTTTCTACTTTAGTAGCGTCCCTGTTGAAGAACCCTTTACAATAATTAGAAATATACAATAGTTAAAACAAATTTTTATTATACCAATTTTATACAAATACCTTAAGATCTCAAATCAACTAATTTCAACATAAACGATTAAGCAAGAATAACACGGACATTTTTATTAATAAAATACGTACTATACATTAATTTGTTGTTTTCTTTAAAAAAGAAATTTTTTTTTATGGTTTAGGTTTAAGTTTAAGCATAGCTGTGGTAAATATATGCACATTTTTGGGGATTTTACGCACTTTCTGGGGATTTTCCCGAATTTTTTGTGGATTTTATGCAATTAATGGGCATATTTACACATAAAACATGCGTTTTTATGCACAAATTTTAATTGTTTAAATGTTTATTTTTTATTAAAGTAAATACTCTAAAATCCCAAAACTTACTTAACAAATTGTGGAAAGTAATTTGCTGTAGGCTTGTACCTATCCGGAATTCATTCTGGTCTAAGGAAATCATCGGGGAGCGACTTCTTAGAATTTATATAAATATTCACCCAGAAAACAGATTCAGTTCTGATAACCGCATTTGTAGCCAATCGCATGGTTCAGTTGTGGTAGCAAAATTTTTCAGTTGTGGCAACAGAAAACCAATTGAGACAGGACTAATTTGACTGTGGCAACGGAATCTCAGTTGCATCAAGAATAATTCGGTAGCCGCAACCGAAAAATTCATTTGATGCAACTGACCCATTTGATTGGCAACAAATGGGGTTGTCAGAGCCGAATCTGTTGTCTGGGTGTTTGTTAGCTTAAAGTCAATGAGAACTTCTTGTTTTCGTCTATGAGCATAGATTACATAGATATGTTACTCTTTGACATTCGCTGTCAGAGCACGTATCTCATGAGCAGAGAAGACAAAATTTCTATTTTTGCTTTTTATTGCTTGTTTCACTCATATTTGCTTCTTTTTGCTTTTTTGGATTTTCAGTTTTTTAGCTTTAAAATAGCTTTTTCTTAAGATTTCTGAGCTTTGAATTGCTTTTTTTAAGACTTTTTGCTCAAAAATAATTTTTTTGCTTACATAAATTTATTTTTTCTCTCAACTTTGAATTTTTTTTTTAAACTGTTCTTTTTCCAAGTTTTTTTAGTTTTGCTTTTTTCTTGCTTTTTTTACATTCTTTTTTTGCTTTAAACACATCGGATTTTGTTTTTTTCTGTCTTCTCTGCTCATGAGAATGTGTGGTATACCTATACAAAAAAAAAAAAATGTCAATGTATGTGTAAAAATTTGTTTGTTGACAAAAGAAGAAGAAGAGTGAGATATCTATGTAATCTATGTCTATGAGCGTTCAAAAACATCTTAAATATCACTGAAAAAAAAACAACAAACAATTCCTTTAGCAAAGGATATTATCGAAAGCCAGCTGTTTTTTTAAATACTATTTAAAAAGTTAAACAAAGAAATTTACAAATAAGTTGTTAACAAGATTTTAGTCAAAATTAATATTTATGAGATCTAAATAATGTTTAATGAGAACTAAACATCTTTCCTTTTTTAGTACAGTGTTTGTTTTTTAAACGCTCTTATATAAACCAGCTGCAATTAACATTGTAATTAATATGCATTTTTATTAATTTTAATTTAGTAGGTTTGAGGTTAAGAAGTAGAATAAACATTTTTTCTCTAACAGTTATAAACTCATTAATTTGCAAATCAGATTAGACCTATTTTGTGCCTTTTTTCTATGCACAGGCTTCATCAGTGATTTTCCATTAAATTGTATTATTGTTTATATTTTATTGTCAGCTTGTCTCTATATGATAATTTTTTGAACAACACGTTGGCTGTAGGAATCGAACCCGTTTCATTTCGACATTACAAACGTAACTGTTCTTAAATTTGACAGCTTAGCCATCTAAACCAAGTAAGGCCTTTAATGTAGTGTAGCTAATTCATAGTTTTCCTTCAGCTTCTGTTATTGTTTTTCACTTTCAGAAGTGATCACACAGACACATACAAACATTTTACTATATATTTTTGTTTATCTTCTAATCTCCTCCGTGTCTTCTTTTTCGCAAATGTTTCCACACTGACGTATGGTTTTTTACGTTCAAGAGCACACCGATAATTTTTCTCAGTTGTTCAGTTAAATAATTTCTCAGTTAAAAGAGATTATTTTTAAATTAACTGAAATAATTGTTATCAACTAATATTTCAGGTGAAACAAACTTCTGTTGTGTTACCCTGTAAATTTAAATTAGGAAGTTTGAAATTGCACAAATAATTTTTAAAAATACATTTAAAAATAAAACCGAAAACCACCCAAAAACGAAGTTGAAGTTTATTTCGTGTATCTAATCGTGGAGAAGAACTTCTGATTCACCACGGGCAACCATTAATTGAAAGTTTAATAAAATGCGGATAAAAGGAAATATTTCGAGATAAGTTTTCAGTTTTTTCCATAAATTTTTTTGAGAAAATTAAAATCTTTTTTATTTTTTATAGGGGACGGGAAAAATCTTAAATAAGAGAAGGAAATTAGCGGAACTATACGTAAAGTCGGGAGAACAAAAGCATAAGAAGAATATAAAAATTTTATTTGTGTTCATGTAACAGTTACGTCAAATTGTTAAGTCGCTGGAAAAAAAATTGTTAATGTTGTGATTTGGCGCATAATTTTGCTAAAATATTCAAGAAAAATTAAAACAAATTTATGTTAAATTTTTATTTGTGTTATAATCCCTGTAAAATAAAAAAGGCATACATTTTCTAAAAATAACGTTCTTGGTTGATTGTTACTATGAATTTATTCTTAAAATTTAACTAAACAATCGTTTTTAAAAACGGACTTTTCAGTTAAATATTTTGAAACTGTTTTCAACTAACATTTCAGTTATACACAATTAATTTTATTAACGGAAGCTCAGTAAGGGGTATTTCACCTGAAACTCAGTTGAAAATTTAGTTGCCAGTAACTGAGCAATTTTGTCGGTGCAGGAAATTTGTGTTTGTTGGACTGCCAACAATGCATTTTTATAATGTTTTTTTCATACATACAGAGCTTCTCAGAACCAAATTTAGCAAACTCCTTTAGAAACAACTTTGGCAAAATCACAAGTTTTTTTTTAAATTCCCTGCAAAATATCGTAGTTTCTAAAGTAGTTACTAAAATCAAATGAAGGGACGAAAGTAAACGTAGAGGGAAATTCAATTCTTAACAGAATTTCTCTCGATATTTACGTTTTTATGTGTTCATTGCATACGAAAGAGATAAACTCGTTAGTACGAGTTGTTCTTCTCTTTTGTAACTCATTGATCATTTTATAGTGCGTTACGTTTACGTCTGGCTAATTCAAGCGTAACTTTATAAAAAACTAAATTTACCAGAAAGGTCTGCGGTGTGGTTTTTTCCGATTCGGATAAAATCTGAATATGTGACAGAGCGGACAGAAAGAATAAAAAGTTTCACCAAATTTGAAGTCAATTATTAGATTTTTTATTTTAATGAATTTTAGAAGAGTTACTGACATTATTTGTGTTGCTTTTTTTAAATAAAATTATTAAAAATACAACAAATGTATGTATATTATTTTACATAATTTTTTTCGATTAATCGATTAATTTTTAAATTTTATTCGATTAATCGGTTAAGAAAAACACCCAAATAATTATTTGAACGATTAATCGATTAAAATAAAATGTCTCACATGGGTCCAAGAACAAATCTTTGAGTTTTTTCAGTCTACTAATATTCAGCAAAAAGTTTAGTGATTTTAGCAAGAATTTTTTTCATTTGCAGCCGACTAAGTGTTAGCAAAACTTTTGGTGAGATTACTATTTTTTGGTAAAAATCAGCTCGGTGTTTTTCAGCAAAAACCTTTTGCTGAAATTACCAACTTTTAATTGATTTAACCATTGGATCAATTCATGTTCGCCTCCTGTATCACTATATATAATTTTAACTTTTCTACATTTCCTTACCTTTGCTATTAAAACAATAATTTTTTGAGTGTATCAGAAACGTTTCTTTTATTGTCTAATACATAAACAAGTAATTATGTAAATATTATTATTACTTAGTAAAAGTAGTTAGTCGTATTCTACATATTTCAGAAAAGCGAATGTAAAATCATATACAAAAATGTTAAACATTAAACAGAAGATACAATGCCTAGAAGTCACATGTTGCTACATGTGTATGATCAAAAATTAAAACATATTTTTCCATATGTAATCTTTCTTACATTATGTTCTCGTTATGGTTGTCTCAAGTGGATTTCTATGTAAATTATAGTAATTTAATTCACACACTTTAATATCTAAGATATAGTACACAGTTACCTGAAGAAAAAGATAAGAAAGCGAAAAGTCTTAAGGGAGTAATTTAAGAAAATTAAAACAACGTTTAGGTTAATTATTTTTTATTTTACTGCACTGTGATACATTAAGGGAAATCGGTAAAATGTGAAAATATTTTTAAAATAGTCATTAATTTTATATACATAGAAGCCATTTCAAAGAAAGATCTGCCAAAAAGGAATTTTTTAACCTTGGATCATTCAAATACTTCGCACGCATACACTTGAAAGGAAAAATTAAAAAGGAGTTTCAATTACGAAATTGATTATAACTGCAACAAATGAATTTTTCGCCTGCGCCTAGCGAATTATTCTTAATACAACTGAAATTTCTTTCTCAGTTGGTTTTCTATGGTCATAACTGAAAAACTCAGCTACCACAACCGAATCATTCCATTGGCTACAAATCCTGTTGTCAGCACCGAATATATTTTCTGGGTGTGTTTTAGGGTGTATTAACCTGAATGGGTCCACAGTTACTTTATGGTAACGCAGAACCTGCATGTTCATTATAGTGACTGTATTTAATTGCATGTAAGAACCCACATTAGTGTTCATTAGGATTCTCCAAGCTTGTATGAAGGAAAATAAATTTTAAGTTTTTAACCGGGTTACCCCCTGGAAATATTTATTTGGGTGCAAAACTACGTTCCCAAAAAAATTAGGATAATCGGATATCGGGAAGACGTGGAACACGGATTACAAGGGGAAAATATGACTTTTTGTGAATTTTCTCCAAAACACTGGTATTTTAAAACTAATTCGAATTAAAAACATTAAAGAACCGTGCTTTGGACTGAATTCTCTCTGCAATAAAGCAATAAAAACTTTAATCGGTTAAAAGACTGCCACTTAATCAAGAAATTCGGGTGCAAATTTTAAAATTTATTGAAATAATCTACTACAGAAACATTTTTTTATTCTATAAGTTCCAAGAAACTCAGATAAGAAGATAGAAGTATTTGGAAACAGAGGGTAACTTTTAGCTATTTTTTGTACAATAGTTACGGTCATTGCTTTTAATTTTTACAATCTTAAGTCACACTAAATAAACAGCAATTATAAAAAACTTAAAAAAATCACGAAATATGAAGAGAATATGTGAAAGCATGGACTTTAAAAGTTTTAAAACGCAAAAACGTTAGAACAGAAATTATTGGCAAATATTTAGAAAATATGTATAAAAAGATGCATTGTTGCTAAATACTTATGAGGAAACCCAGCAAAATATTGGTAATGACACCTCATTACTATCTGCATTACCAAAAATGATATATCATTACCTTTTGCATTATTTTATAATATAAAATAATGACTTCCTAATAACGGCCTATTGTATTCATTGTTTCTAAATATAAAATAATGACTTACTCGTAATAGTTTAAATAAGTACTTTTTACACAGCTAAATTTTATACATTTTTATTTATTATATGTAAATATGTTTTATGTTTGAATTTTTATGACGAGTTCTAAAATTACACCCTAGAGAAAACTTAAATTTTTCTGAATGTATTTTCTTAAGCTAATATTATTTGCTTAACTCCTTATTTTTAAGAATCCAGTAAGCAATCGGATAACCACTTATAATTCAACTTTTTATAAACATGTGTGTAACCAATTATTACACACAGAACACAGATTCGTAGTTCCAACCGAATTTTTTGCCAACCAGGTAATTGTAATTCCAGGTACAATCACTTTTATTCATTTTTATTGCTGTTGTAATTACCGAAATTTATTTATAATTTTTGAATTTTTGTTGTATTAATTAATTACTTTAATGTTTGTGGATTACAAATTCTATAAATAGAACAATACGTTCCACATAATTTATTTAAAAATTAAAAATTTATTATGTCGCGAACTGGGATAGAACCGGTGACTTTCCGCTTGTTAGCCCATTGCTTTTGCTCTAAGCTAAACTCTATTTAAATTTTTATAGTAAAATTTCAATTTTGAATTTCTTTATACTGGAAATTTGAATACTTTGTTTATTAATAAAATTATATCAACAACAGAAAATCAATTCAAGTGTCTTCTAATTTAAATCAATTTATTAATAAAATTATATCAACAACAGAAAATCAATTCAAGTGTCTTCTAATTTAAATCAAAAAAAAAAAAAAGTATGTCGCCAACTGGGATAAAACCGGCCACCTTCCGTTTGTCAGCCCATTGTTTTTCCTCTAGGCCAAACTCGATTTAAATTCTTTTAGTCTTATTTAAAATTTGAATTTTTTCAGGTTAAAAATTTAAATATTTTGTTTTTTTGTTTTTTTTTTTTTTTTTTAATAATAAATACAGCATTTATTTACTTCAAATTACATAACCAAAGCCCTGGGGCCATATATGATTAATAAAAGCTACTATTTTGTATTTTGAATAAAATAATATCAACAACAGAAAATCAACTGTGTCTTTCAATTTGAATCAATAAAAACATTTATTTAAAAATAATAAAAAAAAAAATCTACAACGCCTTGGCTGAGGTTTGAACTCAGATTTCTCAGACTATTAGGCTATGTGTCTACCCCTTGCACCACAGACACTTACATTTTGTTGTTGTCTAATTTTTAATTTAAATACGCAGAAGTGTGTATGAAATGAAAAGATATGATACATTCCAAAATTTTACTATGCCAAATAAAATTTCTGTTCCTAGTATCAATATAATATTATAATTACCAATATAATGGAAATTAACGGTTGATGCCACTAAAGTTGACAAAACAAATTTTAAATTGGTTGGTAAAACTAATACTTTTTATAGAGTGATCGATTTTATTGAAACACAACTGATACTAGATTTTTGCTGCCGATATTTTATTCAAATGACTAAATCTTCTGTAAATTGTTGGTTGTTGGTATTGAAGGTAATGTAGAAGTTAGTATTTTTTCAATATTGATTAGAAAACACAATAATTTGGATAATGTGACTGTGTTTTGGTTAATCGTATATATTTTCTGTTCAGAATTAAATTTAACTTTTCTGATGATGAATTATTATTAACCCCAATTAAAATTATTGAATAACGAAAAAATTTCGTTGGTTCCGATAGAATTCCAACCAATTTATTTTCTGTGTGTATTAAAAATCTCATAACTACTTATTTCTCATTTTTTCGTAAGCGAGCGGGTAAGCGTGACTACTTATAAAAACGACCACGCCAAAAAAAAATAATGAGTTTAGACGCCAAAAAAATAAGTTGTGCGGAGCTATTAATTTCTATTATATAACTACTTATTTGGTAATGAAAGATTTTGCTGGGAACATGCAAATTGATGCAATTTTATTGCAAATTCGTTAACTTTCAAATATATATTATAATTGACCTTCTCCGAGAAAAGGGACCTAGTGTGTGAAAATGAAGTTTTGAGAAGAACGCATTTAAAGTTTCATAACGCATTATCACTTTGAACAAACACAGTTCGTTTTGTACGTTTTTATGGGGTAAATAAATTTTTGTCAGAAATCTAACTCATTTCATCTTATTCTTCACCCTTTTAGGTACCAGAATCCACTCTTAAGTCCAAACCCATTTTTTGACACCACTAGGTCCCTTTTCTCGGAGAAGATCACATATATTGTTTTCAAGCCATCGACAACAATCATGTCGTCCTTTGCCCTATTCATAATTATAGATAACATATCTTTCTCATTAAAAAAAAACAATATAAATTTCTTTTCGTTCAATCTCTTTTCATCAATATTATTTTATATTCATGTATGCAGCGAAGCTTGATTCTTTGTGTTTAAAGTTATAAAATTGTTATTTGTTGATGAAAGAGATTATTCATTTGTTTCATGTTTGCTGTTGATTTTTATCATGAGGGAGAATTTTCAAATAAATATATGTGTTTATTTTCGGGTTAGGGGGGGAATAAAACACAACGAGTTTTCGAGTTCAACGTTATAAATTTTATTTTTTATTAATATTAACTACATTAAATTGAAGGCTTTTAGAGTTTATATTTTAGAATACAGTTTTAAAATATTTTAGTTTTAACAGATTTTATTTCCACTTGTTTTAGCACTGTATGTATTATTTTTGGGTTTATTGCCAAAAAAAAGCTTTGTTTGTTGTGTCAGTGTTCGCGCTATTATTGTTGTCAACTAGCATTCCAGTGAAGTACGCAGTAGTTGCCTGCTGACAGCTGATGTTTATCCCATGTAGGGTGCGTTGTTGTCTACAGCGTTGCCATTGTTCACTAGCGTGAACATCCTCCCGGGCCCGAGGAACCTGTGAATGAAAAGAACAATTATTTTCATCTGTTCCGGTGAGGGGTTAACAGTGTGGGGTAGGGTAGAATAAATATGCGGATGCGCTAATTGACGCGTGTAATTTCTTCCACAGAAAAATTGAGTATCCGACTTCATCTTGCACTTATGGAAATGCAGAATATTCTCGGATGAGGGTGAATTGGGTGAAACACAAGTGAATATAAATCGAAATGTCAGATTTATGGGTGGGTAAGACCACAACCTTGCGGTGTAAGTCGAGTAAAAGTTCCAGTCAATGGAAAAAATCCAACGACAGTCGGTCAACCATCTGAACCACTGAACTTTACGTGTCCACTTTTGTCCCGGGTATGTAAATGTACCAAAACCGAATTGACGTTGGGTAAAAGGGTTAAAAAGATGAGGGAATTGATTTGCACAAAAGAGCGACCGTGGACCGAAAAACCTGCATAGATGCCCAAGGCTAAGAACTCTTCCTTTAAAAGGTTTGTGGTTCCTTATTTTCGCTCTTAGTGGTCCTCTCAAACATAATTTTGTATATGAATTCCACTTCCCATTTCCATCGTGTAATTTGTGTGCAAATACAATAAAATCTTCATACCATTCGAAGGTTTTCTGCCGCCGTTTTCTTATTCTTTCAAAAAATGTAGCGGCAGGGCATCCCCGCCCCGAAAAAATTCGAGAAATCATAAAAAGGATTTGATGGTCAACTTTGGAAATTTTTAAGAGAAATATCTCTTCTTTCGCCGATCGGTGTACTACAGAAATATCGTAATCTTCAGTAGGGGTATTTTGATCCGTAATTAATACACGATCATCGGGTATATTGGTACATTTAGCTTCGCTATGGGTGGGCGAGCTAGCCGAAATATCCTCAACGTACTTAATATTTCCCAAAGTTTGGGTAGTGATCGGGTGGGTGACCTGTACGGAGGTTGGGTTAGGGTTTGTGGGTTGAATTGGAACACAAGTTCCAGTTTTGTGTTCATCTTCACAAAGTCCATTCAAGATTCCAACAAAATGGTTATCTTGACTCAAAACATTGTTCAAATTTTCATTTTGAACATCAGATTTTAAAATCTGAATACCATCCAAATCTTGGATTACCTCAATCTTAAAATGTGGGGTGGGTGAGGTTTGGGTAAGGGTAGTGGACTTGTGAACTTCGGCTTCATTGGGTTTTGTGGACAAATTTGATTCGCAGTATTGCCCATCGTACTCAATTACATCTGCAACTGGGTATATGGAATTATTAAAATTTCTCTCCGAAACGGCTGAGGGTAATTGTGTGGGTACCATAGCATTAATTGGGAAGTATGAATCAAAAATATCATCTTTCGAAACATCTGAGGGTAAAACGGTGGGGTTTCGAGTGGGTGTTTGGGTGGGTGGGGTAAACAGAGAAGGGTTGGTGGGAAGCTTAGTAGCCTCAAGGGCCTCCTCTAACTGGACCATTCTCTGCATATAAAAACGTTTGGTCGTAAAATATTCCCGCTCGAGTCCTTTAAGATTTATGGCTTCAACTTCTTCAAGGTCATCCAGGAGTGTTGATTCGTAAATTTTATCGAAAAGAGTAGATATCCTGGACCAAATATGTTGAAGCTCCCGAATTTGAAGTTTTATCACTGCTGATCGACCTTCTCCAAATTCCTTAAATTCCTCATCTAATGACGCCAAATCGTCATAGATATAGCTGCGGATCGCGCTGGCCCAAGCTTTCAATTCTGACATCTTATTTATAAAATTTGCGGGTAGTTCCCAATGTGATTTAAACAAATGTTTGGGTAAAAATAAATTTTCGCAACGAAAATTGGGTGAAATCGAATTGAAATATATTCAATTCACGGGTAATGTGTAAAAAAGGGTTAAATGAGCGTTACCGGCACAAAATGGGTTAATTGTGCGTAAATTTGCGGTAAACTAATGGGTTAAAGGGTAAATTGTGCGTAAAATATAAATTTTCTATAAAAAGCGGGTAAATTCAGGTTACGGCACAAAAAGGGTTAATTGGGTTTCTGGGTAAAAATGGGTTATACCACGAGTTTGCGGGCTTAAGCGGGTTAAAAACGGGTTTCAAAGACGTAAAATTTGGTAAAATACAATTTTCCAAATAACAATTGGGTAAGAACGAAAAAAATTAATAGCCAACAAAATTTCCTATTGGGTATTTTACACTTAATGATATGCGCTACACAATGTAATAGTCAATATCAGTTATTCGATCGCAATCTCAAAAAAAGTTTTCAATAAAACTGAGAAAAGGGTGGGTGGGTTAAAAGAACAAACTTTTTTATCTTGATTGCGATGAATTATGGGTTAAAAGTGCAAAATTTTTGGGTTAAATGGGTTTGAGGAAATTTTTTTAGTAAATTACAAACATATTTACTAACCTTGTTTGTTGGGTATAGGGTGTACAAACCTTCACAAGAGTAGCTTACTTGTACTCTTGTGTTTTTTCGTCTCCTCTTTGTTTTTTGTCTTCCCGCTAGTTGAGCTGCAGTGTGTTGTAATGGGTACTTGTTGTTTTTGTTGTAAAAGATATTACAATTGGTTTTTTGTGGTATTTCTAATTTTTTTTTTGTTTTTGTTGGGTAATTTTAAACCAAATAAATTTTAATGTTTTTTTGTTCTTGTAATTGTTGAATGCATGAATTTTTGTAAAACAATAATTCAGAAACAATTTTAACAACTTTATTATTTATTGAAACTGTATTTATTATTTTCTTAATATTTGTATTTAAAATAAATTTCTGTTTTTTTTTTACTGTGAACTTTTTGATTATTTAAAAATTGTTGAAGTTTTAAGGGTGGGTTTTTAATTTGCTTTTATTTTGAATTTATTTTATTTAAAATGGTTTGGGTTTTATTTGTACATAATTGTTTTTGTTCACTGTGTAGCTTAGTGTTTTTATTTAAATATTTGTGTATTTTTTTTTATTGTTTTTATTTAAATGTTTGTGGACTGCATAATTTTGTTTTTGTACTTAATTTTTTTAAAACTTTTGAGTGTTTTGTTTTTGTGGACTGTATAGTTTTTATATGTAAATAATTTATTTTTTCAGTTCATAAAACTAAATTTTTTCCATTTTCACTGACACCAATCGCGGTTCGATTGGACCATGTTTATTTTCGGGTTATGGGGTGAGGGTACTTTACCAAACACTTTTAAACATAAAAACACTACATTTTTATTTAAACATTATAAAATAAATTTTGTAATTCTTTATTTTTGGGTTTTGTTTATATCATATTTAAGTGTATTTACAACAGTTCAAATAAGAATTAGTTTTATGTTTGTTATACGTTAATTATTCTAAAAAAAAGAAAATGTTTTCAGCACAGTATTTATTATTGTTGATTATCGCGCCATTATTGTCCACTAGCAACCCAGTGAAGTACGCAGTAGTTGCCTGCTGACAGCTGATGTTTATCCCATGTAGGGTGCGTTGTTGTCTACAGCGTTGCCATTGTTCACTAGCGTGAACAATATGCAAATCCCAATAGTATAAAAAAAGCAAAACATATATTACTATGGTTTTGGCATCGGGGATTCTCGTAGTTAGTAGTGTCGTTTTAAACTGTAATTGGAGTTGTTTTTCACGAAAATATATGAAAACAATTATAAAAGAGCTCAACAAAATAAGACAATATTTATATGTTGCACTACTTTGCAGCGGATTTAGGATAATGGGAGGGGGGGGGGGGTGTGCTGATTTCGAATCTACAACCAGTTTATTCAAATTGGCTCTAGATTTTACACAATTCGTGATTTTACTTTTATCCATTTTTCAACCGATTTTTTCAATAAAAAATTTAAAATTTAGTAACTATAGCTCTTATACTTAAGTGTGTATTAAATTCAAAATATAACATTTTTTTAAGGTTTTCTTAAAAAAATTTTTAAATATAACGCGAAGTCCGATTTTAAATATCAAAGTCAATTTGGAAAGCAATGATTAAACCAATTATATGCACTTTTAGAGCAGGCATCGGCAAACATATACAACCTTATTTTGTGTTTGTATGACTGAGTTGCAGCCTCTCTCTCTCAATGTACTGACAAAAAACGTTTGTATAATAATTTGAAAATTTTAAATGTTTAAGCCCAAACCACATAGTCAAAGTGCCAGTGGACAGTGGAAGTGCTGTCAAACTTTGTTCTTGAATTTCGCGAAAACGATTTAATATTTTTAAAAATTTCTTATCGCGTTTTGTTTAAAAATAGCTTCTGTTTATTTAGAAACTTTTCTAATTTCTCGGCAGTGACAAACAGAGAAGATACAAAAACTGCTTTATCGACAAAACGTCGCACTGCAGTCGACACTGCGTTTATGTGGTTTAGGCTTTATAATAGGAATATAAAATAAAAATTTAAAAGCAAACAACAACTACAAAGACAAATATCAAAAAACCACAAAAAAAACTTAAAAATAAATTAACAGAAAAATGTATCAATAAACATTATGCAGAGTGTAAAAAATCCGGCAAACAAGCGATGTGACAACCTACTTCATTGAATGCTTGTATGCGACTGATTTTTTTTTTGTTCTATGTGTGAGCTTATGTAGGTGTGAGTGAGCGCCCATGGGCATAGGTGTTGCCGACGCAGTGTTGCCACCAGTAAAACAAAAAATTACGCAGCTGTAGATCAAAAATTATCCAAAACCGTATGAAATTACACAAAAAATATATTTTTCATATTATTTCAAAATAAACTCTCCTGGGCACAGTGGCGAAGAATACAAATATTTTGGGAAGAATTTCGCCATTTCTTACCGATTGATAAGAAATTTCACACTGTAAGTTTTGGATGACCGATTCCAAAGTTTTGCCATTTTGCTATTTACAAACCGATTTTTAAAGACGTAACATTTCTATCATCTACAAAGTGCAAAAGGTATTTGCATTTTAAAAATAAAATTTAGCATTTTTGCTAAAACCTGTGCCGTATTTTTGCCTTCGTAAAAGCAAATCCAGGCCAATTTCTCAGAAAATATTATAACAAATTATTCCATTAACTAAAGGGAACTTCTATGCAATATCTTTTTAAAATAGCGTGCTTTCATACGATTCTGTTGAAATCTGAAACATGTTGGATTTATAGAATTCTAAAATATTCTGATTCTTCTCCACCTGTTGCTACAGCAAAAATGATTTTCAGACATTAGAAAGTCACAATCATAAAAAACTCAAACTTTTCCACTCTTTTGCTGAATTTTTAAATGTTCTTGCAAACCAAGAGAATTTTTAAAAGAAACTTGACAATTATTTTCGCAAAAAATAAGCAAAAGGCGGTGCTTTAAACAAAACAAAAAAATATATAACACCATTTTTGATTTCTTCTAAATAGGGTTTAGTGTTGATTAAAAAGCTCCGGGACTTTTAAAAATTTACGAAAATTTCTGTAAAAAGTGAAATTACACAAAAAGTACACAAAAATGTCATTATTCAAAAATTATCCAACGAATGTGTAATCAGTCCCGTTTTTGAATAATTATTCAAAAAGTGGCAACACTGTGCCGACGTCTATTTGAGAGCCTTTTGTAATTAATTTTAGATTTAAAAAAAATATTTTATTGTACTAAAAATCTACTGTATTATTACTGAATTATTTTTTTATGAAAACATCTTCAAATTCAGAAAATATCAATTAAAATTCAGAATTTCTATTTGAAATTCAGAAAATATCAATTTAAGTTCAGATTTGTTTGTTATAAATTCAGAATATATCAACTAATATTCGGTATTTGCATATGAAATTAAGAAAATATCATTTGAAATTCAAACGATATCACTTAAAATTCAGAAAATACCAATTGAAATGTGGGAAAACATCAATGGTACAATAATTGATATTGAGAAAACATCATTCACAAGATATCAACTGAAATTCAGAAAATATCAATTAAAACTCAGAAAATATACACATGGATTTTAATTCATGATTACTGATTTTCACTTGATATTTTCAGAATCCCAATTGATGATTTATAAATTTCATATTATCTGAATTTTTTATATAAAAGCCTTTTAAGTAATAAAAAATTTAAGTAATCGACGATTTTGAGAATTTGGTTATAGAATTATTTGCTTTATTTTTTAACGACATGATGAATTTTTACTACAATTAAGGAACGAAACGAAAACGATTCGGTACATTTGTTGCTCATAAATTTATGATATTTTTTTGATCTTGAAATATCGTATAAAAAGTTAGATAATATAGAGTTTTTGCTATTTATTTAATTTACAAAGTCTGTTTATGTTAAATAAATTAAGCTTCAAAAACCACAAGCTTTATGATTCAGTTATATGAAAGTATACTTTTCATTTACAACCCCTTCTACTGTCGATGCTAACACCGATTACACTGCATGACTCTCAAAAAATTAATGGAGATCTGACCATCAGTTATATATATTTCGGACATGCTGATTACAATGGCGTACTTTATTTTTCGATCAATGGTGTAGATTTATTGCTAAATATCTTTAAAGTTTGGCGGTTGTCCATTCAGTTTTTCGTATAAAAAATTTTTCAAATTCAATTAATATTAATCTTTTTGTATTAAAATGTAAGCACAGGACCTGTGGCCATATTTATAATATAAATGTGATGTGCTAATTTTGATATTTAAACCACTACTTAGCGTTTTATATAGGTTTTTGCTATTTCAGCGACTTTAGTCGCCGAATGTACAATCGACCTCAATAAATGTAATGCCTTAGTAAGGAAGCAATTAAAAGGAAAATATTTCAATAACAAAAATGTATTCATCTATAGCGGCTTATACGTTAAAATCGCGCTTTCCAAATATTTTATATGGCAGCATAGCTTTCCAAGATGTCACCAAAGTCCAAGTTTTAGTATAATATGGGGTCACCTCTAAAAACAGTTTGCAAAAGTTATCCCAATAAACATATTTTTTACTAAGGTTAGTATCGTACTAAAGACATTTTAAGATACTAAAGTGTCTTTAGTACGATACTAACCTTAGTAAAAAATGTATTTATTGCGATAACTTTTGCAAATGTACACTGTTTCGCTTGAAATTTTGCACCCACAATTTTTAGAGATGACCCCATATTATACTAAATGTTGGACTTTGGGGACATCTTGGAAAGCTATGCTGCCATACGAAATTTTTGAAAAATCGTGATTTTAACGTATAGGCCGCTATAGATGAATACATTTTTTTATTTAAATATTTTCCGTTTAATTGCTTCCTTACTAAGGCATTACACTTATTGAGGTCGATTGTACATTCAGCGACTAAAGTCGCTGAAATAGCAAAAAACCATAAAAACCTATCCAAGACTCTAAGTAGTGGTTTAAATATCAATACTAGCACATCGCATTTATATCGTAAATATGGCCACAGGTCCTGTGCTTACATTTTAATACAAAAAAGTTCATATTAATTGAATTTGAAAAATTTTTTATATAAAAACTGATACATTCAACGTATTCGAAAAGCAGATGTGACGTAACAGGTACAAAGTGATATGGAACCCCGATACCATCTGATATTCAAGAAATTTTGACTTGAACTTTTTGAACTCCTCAATATAGAATTATATCATATATAATGTATTATAGACAGGCGTGGATTCAGGAGAAGGGAAATTGATACATCCCCCTTCCCCCGCCCGCTCCCAAACCCAAAAATTAAAATTTTGAGTGCAAAAATACACCCAGAAAAGAGATTCGTTGTGATAACCGAATTTGTTGCCAATCGAATTGTGAGGGTTACGACAACCAACTTTAATTTTAATACTTTATCGATCGGCGTAATTGAAAGTTTCGGTTATGAGCATTGATATATTCAGTTGTGAATACAAACACTAGTAAAAAATAATTCAGTAGCTACAATCGAACTTCAAAGTATCCTACACATTTTCCAATTAAAAAAACACTTTTTAATTGATGTTTATTAGTATACAATTAAACTAAAAATAATATGTTTCTTGTTAACACTTCCTATGGCCAAATTTTCTTCAGAATATATGAATGCTCCTAATGATTAAAGGCCTCAAAATGTGACATACTGATATTTCCCAGATTCTGAAAAAAAATTTGTTTGGTGTTGTAAACAAATTTTACTCGGAAAGCTTTTCCCTTTGAAAAATGTCGACCAAATTTATTTTTCTTGATGAATCAAATCAGATCAAAAATGATTTCCGACTTTAAGGACTTCTTTCAGATTCAGAGACCCTTTTTCAAATACAAGGGTTATTTAAAAATGAAAAGTTCTGAGCGCCACTTTTGTAAAAACTACAATCATAAGCTTTTTTCTTTTAAAAGTCCGGGGATCCTAATCAAAGAATTTCCACATTTCTCTCCCAATTCGTTTAGAAATTAAAATATTCATACATTTGAAAAAATAAATTAAACAAAAGTTTTGAACTTTTGTGTAATTTCATTGATTTTTTTATTTCGCAAAAAGCTAAAATGAAAAGGGAATACTAAAAATCTTTTGCAACCATTCATTTGTAGTTTTTATGGCTAAATTGAAATTTTTATTACGGTAGGGCCTACCGATTATTACTATAAATAATTGTTTGACTCAGTAGTGGTTGTTTTCACCAACTATTGAGGATTGCGGCTTTATTATGATAGCTTAAAAATATTATTAATTATAGTAGCATTTTAATGGCTTTAATTATCGAAATTTTGTAGATGATATTAAATTTGTGGCTTAGCAAGTGGTTTTTTTTTTATTCCAACCGAATTCCAACTAATTAATTCTCTGTGTGTAGAAAAAGCATACAAAAGTTAATAAAAAATAATTTAAGTTTCATCGGCAAAACCTTTTCCTAGATTCGCGCATGGATATAGGAAACTGACTTTGTCCCAATTTTTTTTTTCTACAAAAATATTTAACCCAGACCTTCATTTTATTACATGTACTATTATATATATATTACTACACATATTTCACCATTAATTGCAACTCACTTCCCGGAATATGACCCAAATTGTTCTGTAGTGTTGGGTTTAATGTAGTCGTCATGCCCGACTTTTATTTTTTTACTTGTTTTTTTTTTCATATAATAAATAGTGCCAAGGGAATGCACCTGTGAATATGTAAATATGTATATTTTTTTTGATTACTCATTTAAATTCAAATGAAAAATTAAGATAAAAAATGCAGGGTATGATATTTTTGTATAAGTATTTATTTTCCGTAATAAAAGTAGGAGGAAGTTATTTTAAAAAATTAAGTTCATTGTAAAATACTTAAAAATTCTTTACTTTTATTGACCTAGATGGATATACTTCCCAATTTAAATTTAAGTTGATTTTACTCACAAAAAGCATCTTATGTGAATACAATTCAACAATATTACCGCAAATGTAATGCAAATCAATCGAAATGGAATTGTGTGTATGCAGATACTTTGAAGAGTAGAAAATCTATTTACAAGGAAATACCATAGTAGTGTAACCACTACTGGATATATTGTTTACACACACAGAATAAAGATTCCAAGTTACAACCGAATTTTTCGGAAACGGAATTTTTCAGAAACCGATTTTTTATTTATTTTTAACACCGTTGTAATTACAAAAATTTATCCACAATTTTTGAATTTTTGTTGTATAAATTGATTGCTTTAATGTTTATGGATGATAAATTCTATAAATAGAATAACATGTTCCACAAAATTAAAAAAAAAATATATGTATAATATCTTTGCTGAGGTTTGAACTCAGATCGTTAAGGCTATCAGGCTGTGACCATCCCCTGCACCACAGGCACTTACATTTAGTTGTTTTCTAACTTTGAATTTAAATATGCATATCGCCGGCTTGGCTGCAAGTAGTGCTATGGGTTTTTTCACAGGATTTTAGAAAAGAGAAAAAACTGATTTATATTATCATTTTAAGATATTTTATTGATTCGTCCTCTAAAACATATCTAGGTTTGGCTAAGATCTGTGAATTACGCCACTATTTATCTTCTTTGTTAGTTAAATGTAAATTGGTTTTATATTCCTTCTTCAATATAGCACGTGGAACATTTCCTTAAACACAAAAAAGGATACTCTAAGCTTTTTGGGGAAAATAGATAAATTTATACCTTGTATTGAACACATTTTCGTATATACATTTATACATATAAATAGATATCAAAAATATACCGACACAACATTAAACACAGCAAGAGAAAGGAATATTTTATAAGTCTTTTAAATAGACTAACTTGTGTATTTTTGGTATTTATATAAAAGTTAACCCCTAAATGGCTGATTGGTAAAAGACTGAAAAATATAAACGAGCATAGAATATCAAGAGTATGCATCCATCTCTAACTCTGTTAACGTTCTAGAAATTTTATTAGAATCTGAAGTCTAGTATTGAAAATTTGGAATTTTAAAATTTTGTTTATTACTCATACGTCACGTATAACCAATAGGGTTTCTATATCAGTCAAAACATTTATAATTAACCACCTGTTAACCATTTTAGCCAACTTAATGTTCCGCTGAGAATTTTACTACCTTTGTATAAAAAAAACATGTTCTAAAATTCGAAATTCGGTTTTGACAGAAATTGAGTAATTTTACGGTAATTTTTTTAGAACAAACGATTATGAGCCAGAAATAAGAAATAATTTTTTATAAAATATGACTTAAGTAAAAAATTTTCGAACAAAATTTCTTACATAATACTGAATTTAGACTGAGCGAAAACCAGGTGGTTTTTGTACAAAACTAAATTACAAAAGCCAAGTCATTTACACTGGTTATTTGGTTTTTCTTTGTCACATCACTTTTTTATTAAACAATTTTCTTTGTGTTTTTATGGTTAAATTAAATTTAAAAAAGTATTAACACATTTGAAAATACATAGCAATACACAATTTTAAAACAAAACTGAAATATTTAAAGAAAAATTAAAAAATATATTTTTGACACTTGCTTTAATCCTATATTCGTTGTAACATGGTGTATCGAAAATTACTTATAGAAGAAACCGGGTGTATCAAAAATGAAAATTTAAGATATTTTTAGTTGGTTTTTGGCAAAAAACAGGTAGAATCTGGTTTTCAATTTGTATGAAAATTTTGTATGGGAAAAACTAAATTGGTTTTATGGGTTTCGGCTCAAAAAATAAAAATAGCCAAAACTACTAGTTTTCGCCCAGTCTAAATATACTATAAGTTATATTTAAGACAAAAATCGTTTTTAGTTCTGATTATAAAAAAAAATTCCTTTTACTGCATGGGCTTAAAAAATTGAACTTTTATTTTTAATGGAAGCTCTTCATCTCCCGTCACCTTTATTTCCAAACAAAGCAGCATATTAATTATTATGACGAACTTCTTGAGTTTTGCTTCCCTTTAAAAAATAAAAAATGCAAAGTAATCATATCCGAAGGAAAACCTACAATTTATTCTGAACATATTTATTGGGAGAACATCTTTCGAATAGTACAACATATGTATGTAATTTTAAGATTATACGGATTTACTTTTATGAAAAATATTTCGAACTCTGAAGACTGTTTCATAAAAAAATCTGTTACAATTTCTTAAAAAAATTTTAAGATTCTAATAGCAATTTATTACGATTACTTTTAGATTTTGAGAAAATTAACCCTAAGATTCATAAGACTTTTATGGATATATTTTTGAATTGTATGGACTCCGCCGTAGAAAACCACTTCGATTTCCAAGATGTTTATTTTTCAGAACTAGTTTAATTCTGGCAAATCTTCCTTATTCTTAAAACACATTTTCCTATACAAAAGCTCTCTAGATTTCTGACAGTTTCTTCTTTTTTCATTGAGAGAATTATCTGCATGCGAATTATGAATTTTTACATTGAATCAACGATTTAATGCAGTTTTTCATAAAGTTTTAACAACAATTTCATATCATTTATTAAAATATTCATACACGAATTAAAAAAGTGTTATTAAAAAGGGTTTCACAAAAATTACGAAGCTTTTTCATAAAATTTAAGAAATTCTTCATTCAGTTCGTGAAAAAACTTCCTTAGTTTAATAAACATTTTCATTAAAACTCGTCCAATAAATTTCTCTCTGTGCAGAATAAATGTTTTATTCTTACGATTTTTTGCTAAGGAACTACAAGGCTTATCAGAACTTAAAATTAATTGATTATTGAGATTATTGATTTAAGCACCAACTTCGATAAATATGAAATTAATTAAAGATTCGGATAATTTCGAACGGTGGTGGAGTGGTTAGTGTATACAAAATTTTTTTTCAAAAAGTTGCTCGTGTTTGAAACAACTTTTACGCTCCACAAAAAAAATTATCCTTCACAAGAAGCAATTTCTTGTAAAAATTGGGTAGAATTTCTTTTCGCGCAAATGTAGTATTCAATACTATTACTTTTCTTTTATGATGGATTTATGTTTTGTCTTTAATGAATAATATTTTGTATCAAAACTGTGTAAACATTGGATATGTTCTGAAATATTTAAACAACAAATCGAAATGTTATATGCAAATTTTATATGCAAAACTGTTGTTAACTGTTAACACAGTTTTGAATATAAAAAAATTCAACTTTCATGTAAAGTTTGTTTGAAATTTAGATCGTTTTTAATGTTTTGAGGCATTTTCAGTGATTTTGCAATTTTCATACAAAATATTGTTCATTATAGTGCCTAGTTTTGTAAAATGTAAAATTGTAGAAATGAAAACTAAACTAAAAAATGACAATTTGAAATTTAATGTGACATGATTTGCAAATTAATGTGTTTATAACTTTTAGAAAAAAATGGTTTATTCTTCTTCTTAACCTCAAACCTACTAAATTAAAATTAATAAAAATGCATATTAATTACAATATAAATTACAGCTGGTCTAAATGACGCGTTTGAAAAACAACACTGCACTAAAGAACATTATAAAAATGCCCTGTTGGCAGCCCGTCTCCAATATATACAAATTGCCTACTCTTGAATGCAAAAACCATACGTCAGTGTGGCAACATTTGCGAAAAAGGGGACACGGAGGAGATTAGGAGATAAACAAAAAAATCTAAAGTAGAATGTATGTGTCTGTTTGATCTGGAAGTAAAAAAACAATAACAAAAAGTTGAATAGGAAAGAAAACTATGAATTAGCTACATTACATTCAAGGTCTTACGTGGGTTAGATGACTAAGCTGTTGAACTCTAGTATAGTTACGTTTGTAATGTAGAAATGCACGCGTTCGATTCCTACAGCCGACAGATTGTTGAAAAAATTAATCTCTGTTGTAGCCTGTCCATAGAAAAAGGCAGAAACTAAATCTAGTCTGATTTGCAAATTAACATCCCAGTGTAGAAACGGTAATGACATATCATTATTTTTTGGACTACCGGTAATGACACCGACTTACTTTCTACATTATTTAAAAATATATAATAATGAGTTACTAATAAATACTTACTTTTTTCATTGTTTCAAAATAAAAAATAATGTATTACCAATAATAACTTATTTTTATCATTATTTCTAAAATAAAATAAGATTTTTTTGTAAATTTTTTTGAAATCTATTTTTAGCCTTAATATTTTTTCAACACTGATATATACTACATATTTTTTGATTTTTTGTATGTTGGCGAGTAAGCTGACTTGTGCGCAGCAAGTCAATTATATTTTAATCTATCAAATATTACATGTCGAGATATGTAGCTTACATGGTTCAGCTATAGACTAAGAGTCGATTCCCGCACGAGAAAATTTTATTAAAAAAAATATTTTTTTTTTTTGTAAAACCAATTTTTTGAAAATCTGTTTTTAGAATCATTATTTTAGTCAATACTGGTAAGCACATAGGTAACGACATATTTTTTGATTTTTCGTATGCTGGTGTGTAACTCATTATTTTTCGCGACATCGCCATATAAAGGTAATAAGAAATGTAATAATAAAAGTAACTAGTTACTATTACCAGGTATGTAGTTACATAACCACATATCTGGTAATGATTTTCTACACTGGGATGTTTATAACTTTTAGAAAAAAGGTTTATTCTTCTTCTGAACCTCAAACCTAATAAAATAAGACAATTTTTTTAATGCTGGAAAAATTTTAAAAAACTTAACCTCTGTAGGTTTCAAGACCATAAATCATTTTTAACATTTTGTAGTTTATTTCAACGTCATTTTATCTATACTATTATTGCATACCGAAGAAATAAACTGAAAAATTATGATTATATTTTGAAATTTCAATATACATACGATAGTTTCAAAATAAAGTGGTTGTTTTTTAAATTTCGGTGATTTTTTTTAATTTTTTTTGTTTTTTTTTATCGATTCAGAGATTTTTTTCAGTTTTTGGGGGTTTTTTAAATTGTTCTTTTCTATAATTTCTAGTTCCAACCATTTTTTTAATTTTAAGTTTTTTTCTTAATTTTTTTTGTTTTGGATTTTGTGTTTTATTATTTGCGAGTTTTTCCATTTAATCTCAATAACTTTTGTTTGAATATCACTTATATTTAGCCATTTCAGCATTTCATTTTAAGTTTTGAAATTCAATGCAAATACTCACTGAAACAACTCTAAAAGCCGTAAATTTTACTATTTGGTGGATAATTTTTTGTCATTAATATAGTAAAACCAAGTGTAATTAGAGTCAGTATTAATATTTATCATGAAAAATATATTTATCATCGTCAATGACATGTAAATTGCAAATAACCTGGCATGAAAATATTCAACAAAAAAGGTACATCAAAACAATGAAGCATATTCCATTTATTGGTTAGATAATTTATACATTCAATCATTACTTATCGTTAGGGCAAGGAATTTCATGCACTTCAGGATCGAACACAAAAAATATTGGCTCACTTTAAATGAATGCTTCAATTGCCAAGTCGATTAACTGCACTTTGAGAATTGTACAAAACTTTAATTTCAAAACACTTTATTGACTCCTAACTGCATAATATTTAAAACAAATTTGTCTGATAATAAGTATTAAGACATCGTTTATTTGAATTTATAATTTAACGGGAATTAAAAAAAAAAAACGATATATACTATTTTCTCATTGAGACTCATTCTTTTTTCCTTATTCAGATAGTAGGTTTGGCACCTGAAGTATGCAATTAGTAAAAAATGTGTAAGTTAGTTATTTTGCAAATATACCCAGAACTCAAAGCGTTTTCTTAAGTTATATCTACAAGGGACAGAAATCTCGTAAAGTTTGAGCTAAATTTGCCATCTCTAATATTATTGCCACTAATTTTTAACGTAAAAGTATCATCTCTGGTTTTCAAGTTTTTGTTTTATTAAAATTGTTGTATTTCAAATAATAATTTTTCCTGAAAATACCAAAAGGTGCATTTAATAAAATGAAATGTTCAATAATGTTACAATACATTTTAAAAATTGTTGCTAATTAAAGAAATTGCGTATGACAGCAATTGTCAATTATCTAGAGATTAAATTTCGTAGGCTCATGCAGAGTTGAATTTTCATAAAGGCTCGCAAGCTTTCTATCCCGTGTAGATGAGCATTTAGATCAAAAAGATTTTCAAAAATGTTTGATTTTCAAAATAACCATGAAAAATATTTTTTATGAATCAAAATTTGAAAATGTATGCATTTGATTGATATTTTTTAACAAATTAAAAAAATACAACTTAAGTAAAAAATTAAAATATGCACTACTATGCACTAAAAAGCACAGAATATACATTAAAACGCAACTAAATATGCAATTTAATTAAAAATATACTCGTACAAAAACATGTATTTTTGTCAAAGTATGCGACTACAAATATGTACAATTTTATGCTAAATTTGATGGTTAGGATAAATATTTGGTCCATATTAATTTTGAACTATCGGGGAAAAACATGCATTTGCATGTCCTACTTATCATCATAGTAATGATAGTCTTTGAATACAGATACCAACGTTGAAATCTACTTTTCTACTACATATTTCAATATTTTTGTGGGTAATCGATATTTGTTTTTTGTTTTTAATTTTTTCTTTTGTACTGATGAATTCGTATGCGTAAATATATTTACATATGATGGTTTTTATCATGTCTTTCGTTCCGATATGTTGCTCATCATCATCACTATAGAGATCATCATACTCGTAAGTGTGTTTAACGTATTGTTTGTGTCACAAAATAATTTGTGTACGCCATGGAATTTGTGGTATGTTTTAAGGCCTTGTAGTACACATATTTGTCTTTAATGATATGGGTGTTTTTAATGATGCCACTTGCCACATTAAACATTCATTGGCGTGTATTTTAAAGATTTTTTGTAATTTTTACATACCATGTTTTTTTGTTTGGTAAAATAAAAAGACAAATTTGGAAAAGAAGTAACCGACAAAATAAAAATTTATTTACCTTAAACTTATAGTTTTTTTAAAAACGAAGCAGCGAATATGTTTGTTTAAAAAAGATGGTAAAATATCTTAATCAGAATCAATTGCTGAGTTGATTTAGCGCTGTCCACCCATTCGTCTGACCATTTAAAATGATCGACCTTTGTAATCAAACCACAGATCGCAATTCTGAAGACAACTGGACGAAATTTTCTACATAAATTTGTAGTGTTATTAGAACCAACTCTGTTGAAAGTGGTTGAAAGCGGTCCATGTTTCGACCCAGTAGATGTGCAAACGCCCCATCTGTGCTTGAATGTGGTGATCTTAAGTTGCATCATTATCAATTTTTAGCAATAATTTCTTGTACGGAATCTATACAATTTTATTCATTAATCGGATAGTGATAATTTAGGAGAAAACAATTTGTGCCCAACTTTGACTCAGTTCTCTCCGGTTCTTTTTTGACAGTGTTTTCAAAGCCGCAAAGTTCGAAAAATTACTCGTCTGCAATCATATTTTATTATCTGGATCATATTATTTTCTGAATTGAGATAGATCATGTCCACAATCATTGGCATAGTTTCGTCAACTATAAAATGGTCAGTGTATTTTTTATGAGCATCATCCATAAGTAAGTAAGATTTTGTGAAAAGAAATTGTAAGAAGCAGTAAAATAAAATCATAAGTATAAAACAAAGAGTCATAAAATGGAAAAGCAACGTATTTGTATTAATAATACCCAGCAAAAACATGGTAATGACAGGTCATTACCTTACTGATTACCAAGTAATGATAGGTCTTTACCTTTTGCATTACTTTAAAATACAAAATAATGACTTACTTTTAATATGTTATAGAAGTACTAGCAAAGTAATCACTTACTGGTAATTAAATAAGTACTGATTTATTCTTTTTTTTATTAATATTTTATTTATTAATTTGTTTTGAACTAAATAGGAAATTTTCCAAGGTAAAAATTTATTTTGCCAGTATGACCAACTATGTATTTCACAATGTAGGGTAACCACTTTTATCCTACCTTCTGAGTAACCACTTATTCTATCTTTGTGAGTAACTACTTATGCTTTTACTATGGGTAACACATTATTCACACTT
This sequence comes from Leucophora obtusa, assembly GCA_949987735.1. NCBI lineage: Eukaryota > Metazoa > Arthropoda > Insecta > Diptera > Anthomyiidae > Leucophora > Leucophora obtusa. Next base: position 106,878,661 of record OX465295.1, on the reverse strand, counting down.
TTTTTGTAAGCGAGACGGTAATGACCGCCCACGAATTTTTGGACATCGCGAACAAAAGTAATGTTGCGAGTAAATAGCCGGGTAACCAGTGAAACCCTTTGCGTTCTACTTACTCGCTTAATTACTTGGTAATGTCTGTTTTTGCTGGATAATAGTGATTTTTTTTTTGAAAAAGGAATCCAGTCTACACAAAAAGTTTCTGCAAAAGTCGGTTTGTTAAGCACCTCCTTGCTGTTATTGTTCACTACACGCAGAAAAAAAAGATTGTTGGATATATTTACAGGCAATTATATATATTTTTATAAACTACTATACTTATGTTTGAGGTCTGTTTCCAATTATTTTATTTTTATCGTTATAATACATATGTCTCCAGGCAAACACTGTAATGTTTGAATGTTAGTCATATTTTCCCACTCAAATAAAAATATATTTGCATTTTTATTTTATCATTATTATGTTTGTGGAGTGCAAATATAATAATGATAAATATATATATTTTTGCCTGCAAACATTTATATATTTGCGAGTAGATGTATTTCATATGATTCAAAAATACATATGTTTACAGGCAAAAATATTATATTTGCTGGCAAAAATATTATATTAAAAACACGGCAAATATATTTTGACACTTCTTCCAAACATATATATATCACCAGCAAATATGTTTCCTGCAGGGCGAGTTTTTTCAGCGTGTATGCATTAAATTGCTTAGTCTAATAAATTCAGCAAAAACTGATCAAAAAGTGATTTATTTTTTTCATATTCACATGGAAAAACATGGCTGAAGAGGGTCTATAATATGGAGTGTGACATATTTTAGTTTTATACCAAAGAAAAATTAAAAAAATTGAAAAAAATGAGAAGTATAAAAGTTAAAGTTTAAAGCAAAAACAGTTATAAAAAAAAGGATAAAAATAGCATTATTAGATTACGTTGATGTTAGTCTAGTTGAGTTAACATATTATTATTTGTTTTCCACTTAGCATAAGTAGACCATTATCAATTATTAATCCATCAAGGCAAACGACACTGACGATGGCTTTGTATCGAAATCCTCAAATATGTATTCTGTCCTGATGGCCTTATCGAATTTTTTCAAAATTTTTTAATCTTTGTAAAATTCACTTGTAAAAATTGTATCATCGTTCTTTAATTTGAAGGTAATTTAAAGAGAAAGAGATATTAATATATATGATCCAAAATCGAGCGAAGAACATTCATTTACCAAATGAAAAAATTTTAAATATTCAGATCAACTAAAAAGATCCACGATAAAATACTTCACAGACGAGGTACAATTCAAAATATTAAGTAATATTCCTTATTTTTAACATGTTAGTCATTAATAAGTCATGACTGTACGACAAAAAATATTGTATTTTTATTACCGTACTTTTACAATGTGTTAATATAAAATAAAATTTTAATTAATCAATATTGCAAGAAAGTTTTTAATGCAATATTTTATCACAAAAACAGCAGTAACGCAATTATTTATCCGTTAAGGACAAAATGTTTTCCTTAAAAAATAAATAAATATACACAGAAAGAATTTCCAAAATTTTAATTAAATTTTTAAACACCTTTCTCATACCAAATTTGTAAATACAAAAAAAAAACTTTTTAAAAAGGCAATAACAAAGAAATTTGTAAATCCAAAAAAAATTTTTTTTTTTTGTAACTTTGAATTTTTATTTTTAAGGCCCATTAACTTTACTCGAGCAGTTAACTTTAACTTAACCCTGGGTAACTAACCAATACTAAATATTTATTCCTAGGACAATTAAACCATAATAACTTATCAATATTTTAACCCTGGGTAGTTAAGCTTAGTATGAAATGTCAGAATAAAAACAAAAGGAAAGACAAAAAAAATAACAGAAATTTTATTTTTCAATACGGGAAAATTAAAAGTTTTTCTCGCAGTTTTTTGTGTGTTTCTGGTCATAAAAAAAATAATACACTTGACCACGTCGTTTTTATTAAGATTCGCCGTCGCTAAATACTATAAAATAATTGTGTCTTTTTGCATACTATGCGAGGTGATTTAATTAAATCCATTTGGTAAGTCTATAAAATAAAAGTGCATCATTTCGTGCTGACCGAGACAACCGCGGAAAGATTCGCGCATAAAATTACAATAAAAAAAATAGTGGAATTTTTGTGATATATAATTAAATTAACGCAATTTATGTAATCAGCACATCAAAGTGAGTAGAAAACGAGTAAAAAGGTTAAAGTCGGGCATGCCGACTATACAATACCCTACACCAGTCTGGTGTATTGTTTGGATCCGAAATTCGAATGGGTTAAAATGGGGCTTATGTCAAAATTTTCTATAATGTGAGTCAGCGCACCAAATTTCATTAAAATATCTTAATATTTGCGACCTGCAGTTTGTAACCAAGCCAATTTTGGGGGGACCCTTATATGGGCACTAGTTCTAAACATGGACCGATGTTCACCAAAATCAATAGGCTTCGTCCTTGGGCCAACATAGGTCTATGTACCAAATTTCATCAAAATATCTTAATATTTGCGACCTGCAGCGTATAAACAGTATAATTTTGGTAGGACCCTTATATGGGCACTAGTTCTAAACATGGACCGATGTTCACCAAAATCAATAGGCTTCGTCCTTGGGCCAACATAGGTCTATGTACCAAATTTCATCAAAATATCTTAATATTTACGACCTGCAGCGTATAAACAGTATAATTTTGATAGGACCCTTATATGGGCACTAGGTCTAAACATGGACCGATGTTCACCAAAATCAATACGCTGCATTATTGGGCCAATATAGGTCTGTGTACCAAATTTCATCAAAATATCTTAATATTTACGACCTGCAGCGTATAAACAGTATAATTTTGGTAGGACCCTTATATGGGCACTAGGTCTAAACATGGACCGATGTTCACCAAAATCAATAGGCTGCGTTACTGGGCCAATATAGGTCTGTGTACCAAATTTTGTCAAAATATCTTAATATTTACGACCTGCAGCGTATAAACAGTATAATTTTGGTAGGACCCTTATATGGGCACTAGGTCTAAACATGGACCGATGTTCACCAAAATCAATAGGCTGCATTATTGCGCCAATATAGGTCTGTGTACCAAATTTCATTAAAATATCTTAATATTTACGACCTGCAGCATATAAACAGTATAATTTTGGTAGGACCCTTATATGGGCACTAGGTCTAAACATGGACCGATGTTCAAAAAAGTCAAACTTGTTCGTCCTTGGGCCAACATAGGTCTGCGTACCAAATTTCATCAAAATATCTTAATAGTTGCGACCTGTAGAGTGCTCACAAAATTGCATGGACAGACAGACAGACGGACGGAGAGACGGACATCGTTAAATCGAAATAAAAAAAAATTCTGAACCGATCGGTATACTATAAGGTGGGTCTACGACCAATATTTTTTGGTGTTACAAACATCAGCACAAACTTATAATACCCTGACCACATAGTGGTGTAGGGTATAAATACTCGCTGAGCATGATTTTGTATCTTTTTGTAATTGCGAGTGAAAAAAATTTTACAATATTTAAATCATAATTGGTTCACATTTCGTTAATTCGCGAGTGATTTCTATGCACTTTTTTATATTTAAGAATTAAATTCAGTAGCCTTGCACCTCACGTATTCCAAAATTCTGCAAATCCTTGATAACACACCTCAACAAACTTTCGGCGGTTTGAGCTTTGATACAGATTCATTTTGAATTTGATACGCTGATTCTAAATCCTTAAATTACCCAAAATTTATGGAATAATTGCTTTCTGAGAGTTGTTTTCAAAAGATTTTTTCCTATAACCGTACATAAATTAAAAAAATATTGTCCAATGTATTTTAGAGAACAAAGTTCATCCTTTACTACCATCGTAACAGAAAGTCTTATTTGGATTCGTATTTTAAAATAGGTAAAAAAGTCCGCGTTTTTAATCAAGATTTTTTCAAATTTGAGAGGTGAGTGACGAATTCGGAATAGAGATTTGGAATCAGCAAGTAAAATACTAAAAGTATGTATCAAGCTTCTAACAGCAACGACTTTCAGTTTGTAGAGGTGTGTAATTCGTGTCAAATTTTTCTAATATTGGTCAACATTTTTGGTTTTAATTACTCAAGGCAGATTTTGGCTCCTTGAACCCATAAAAAGACTAATTTTTCCTATTTTCTTAAATGAGGCCAATTTCCGTAAGCTATCGTAGAAACCTAAATCCTAAATAGCAAAAATTTGTGCACGATTTTAAATACTGATGCCATTTTTGTTAGTTTTTGTAAAGTGGGGAAATGTATATTGAAAATACTTATAGGTATGTATCATAAACGATTCAAAGTTTGGTTAAAGCTGCGCTTTAGATTTTTTTTAATAATCATCATTACAAGTTTAATTTATTAAAATATCTTATGTAGGGTGAATTGTTCTAAAATAACCTTGGTTAAGTTTTTTAACCACAGAAATTTCTATTTTCTATTTAAATTTTAGCATTGATTAGAAGAAGTACTTGGTTAAAACTACTGTTTCCAATTATTCGACATAGGCGGTTAACCGGTTATTGCATTATTCGAAAAATCACTAAAACTGATTAACCGGTTATTCGGGTCGGTTATTCGAGAAAATTGGCGATTAATCGGTTAGTCGTTTAATACAAAATTAATGTATTTCCTTAATTTTTTATCAACAAAAACACTAACAGCTTCCTGTTTTTGTGAAATATCAACATGACACATTAACACGATGTATTTAAAAAAAATTCAAATTAAAAAAGCACATCTACACTAGAGAGAAAATGCTACACCGATAAAATTCCATAGTTAGATAGTTAACAAAATCTATAGTTGAATTTAAGAAATATATTAATAACTATGATAATCATAAATAACTATTGTTTTTGCTAAAATTAATAATATTTTAGGTACCCTGTTAATAGATATTTCAATTAATTCAAAGTTGTCTAATATATTTTCAATAAAAATCAAAGAAGAAAATATTGAATTATAATTCATTTGGTAAGATTTAATTTATTGGTGTCGTAAACCATTTAAAATTTATATTAAACGCATTTTAATTTCTTGCAGACACATCTTTGGGGTTCCAAATTTAAAATCCAGAAAACGTCCTTATTCAAAACTTCGAATGCAAAGAGAAGAAAGGCTGTAAAAAATTGCAAGTATGTTTGTGTCTGTGGTTGGTATTTCATTGTTGTTTTGATGTGTAATTTTTAATAAAAAAAAATTGTCAATAATTTTGTCAAATGTTTTTAATTTCATTGGAAACAAAATACGATATCTATAGTGCCGATTAACCATTTGTTAATGTCAAGTAGTTGATTTCAATTAATTTTTTTGTATAGAAAAACTTAGTTATCATCAACTAAATCAATTCAACTATATATTAGTTAGGGGTATTTCACCTATAAGATAGTTGAAATATTCATTATAATCAACTAAGGAATGTTTTGAGTGTAGAGATAAAACAAAAATCACCTCTAATTAGCTCTATTTTGAATGAGTTTAGGTATTTTGGAGTGTTTTTGGTCCATCTCTAGCAGTTTTCTCTCGCGTGTAAATCTACCTTAAGGTTGAAAAGTGTCGTAATCTGAGATTATCTAAATTGAAACATTTCCTATACTAATAGAAAAATTTATGTAAAATATAGCTGAAGCTATTAAAAATTAGTTAAAAATGGCAAAAGAGAAACTGCTGAAACTACAAGATTTTTTTATAAATATTAGTAAGTAAAACTTTGGATACAAAATTTCTTTGAATGCAAATTTAATCAATACTACAATAAATATAATATTGCATTTAAAAAAATTATTATCCAAAGTTCTTCCTCCTCCGCTGAAGAAATAAAAAAAATTTTGTTCCATTTGAGTAAAATATTAGTTAAATGAAAATACCAATTTACTCTACAAAAATTTTATGAATATTATAGACTAAAGAATATCATAAACAATTGTTAAAATTTTCATTATTTTTTCCGTTTTTAAGGGCCATTAACAATAAACAAAATTATCCAAAGTTTGAGTTAACATTCCCTTGTGTTGTTTTATGTATTTAATAAAATTCTAATTGAATTTCAAATTTTTCCAAATGTATTTCAGAAATTTATATTTTTATTTTAAAAGCATTTTTTCAAACATACATGCTTTCTCTTTCTCTTAAGTCTTATAATTCCTATACAATTTTCATTATGAAAGAGAAGGCATGTATGTTTGTAAAATAAAAGTAGAAATTTCTGAAATACATTTGGAAAAATTTTAAATGCAATTGGAATTTTATTAAATACATTTGTAAAATTTTGGAATACAAATAGAGTCCTTTTAAATACATTTGGAAATTTCTGAAATATATTTGGAGAATTTTGAAATACAAATAGAATTATTTTGAATGCAATTTTACAATTCTGATATACAGATTTAAAATTTTTAAGTGCAAGTGAATAATTTTGAAATGTATTTGAACAATTTTAAAATACAAATAGAATTTTCTTAAATACAAATAAAATATATTAAAATATATTTGTAATACATATTTTTAAATATATTTGTATAATTTTGAAATATATTTTGAAAATTTTAAAATACATTTGGGCAATTTTGAAATATTGGACAAATATCAAAGTTTTTTAGACAATTTTAAACAATATTTGGACAATTTTGGAAGATTTTTGGATAATTCTAAAACATTTTTGCACAATTTTGAGTGATTTTTGGACAATTTTAAAACATTTTTGGAAGAATTTAAAAAATTTCTGGATAATTTTGAAACATTTTAGACAATTTTGAAACCTTTTTAGACAATTTTAAAATATATTTGGATAATTTTAAAACATTTTTAAACAATTTTGAAATAAAACTGAAAATGGTGTAGTTGGACATGTTGTAGAATTGATGTGGTTTTGAATCGATTATACCAGTGGGTTTCTATACCACTTTTCCTCTGTTAACCTTTACTCTTTATTTTTGTTCGTGAAGTCGGGAACGCAACCAACAAGTATAAACCTATAGAGAAACTACCGTCCTCAGTTTTCTTTCCCGACTTCACGAACAAAAATAAAGAGTAAAGGTTAATAGAGCAAGAGTTGTGTAGATACCCACTGACGCAACTTAAAACATGTTGGTAAACATTGTAAAAAAATGAGAGATTGAGTGTTTTTTTACACATTTCCCTATATAAAAAGCATTGAGGTTGAGTGAGTTTTTTTAGATTTTTAAGAGAATTTTCAGAAAACTAAAACATGTTGGTAAACATTGTAAAAAATAAGAGATTGAGTGTTTTTTTTTACACATTTCCCTATATAAAAAGCATTGAGGTTGAGTGAGTTTTTTTAGATTTTTTAGAGAATTTTCAGACTTTTAAGAGGATTTAAGAGATTCCAATGTTGCCTTAACATTCAAAAAATTCCCGTGCCAACAAACATTTGTCAATAGTGTCAATTTTAAGTTTTTTAAAACTAATACTGATAGTTAATATAGTTTTATTTTTTAAAATAATAGTTTATTTTATCAAAAACAATGTAAATTTAAATTAACAAGAACGGTGATAATGAATTATATATTATTTGTATAATAAAATAAATTATTTACAAAATTTTCAAATAACATTAACAAAAATTATTAAAAACATAAGTTGAATTATATATTATTTGTATAATAAAATAAATTATTTAAAATTTTTTAAAATAATATTAACAAAAACTATTAAAAACAGTAGTTGAACAAAATTTACTACACTCATTAAAGAACCCCTAAATGGAAACTCAAACTTGACAACATTGATCAAAGAATTTTTTTTAAAAGAAAAAAACGAAAAAATGTTTCTCAAAATGCTCTTCCAACTCATTTTTTCTCTTAACAACATTATCAACCAGTGTTGCCATTTTAGCATATTTTCTGCTAGATTTAGCAGATTGAGTTGGGCAATTGCATATTTTTTTTGTAAAAATATACTAACTGCTTTTTAGCATATTCTGTTGGACAAAAGCAGATTTTTTAGCATATTTTGTTTTATTTAATAAAAGCATATTTTTAGCATATTTTTTAACAAAATAATTTTTTCTGAAACAATATTTATAACAATAGCTATATTTTCGCTCATGTCTATCAACGTTAAGTATTTATAGTAAATCTACGTTAAACTGATTGGAGTATAAAAATTTGTTAAATAGTGTTCATGATAGTTTCGGTATAATCGATCGTACGTCAGCAAGTTAAGCTAGGTGTGAAAATTTATAAACGTTGAGTTTTCAACGTTGATAATTATCCACGTGTTAGTGTGTTAGTTTTCGTCTAAAAGACGTTTTTATGCCCTTTCAGATTTTTTAAAAGTTAACTGATATATTTAAGTAGAAAATACAGCTAATAACAATGTTTTCATAACTTTTTATTTCATGCGTAATTATTCAATTTTTTTTTCAGTGTAAACTTTTTTATTAGTATTGATAAGTATAGTACTATAATTTGAAAATGCTACAAAAACCATAAAAAATCATGCAAAAATTTAAAATCAATTATGTTTATTGTGAAAAAATTTAATGAGAAAGTTTATTTTTTTAGTCTCAAAGAAAGATTAAACAGTATTTACAAAAAATTATCTTTTCATACGTTTTTAAAGTATCTTAGAATAAATATAAAAGTTTACCAAACAAATTCTTCACATAAAATTTGTTCGATAAACCTCCTATAACTTTTGAAAGCATTAATGAATTAAGGTGTAAACTTTTATATTTATTCTAAGATAGTTTAAAAAAGTATGAAAATGTAATTTTTTATAAACCTGGTTTAAAAAAAAGTATTTTTTTATTAATAAGATTTTATTAAATAATACTAAAAAAATTATTTAGCAGATTTTCAGCATATTTTTTGTATTAAATTTAGCAGATATTTAGCATAATGAATATAATAAAAAAATTGCGATTTTTTAACTTAGCGTATTCTAAGCATATATTTTTTATTTTAGGATTTAGCAGATTTTAGCAGAAATTTTTTAGGAATCTAGCACATTTCCATCTAAGAGTTCTGGCAACACTGTTATCAACATGTTTTCTTAGCCTTTCCCAAGTTCGCCACACAACCAGGGCTGCCAGATGATTTTGATGAAAAATCGGCACTTTTTCCCAAAAAATCGGCATTTTCGGCACTTTGATTTTAAAAAATCGGCAAAAAATCGGCACTTTCAAAAATACTCATTTATGTAATAGTTAGGTTACTTTACATAAAAAAAAATATGCGAAAAAGACATTTCGTGTAAAATAATATGTTTTAAGTTTAACAATTAAAAAAAAAAGTAAAGGCTTAAGAGATAAGGGCGGTGCGGTGCGCCCCTCTCCAGAGAAAAGGTTGTCATGTCTGTCTAAATTCCTTAATTTGTAGAGCCCAAAAGAAAAAAAAATCCGAAAATAAAAAAAAATAAAAAAATTAAATGATAATAAAAAAATGTTAGTTATAATTATATGAATATATTAAATTTTGAAAATTAAAAAAACAAAATGTGAATGTTTTAACGAAATAAAATAAATCCAGTGATTAAAAAAGGGCCCATATTTGGAGAAAAACTATTTTTAAAAGCTGTAAAATTAATTTATGTACATATTATTGGTCAGATAATATCTGAATATATATCATAAAAATATTCATATCATTACAACTAAAATTTTTTTATTATCATTTCATTTTTTATTTTTTTTTTATTTATGGATATTTTTTTTGGGCTCTACAATTAAAATCTGTCTACAAATTAAGGAATGTAGACAGACATGACAACCTTTTCTCTGGAGAAGGGCGCACCGCCCTTATCTCTTAAGCCTTTAGTTTTATTTAATTGAATTAAGCTAAATCCAAAATAAATTTATAAATAAAATAAGTCCGTTTTGGATTTAGCTTAATTTAATTCCATAAATTTCGTTTTCGAAAAATTCAAATTTTTTCATTCACATTATCTTAGCGAATAAGTGTAAAATTTGGAAAAAAAATATTAAATTTTGAAAATTAAAAAACAAAATGTGGATTTTCTAACAAAATAAAATAAATCTATAAATAAATCCAGTGATTAAAAAAAAGGCCTATTATTACTAGGGCTCGTGTATTCTTGCATTTATATTAATTAATCAGAAATTCATTTATGTTTGATATTTTTGTATTCGGGATTAAAAAATATTTGAAAAATATTTTGAAATCAGAATAGAATATTGTTCTACCTAAAGTGCAAATCCTAACATGACATTTAGAAATTTTTAAAATAAATTTTTTTGTAAAGTGTATAGGCAAAACCACAGTTTTAAAGTAAATACCAAAAAGTATGTTAAAAAATATTCGTTTTTAGCAAATAATGCAAAAAAATTGATGCCATTTTGCTGAAAATTTGTTGATCGCAAAGATATTTTGTTAACATTCTTTTTCAGTTAACGATAACAAACATGAATTTACATGAACTTTCGAAATGTCAAAGATAGAATTATTTTCTTATTTATTAATGCATTGTAAATCACCAAAAATTAAAATTTCGTGTTTTTGAGTTTTAACAAAAAATCGGCATTTTTCAACCAAAAATCGGCAAATCGGCATTTTGCATATTTTTTAATAAAAAATCGGCAAAATGCCGAAAAATCGGCAATTCTGGCAGCCCTGCACAGAACAACAAAATTTGGTGAGGATGGTAGTTTCTCTATAGGTTTATACTTGTTGGTTGCGTTCCCGACTTCACGACAAGGTTGCCAACACTTGAACTGAAAAAATGGCTAGATTACGGAGAAAAAATGGCTAGAAATGGCTAAAATTGGAAAATAATGCTAAAACTTAATATTTTTAAAATAAATCAATGACAATAAAGAGTTTTAACACGACTTTCATAAAAGTGGCCTTTAAATTTTAATGTTTTCCGAATTTCTAAAATATGTTCATTCAAATTTTACAAAAAATATGATTTTAAATCGAATGTAAAAATTACATGTGTCTGTAAACCCAAATAAATGTTTCAAAAATTGAAAATTTTGCACTAAAATTTTTAAAATCGTAAAAATTCAAGCATTTTTGTATGAAATTAACTGTAAAACATTAAAAGAAAAAATGGCTAGGGGAAAATAAAATGGCTAAATCTTCCGGCTAGATCCAATCTAGCCATTTTTTTATGGCTAGATGAAATTAAAACGGCTAGATCTAGCCGGAAAATGGCTAAATTGGCAACCTTGCTTCACGAACAAAAATAAAGAGTAAAGGTTAACAGAGGAAGAGTGGTATAGAAACCCACTGCCAAAATATGAGTGCATCAAATACAGTGTTGCCACTTTTTGAATAATTATTCAAAAACGGGACTGTTTACACATTCGTTGAATAATTTTTGAATAATGACATTTTTGTGTAGTTTTTGTGTAATTTCACTTTTTACAGAAATTTCCGCAAATTTTTAATAGTTCCGTAAACTTTTGAAAGTTAATAGAAATTAGTCGATATAGACGAAACGAGATTGTCTGTGAACCATTTACCACAAATCTCCAGTTTCTGGTGAATGATTTTATAAATTTTTTCAACGCTAAACCGAGTTTAGAAGAAATCAAAAATGGTGCTATGTATTTTTTTGTTTTGTTTAAAGCTCCGTCTTTTGTTTATTTTTTGCTAAAATAATTGTCAAGCTTCTTTTAAAAATTCCCTTGGTTTGCAAAACCATATAAAAATTCAGCGAAAGAGTGGGAAAATTTAGGTTTGTTATAATTGTTGCTTTCTAATTTGTGAACATTTTTTGGATGTAGTTAACATGACACTGGGCTTTGACCAGACGAAAATTTTGTGAACGCAGCAAGCTGGAGCAGAATCAAAATATTTTAGAATTCGGTAAATCCAACATGTTCCAGATTTCAACAGAATCGTAAAAAATTTTTGAAGAAAAATATCGGTAATTTTTTGTGAAATTGTTATATTTTTATTTATGGTTAAAATTTGAGGGATATGGGAGAGAATAATTAGCAAGTAAGCTATATTTTTGTATGCAACGTATCTGAATGAAGTACCCTTTCTGAAAAAACATAAATATTTTTTTCTGAAAGAAGCTTTTAATATGGATAAAATACCACTTTGTTAATATTCAAATTTAAAAGCACGCCATTTTAATCCTGAAAAAGATATTGCACTGAAATTCCCTTTAGTTAATAGAATAATTTGTTATATTTTTCAGGGAAATTGGCCTGGATTTGCTTTTGCAGAAGGCAAAAATCAGACCAGGTTATTGCAAAAATGCAATATTTAATTTTAAAATGCAATTAACTTTTGCACATTGCAGATGAAAAAATGCTAAGTCTTTAAAAAACGGTTTATAAATAGAAAAAATGCAAAACTTTGGTAAGAAATGGCGAAATTTTTTCAAAAATATTTTTATTCTTCCCCTCTGTGCTCAGCAGAGTTTATTTTGAAAATTTTTTTGTGTAATTTTATACGGTTTTGGATAATTTAATGACCTACAGCGGTGTAATTTTTTCTTTTACTGGTGGCAACACTGATCAAATATAATACATTCCACAAAAACAAAGAGAACGAAATGTATGCACAGCAGGGATGATAAAGTTAGTACTATTGTACTCTTTGTGGTACTATTGCAACCTCAAAAGTATTATGGTACTCATCTGACTCATTTAGTACTATTTACACATTTTTCGATTTTTTAATTTTTTGTGCTTTTTTCAATTTTCAGAGATATTATTGTGTTTATAGCGAACACATCAAATATCGGAGTTTTAAATAAAAAATACTTATGTTGAAAATACTTATAATATTGGATGTTACTATTGAAAACTCAAGTTAAACACACAAAAAATGTTCTTTCGCATTTTTTTTTATTAAAATATGTATGTATACACTCAAAAAAATAAGTTAATAGAAAAATTAGTAAAACGTCTTGTATATCAAGTGTACTAGTTTTCAGCAATTTTTTTTGCTGAAATTCCGTTTTCAGTAAAAATTTTAGTTATATTTTTTTAGCACTAAACTAATTTGGAACTAATGTTTTACTAATTTATTTTGCTACAAAAATTGTGCTGATAACCGCATTCATAGCGTGGACGACAAACAGATAGACAAGATGTAGCTGTCGCAGCTTGTCTGGAAACGGAAATGACAAAAAAAGAAAAACAACTACACATATTCTATATTTAAATTTTCAGCAAATATATTAACTAAAGTAAAATTTCGCTACAAGTTTTTGAGTTTTTTTCAGTCTACTAATATTCAGCAAAAAGTTTAGTGATTTTAGCAAGGATTTTTTTCATTTGCAGTCGACTAAGTGTTAGCAAAACTTTTGCTGAAGATTACTATTTTTTTGGTAAAAATCAGCTCGCTGATTTTCAGCAAACCTTTTGCTGAAATTACCAACTTTTTTGCAAGCACGCTCCTGACTAAAAATTTGCTGACACAGCAACATTTTTTGCTGACTTTACTGACTTTTTTTTTTGAGTGTACAAAAAAAATAATTAAAAATAAGGAGAATTAAGAAATCCAGAAATTTTTGTATTTTTTGAAACGAGCAAAATGTTTTTCCCCATCAGACCTCCTAAAGAATTCACTCATTCCATTTTCATTTCTGAATGATTAAATACTTAAAACCTATTTCGAATCGAATGAATTCTTAATGCACCTAATGCAGTTATTAAATTCATTTGATTCGATTGTCAATCTATTTGTTCGTTCGAAAATATTCTTATGACATTACAAGGTGGAATAGACCTGTAAATAACTTTAAAATAATATTCGCTTTAAAGCGAAGTCGAATACGATATTCTGGGACTTTAAATTCCGTACTCCACACTCACAGAAATAAACCTGTAAAAATAGCAGAAAAAGCTACTAAAAATTAAGCAAAAATGTCCTTACAAAAAATCTGCTGAGATTAGCAGATTTTTTTTTTTATATATTTTATATATTTTTATATATTTTTTATATTTAACTTTTAGTTCATTGAAAATAACAAATTATACTGTAAAATCTGCAGAAAATATTAACATTAGTAGAGTAAAAATAGCAAAAATAAATAGTTATATATACAAAATTTTTGTTACTTTTATGTTAAATTTAGTTGAATGAAAATAGAAGTCTATCCCGCTAAAATCAACGGAAATGGTTGCTATAAATAGTAAACTATACTATAGAGGTCTAAAAAGTACTATTTTTTTAAGCTGTTTAGTACTATTTTAAAAATCCCATTTATCATCCCTGATGCAAAATATGTTGAGTAATAGTGTTGTCAAGGCATGTGTAATTACCCAAATCACGTAGTTTTTTTTAGTAATATGGGCAGAGCGTGTGTGTTGTCAAGTATGTTTGTAATCATACTTTTTTGATATAAAGGTAATTTGTGACAACTATATTCTGCCAACCCTGGATCTTTCTTTCTTTAATATAATAGCTGTGTTTGTGTGACTGCATATCAGTGTTATCTAGAACGATTTTGACAGTTTTTTCATTACAGTAGACGCTCGCAAATTAGAGCTTTCAGTAATTCGAACGTCCAGAAATTAGAATCAATGTTTGCAATACATTAAACGCTCTGAAATTCGAATTTAAAATTCTATTTTCTGAGCGTTTTTTTTTTGGTTATTTGAATACACAGGAAATCCCCAATTTATTTTTATTCTGTTTGAATAAAGTAAAACTAAAAAGGGGAATCACCAAATTATATATGTTTTTCCCTATTTGTTTTTTTTTTGTCGCATTTATGTACATTTTTGGCTAGTTTATTTGATACGCGTGTACATATTATTTGGCAGTCTCTATTAAATAGTGAAAGTCTATCATTTAAAATGTTAAATAAACGTAAAAAAAACACTTTATCATTGGAAACGAAACAAAACGTCCAGAAATTAGAATAATTCAGAAATTAGAATTGCCTAAAAAACAAAGCGGTTCTAATTTGCGAGCGTCTACTGTATATGTATTTTCTATTTTATGCTTTTGTGCTCAGTCGTCTTTGATTTCATTAAATTTTGCATTCAGCGTTTTTCTGAGTTGGCACCACTGTTAAATTAGTTAAAATCTGGGATGGAAAAGTGGAATTTCGAATTTTACTGAAATTAATCAAAAACTATGTTATTTCAAACCCAATGTTGCTTAACGAATTAAAGGATATTTATTGAACTCACTTTGAATTCTAAAGCCAAAAAATAAAAATAGTAAACTCACATAAAATTAGGGTATAATAAGTTACCTAGTTTTGGTATGTATCCAAGAAATGATAATTAAAAAAAACAAATCTACACAATTTCATCAAATCCAATTTTTGGCAAATAAATTAACTAAACTATAATTTCTCCACAAAATTTTTAAGTTTTTTCGGTCTACTGATATTCAGTAAAAACTGTTATTGTATTTACCAAGTATTGTTTTTGTTTGCAATCTACTAAATGTTAGTGAAATGTTTACTAAGATTACTATTTTTTGGTAAAACTCAGCTACAACTCCGTTTGCTGACACAGCAACATATTTTGCTGCCAATTTGTTAAACAGATAAGAAGAGAAAGTGATGTAACATAATGTACAAGAGCATTTTTAATATACCAACAAAAAGTTTTTTTTAGGTATTTTATATAAAAATGAGGAGTCTGATTTGACGACTAAAAGCGTTTTGATTAAACAAAAAAAACTTAATTGTAAGGATGTTTTTTCTTAGAAAAGCCATTGTATCTAAAACTATGAGGGCTTTCTGCACACCTTTAAATTTTTGCCAAGTAATGAAGAGCATTTTGCAAACATTATTCGAAAACTAGTAACAATGCCAGGTTTTTTAGTGTTTTCTGCTTAGTTTTTCAATAATTTATGCAAAAGAAATTTATTGGTTGAAGTGCTCCTAATTACTTTGCTAAGATTTTTTGTGTGCAAAGAAAACGACTCAAAACTTTTTCCATTAGAAATCTTACTGAAAAAAAATTGCCAAATTACTGAAATTTCCATCTCTGATTCTAACTCTCTTCTAAAACTCCCAATGTGTGAGCGTGTATATCAAGGGTGATAAAGTTATTGATATAGTACTTTTTATGGTACAATTGGAATAAAAAACAAATACTATGATATTTTGTCTCCTTTTTATTAAGGTTCAAAAGTTTTCCGTTTTTTTATTTATGCCAATTCTTTTGTAATTTAATTATTGTGTATTTGTTGTATTAATGGATAGTAACATGTCCAGGAATGATAAATTTCGTACTATACTACTCTTTATGATACAAATTAAACATCAAAAGTGCTTACTAGATGCTTAAAAATTTACGATTGATGTGTATATCGTTTCTCATATCATATCATGCAAAAAGTACTCTTTAACGATATTTGTGGTAATCTAATTTAAATTCTCGTTTATCATCCCTGGTGTGTATGCATAAGTATAAGTTGGAATATATTTGATATTTACAGTAGAGATGAGCGATCCGGTGATTTTTTAATAACGCTGCTACCAGTGATCGTGATTTTCAAATCACCGTTCTTTTAAACAGTGACCGTGATCACGGGTTTGTAATAGAGATGGGCGATATGGCGAGTTTTTAAGATGTCAGTTAAACTTGGTTTACTTAAACCGAAAACGAATTTTGTCAGCCATTTCAAAGTTTATTAACAAAAATTTGTCGGAAAAACTTTTTCTCGAGTATAATTTATTTCTTTATTTAAATAAAAAAATAAACCACATTTTAAAAGCAGTATTCCAGTTACAAACTGCGTTAAACTAAGTTTAAAAATAATCCACTTCCTAAAAACTGGGCCTTAAAAGAAGAATAGTTGCGACCGGTAACAAAGACATGATAGAAGGAGACATTTTATTCAGAAGAATGTGAAAGCAAGTCACTGTTATTGAAAAAAAATGAAGTTTGCAAGAAAGAATAGTACACAAATATTAAAAGAACGACATTCCGAGTAACTGCGATTTGAAATATTTGATCACTGCCGTTACCAGTGATTTATTAATAACTGTGATTAAATCACCGGTATGAAAATATCGCTCATCTCTAATTTACAGGTATATGTTCGTTTGTATACATATTGATGCATCGTAATTGTTAAATATTTTTATACCCTACACCACTATGTGGTCAGGGTATTATAAGTTTGTGCTGATGTTTGTAACACCAAAAAATATTGGTCCTAGACCCACCTTATAGTATACCGATCGGCTTAGAATTTTTTTTTATTTCGATTTAACGATGTCCGTCTGTCTGTCTGTCCATGCATTCTTGTGCGCACTCTACAGGTTGCAAATATTAAGATATTTTGATGAAACTTGGTACACCGACTTATGTCGGCCCAAGGACGACGCCTATTGATTTTGGTGAACATCGGTCCATGTTTAGACCTAGTGCCCATATAAGGGTCCTACCAAAATTATATTGTTTATACGCTGCAGGTCGCAAATATTAAGATATTTTGATGAAATATGGTACACCGACTTATGTCGGCCCAAGGACGAAGTCTATTGATTTTGGTGAACATCGGTCCATGTTTAGACCTAGTGCCCATATAAGGGTCCTACTAAAATTGGCTTGGTTACAAACTGCAGGTCGCAAATATTAAAATATTTTGATGAAATTTGGTATACCGACCTATATCAGCTCAAGGACGAAGCCTATTGATTTTGGTAAACATCGGTCTATGTTTAGACCTAGTGCCCATATAAGGGTCCCCCCAAAATTATATTGTTTATACGCTGCAGGTCGCAAATATTAAGATATTTTGATGAAATTTGGTAGACGGACCTATTTTGGCCCAAGGACGAAGCCTATTGATTTTGGTGAACATCGGTCCATGTTTAGACCTAGTACCCATATAAGGGTCCCCCCAAAATTGGCTTGGTTACAAACTGCAGATCGCAAATTTTGAGATATTTTAATGAAATTTGGTGCTCACATTATAGAAAATTTTGACAAAATCCCCATTTTAACCCATTCGAATTTCGGATCCAAACATTAGTTGGCTTTTACCCAGACTGGTGTAGGGTATTGTATAGTCGGCATGCCCGACTTTAACCTTTTTACTCGTTTTTTAATATAAAAGAAACGAGACATTTAATTTTGGTGAACATGTTAATATACCATACATACTTAAATTACAAGGAATGTGTCACAAATAGGTGCACGCTGATTTTGAAAATTTGAGGTTGATCTATTTATATTTTGTGCAACCTTGGTGTTTAGTGGCTTTACGCAATATGATTGCAAATATTATTGCCAATATTATCGTTGTTTTGCTCTACACCGTACAATACGATGTATGCTATAATATGACCTACAAATTACAAAATATTTTTCACTTTTCATGCTTGTGCAACAATGCTGCCTACACCCGAAGGAACATTCGTCGGAACATATGTTTCATTTCTTTTTTACATTTTTTAATACAGACGATGCCACATACAAACTTTTAGAAACTACAAATAACACAATTTTTGCCAATAGTTAAAATAAAAAACTACAACAAATATTTTGTTTTTTTTTTATTAAAAGAAAAAATGTTAATTTGCCTAAGTTTTTAAGCAGGAATTGCAAAAAATATAAATTTTGCCTAATAGTGTTATCAAATAAAGAAAAATTTTCTGTTATTTAAAGTTTTTAACAAAAAAAAAGTACAAAAAGAAGTACAGAGGTTAAAAAAAGGACTTTTGCGTACTTCTTTGCGAGTTATGCAGAAAGCATACAATCAGTAAAAGAAAAAGTACACGTACTGCTGAAAACAGTACGTCTGGCAAGCCTATAGTTGTATAATATATAATAAACTTAGCCTTTCTACTGCGTTGACAAAATTAAAAAGATCTTCGTGTGTTGCGTCGACAAAAAACAGCAAAGACGTATATATACGTCTTACGCAATGTGGGAAGCACAGAAATGTTTTTTTTTAAATTAGAAAAAATAATGAATTTTTGAAATTAAACCCTTTTTTTTAATTTTAGTTTACTAATGTTTAAACAATTAATTTATCAACTTTGTAATTATATAAAGAGGACTAATTAAACTTTTTCTGATGATAATTACTAACTGAAGTATTCGATAATTTCTTATATTTTCATTTAAAAAATTAAAAGCTAATAGAAAAATAGTGAACAAAATTCATTACTTTTTGTGGTATTCATTTAAAATAATTCATTAAAAATTAATAGAAAATTAAAAAAAAAAAATTTAAATCGTTTCAAAAATTAATGGAGTGTACAAAAATAAAAATTTTACAGTGAAAACTGCAAAAAAATTACTAATTGTGTAAAAAAGCTCCAAAATTCTTTTTTCGATCTGGTAGAATTCGAACCCGCAACCCCTTGATTTCTGTGCCAGCACGTTCCTATGCAACCCCCATACAAAATATTAACTTCTTATCACCCATGAAAAAGAACTTCTGACTAGCATATATTTATTGCAGCATTAGATGTTGTGTAAAACCCATTCCTAAGGGAGTAATTCTTTGTGATGTAATGAAGGAAGTGATTCATTTAGAAGTCATTCCATTTATTTTTGCTGGGGAGTTACGAAAAAACATATATATACGTCTTACGCAGCTGAATGGTTAGGCAATTTATTCTTTAAAATTAGTTTATTATACACTTTTTTGTTTTCTTTGCATGTACCACTTAGGATATATTCCTTGTTAGTAAAATGTTGGAAATTGACAAATCAGACTAATATTTTCGATTTTAAAGAGAATGCGAGCAAATAAAAAAAGTGATATTGTGTCGTTAGCTAAAATGTAAAAGCACGGAACAGTTTAAAATTACCATCTACTTCTTTTTGTCTATATACTAAAGGTCAGCATAAATGTCTTGCAACTCATTCGCAAAACATTCTCTTATACAACACCAAGACTTTTTTTTTTGTAATGATCTAAATTTTAATATCCTCACAGTTACTTTTTAGCAAAATTGTCTATTATTGTCTATTGCGAATGTTTTGCAAGGCATTCATGCTGACCTACACACGAAGGAACATTCTTCAGAAAATGCCCATTTTCTGACCAATGTTCCTTCGTGTCTATGAATGTATCGTGTTGAAATTCGTGTTATCAATATTTTTTGATATTCTGTGTTTCCAAACTCAATGTTCCATTTTGTGTATCGATGTTTACTGGCGTTGCTGTGTTAGTTCATTGAGAGCAGTCGTGCTGTGAGGTGCTTTTGTAATTTCGCATTAAAGGAAATAAACGAGACGAATATGGCGACAATTACAAATAATGAAAACTGGATTAATTTTATAAATTAATATAAAACGAGTAAAAAGGTTAAAGTCGGGCATGCCGACTATACAATACCCTAAACCAGTCTGGTGTATTGTTTGGATCCGAAATTCGAATGGGTTAAAATGGGGCTTATGTCAAAATTTTCTATAATGTGAGTCAGCGCACCAAATTTCATTAAAATATCTTAATATTTGCGACCTGTAGTTTGTAACCAAGCCAATTTTGGGGGGACCCTTATATGGGCACTAGTTCTAAACATGGACCGATGTTCACCAAAATCAATAGGCTTCGTCCTTGCGCCAACATAGGTCTATGTACCAAATTTCATCAAAATATCTTAATATTTGCGACCTGCAGCGTATAAACAATATAATTTTGGGGGGACCCTTATATGGGCACTAGTTCTAAACATAGACCGATGTTCACCAAAATCAATAGGATTCGTCCTTGGGCCAACATAGGTCTATGTACCAAATTTCATCAAAATATCTTAATATTTGCGACCTGCAGCGTATAAACAGTATAATTTTGGTAGGACCCTTATATGGGCACTAGGTCTAAACATCGACCGATGTTCACCAAAATCAATAGGCTGCGTTATTGGGCTAACATAGGTCTGTGTACCAAATTTCGTCAAAATATCTTAATATTTACGACCTGCAGCGTATAAACAATATAATTTTGGTAGCACCCTTATATGGGCACTAGGTCTAAACATGGACCGATGTACACCAAAATCAAACTTGTTCGTCCTTGGGCCAACATAGGTCTGTGTACCAAATTTTATCAAAATATCTTAATAGTTGCGACCTGTAGAGTGCGCACAAGATTGCATGGACAGACAGACAGACGGACGGACGGACAGACGGACATCGTTAAATCGAAATAAAAAAAAATTCTGAACCGATCGGTATACTATAAGGTGGGTCTACAACCAATATTTTTTGGTGTTACAAACATCAGCACAAACTTATAATACCCTGACCACATAGTGGTGTAGGGTATAATGACCACATAGTGGTGTAGGGTATAAATATTGAAGAATTATGGGACATAAAACGTGATAGCTATAAAAATAAAACTAAACAATATGAAAAATTGACAAATTAATTACATTTGATTATCTTACGCGTATATTTGACAGAACCAGGGACGTAACAGTTATAACTTTTATTCAAAAAAGTGATTGTTTTACAATTATTTCCTGTTTGAGTATTTTTAATTTTCTGTTTATTTGCTCTGTTTGATTTATATTTTTAATTCAAACAAAAACAATCCAAACACGATTTTTATTTTTTCAAAAATAATAAAAGTTATTTTGTGATTTTTTTTCTTTATCAAAAAATAACAATTAAGAATATAAATCAAAAGCCATGGAACCAATGACTTCACCAATTATAATATCCTGATGATGTCAACTAGTGTTAATAAAAGATTGAACAGTGATTTAAAGTGAGTAAATATGTATATTCCAGCAACTTCCGGCATTCAATTTAGGTCAATTTTTAATTTTTATTTTATTATCAAATAAAAAATTAGTGCTTAATTTTTTCAAAAAAATCATTCTGTAACTTTTATAAAAAGTTTTAAAATAAAAATCAAAAAACAACAGAAATTTATAGAGTAAAATATAAAAATTGAAAAAATTAAAATCTTTGCCAAACTTTGTGATTTTTTTGTGCAATATGATTTATAAAATATAGTGCATTATTGAAATATTATAATTAAATAAATTTGGGTGGTGACTTTTTTAGAAATATAACAGTTATTTTGGGTCTCTGGACGAACTAATGTTTCGTTTGAAGTTTTGTTGTCGGTGGCATCGTCTGTATTAAAAAATTTAACAAAAATGAAACACATGTTTCCACG
This sequence comes from Leucophora obtusa, assembly GCA_949987735.1. NCBI lineage: Eukaryota > Metazoa > Arthropoda > Insecta > Diptera > Anthomyiidae > Leucophora > Leucophora obtusa. The sequence continues at coordinate 106,856,587 of OX465295.1, read as the reverse complement.
AATTTTCCTTCGTGTGTAGGCAGCATAAGAGACTACACTTGTTAGTTACAGGATACAAAAATGTTTAGCATTCTACATTAAAAATAGGTTTTTGTGTAACCGCAAAAAATTAAAATGTCTACGACCGTTTGCACTTTAGCTAACGATATAGAACTTGTTTCTATAAAGTTTAAAGAGAGTTTTTAACTGTATTTTGTGCCTATGAATACAATCTTCGACATTTGACATGATCCAACTGTACTATTTTAAAATGCAAAAAACATCAAGTTATGTATTTGATAGGTGTTTTCGCATTTTAATATAACATTGTATTTTATTCTGCCCAAATATCATTCTCAGTGAAGCAATGCAAATCAGAAAAACTTTTTTTAATTAATTAACTTAAATATTATACTATATTTTGTACAGATATTGGTTAAGGAAATACCTGTAACAAATAATCAATATTTAAAAGTTAATTAAAAATGGAAAAGCAAAAAGAGATTTTTAACTTTTTAACTAAAATTTTTTATTTGGAATTTAAAGTACAAAATAAATTACATTTACCGGCTTAATTGAAATATGAGTATTTAAATACCAAAATTCAGTCATTCCAACAAATAATTTCGTATATTAATAGTATACATGATTTACACAGTTCTACTGTACATAAAGTTGCTTTAAACGACCGTAACAAGAAACATTTATACAAGATAATAACATCAATTGTAAGTATATTACAAGTACATTTAAACATCGATTATTCGGGCCTCCATTAACCGGGTACATACATATGTTTACCGGCATGCTGGTATTTGATATTATATCTCTATTTACCGTGGTTTAACTCTATTATCCGTGCTTTCAGTAGTTAAAGATATCTCAACAGGTATTTTTGTGGAAATGGCTCTTCAAATACCAAAGATTTAGTATAAACTTATTACTCTTTTAACTGCGATTTAGATGAGCCTGGTCCCGAACAAACCGGATAATCGAGGTTCAACTGTATAAGGTAAAATTTGTGTGACGTTATTAAATTTTATTATTTTCCATAGGAATCTAAAAATCCCAAGATTACATATATTTTGAAAAGTTTCGAATGTTGGTGCAATAAAAATAATACCTTAGAAATATTTGTTGAAGTGAACAAGCTATTTAAAACTAAACCGTTTCCTGATTCAGTTGACTCTGATACTAATATTCGTCTATTTAGTGATGAAAACGACTTTTTGCCGTCTGAATTTCCAACTGACAAATGTGCTCATGAAAAACGTCCGCCATCTAACTCCACCGATTTTAACATTTTAAAACGTAGGGTGAGTTCCAAAACGTCATTTGCAATGCAACTGTCATTCATTCCTAAACGCAACCGTGTAAACGTTGACAATGTCATAGATCCCAAAATGTATAATAAAAGTTATCGATGCGCATACAAAACGCTAACTGTGCATCACTAATTTTGTTGATGCTTTGTTGACATTTATAAAAAATAAAGTGCAAATATAACAATGGCGGATGAAAAGTAAGGAAATATTTTTGTTATTAAATTATTTTGAGGTGTTTCTTCCAACAATCCCATCAAATTTTCCAAAAAAATATTTTTTACAATTTTTAAAGGAACTGATTGCAAAAAGTGTATCTAAACGTAAAAAATATGCAGTGTTTTTATTACAAAGTAAACAACACACTTGTTTGCTTTGTATCGAAACAGTAGTAAAACCGCATCACTGCAATGTGTTTTGACGTTTAGGAACTCACCCGTATTTATCAAGACGATTTTGACTTTTTGTCCGATAAATTGCCAAGTTTTGAACTTCAAGATGATTTCATGTTGCCTGCTGAATTGCCGCTGCCAACTGACAAATGTGTACCCGACAATCGCATAACAAATATCCCGAAATACATTTTATAAGTGATTCAGTTAGTTCAAAAATAAGTAAATGCCTTGTTTACGATGTTGCAGAAGAAAAATCAGTTAGTTCAAAGGCAGACTCAGTCAATAAATCTATCTCCGACAAAAATGTTTCAGATTTAACAAATAATTTTAATAGTGATTCGTTTTTAAATTCGACAAAATTGTCAGATATTTCTGCAACTGAAGATAGTAGCGTAATTGAGGAATACAGCATAATAAGAAACAAAGTTGCGATATCAAAACAACCAATTTCTGACGCCATAACCTCTAAAGGTAAGTTCATTAACTCATCATCTAAAAATATAATTTATAAATATCAATTAAGTTCCTTTAAAAAACAAGAACAAATAATTTTGGAAGAAAAATATTTAATAGAAGGCAATATTAAAAATGAAGATAAATATGTTAAAATTTTGGAGGACATGGTAAGGGAAAATTATAAATCATTAAATAATGAATGTTCCATTAATTTCTGCGGCAAAGGCTTTTCTAATCATCATAAATATTTACGTTTGTACGCCAAATGTATATATTTTAAAGAGGGCTGTCGTAAATATAAGTTTTACGTAACACTCGATTGTGACCCTATTTTTGTAAAAGTTTTTACTAGTTTGAAATGCAGCAAACATCCCAAACACGGCAAGAAAATTCAACAAGTGCGTGCTTGGCGTCGTAAAAGTGCAATGCATCAAATGAAAAATACATTTGCATCCGTTTACAGGAATAAAAAACTTATTAAGATGAATAGAGCGCTTCGTGATGCAGGAAATAGAGGTGATGTTGTAACCGATATTGTAGCTCGGAAGATAAGATCAGAGTCCCTTAGAAGATTTGACCGTGATAATTTATTAAACAAAGACTTGCTGAAATTAAGTAGATTCTCGTTATTTGTTGAGTCAACTGGTGGAGTTGTGGCAAAATTCGACAAAAATCAAAACGAGTCTTTTTATATAGTATTATATTACATGTAAACGAAGAAAAGGGAAATGGAATATTAATTCCAATAGCAGAGGCTCTTTTATGCAGTCACTACGAAGATGATATAAAACGTTTTTTTTTTCTACAAATTAAAGTATTTTGTGCAAAAGAAAACCTACCATGGCCATTATGTAAACGTATTGTTACGGATTGGAGTTGGGCATTAATCAATTCTGCCATAAAAAGTTTTAATGAAGAAAGCGCAACAATAATAACACAGTACAACAGCCAATCTGGGGGGTGAGAAATTCCAAGTCAGGGTGATGGTACTAGGTCAGTATAGTAAAACCCTCAAAGGGTTTGGCGTTCGTATGTGTCATTTTTTATGACCTTTTAAATTTTTTCCTTATCTTGATGTTTTTTCGCTTAGTTGTAACATTTTGGCAAAAACGTAGTTTAACATAACTCGAGAAACACTTGTCCGATTTTGATGAAACAAATTTAGAAAAATTTAGAATTACAATTTCTTTAATCCGTTCATATAACGTTTTTCTTTATAATCAACAGTTTTGCCGGTAAAAATAAATTTGTGGAGAAAAAAAAATATTTTTTTGCCTAAAAATTAAAATTTTTTTTTTTAAATTCATAAAAAATCCAAAACGGAAAAAAGGATCAAGTGTTATTAATTTCATGTAAAGTCACATAACCTATAAACAAAATTTAACGCGTTCTGCTTTTATTTACAATTAAGTGAAGGTATCCCATTTTGACAAGAATATTGATATTTGTTTTTATTCAAAAAAGTGTTATTTATCGCCTTTTTCATAAATTTTCCCCAATAACTCCAGACTTCTGGCCATAAACTACTAAAAAAATTAAGTAAACATTTTTATAATTTTTTATTTTTATTTATTTTAATAAATATTGCCTAGACTTTTTCGATGCTGGTTGTTCGGGACTAGTGGCATCGCATTCATCGCTATCATCAGTTTCTGAACCACACATAATGTCAATGTGTGACTCCACTGTTGGCCCTTCTGCATCTCCTGAAAATTCTTTATCATCAAGATCATCCTTGTCTTGCCACACTAACTTACTCCACCAGCAAATTTCCGCAATTATTGCACTCGGCGACTTTTTGCCTCTATATCTGTAAGTTTTTGTTTTATTAAAATGAGTTTGAAAAAATAAAAAATCAGTATTACCTCATTTCAAATGGCATAGCAACTTGATGATAGCGTTCACCTTGTTCATCAGATTCGGTAGCCAATTGTTTGCTGAAGTAGTCCAGATGATGTAAATAATGGATTTTCAAGGACATGTGGACACCAATTTCCGAGAATGCTCTTAACATCCTTGCGACAGAAACATCGTAGTTGTTAGAACGATGCTTTCCCAACAAGCCTTCTATTACTTCTTTGATTGCCTGCCATGCATTCAATTCAGCGTCAATCAAAATATTGTTGAATGCGTCACTTTTAATCAGCTTTCGTATATCTGGACCATTTAGTACGCCCGATTGGAAAAAATTAATTTGTTAAGATGGAAAATCATGGGAAATGAATGAAAAATGAAAAATCACTTTTACTGTTCGCGTTCGTCGAAACTTGTTGAATGACAAAAATCACAGAACCAGTGTGAGAAAGAGAAGAAGTATAATGACAATGCATGTTTTATGTGAACATTACAGAACCAGTGTTGCCACATCAATATTTCTCTTTTAGTACAGTAGAAAAATATGAGAGAGTTCGGCTTGTGAGTGTCAATGTTTTCTCCAAATAATGTTGTGCATATCTGGAGCAAATTTTTGAAATTCATACATTTACCTAATTGTGAATAAATGAGAAACGCGTGCATCGATTTTCATGATCTATGCCTTTTTTTGCTCATGAGTTATGTGACTTTACGCGAAAGTAATTAGTTTTGGCACTTTTTTCCATTTTGGATTTTTTATGAATTTAAAAAAAAAAATATTTAAATTTTTAGGCAAAAAATACTTTTTTCCCTTCATACATTCATTTTTAACTTCGAAAGTGTTGCACATATAGGAAAACGGTATAGAAACAGATTAGAGAAATTTTCTAATTTTTTTTTTAATTCTAAATTTTTCTAAATTTGTTTCATCAAAATCGGACAAGTGGTTCTCGAGTTATGTTAAACTACGTTTTTGCCAAAATGTTACAACTAAGCGAAAAAACATCAAGATAAGGAAAAAATTTAAAAGGTCATAGTACCATCACCCTGACTTGGAATTTCTCACCCCCCAGACAATAATCCCAAAAATGTTCCATAGTGTAATTTATTTAGAAAAGTGTTTCGAAATTTTATCTAAAAAAACACCAAAATTAAATTTTGTTATTGTTCAGATATGCTATTGTTATTTTATACGGATTGTAAAAAAGATGTAGATTTCCATGCAAAAAATGAGAATCAAAATAAATTGTATAAGTCATTGCTGAAAAAAGCAATAAATATTTCGAGTTTGGATGAAATTTGGAAGTGGTTTGAGGCATCATGTGCTATTCTGTTAAGCCCAACAAAGGATAACGTTGATATGGCACTCAATGAGATAAAAACTTTGGTTGCAACAGAGTCGGTAGAAGAAATTTCAACCGATAATAAATCGTTCTATACTGAACTGGAAACAAAAACAAACTATATAAGAAGTCCATTTTATCAAAAGGCATTGGCGATATATACCAAAATAAAAACTAAAATGGATAATTATGTCAATGATGGACCTTCTAACTTGTATTAAATTGAATATTTTTTAAAATTGGTATGTACTGACAAAATATATGCCATACGTCGCATTATGGTCCAATATAATGGGCAAATTTGTTGATAACAGCCAAACAAGTATATCAAACAGTCCTGTAGAGTGATATTTTTCAAATTTAAAAAATATTTTGCTTAGTAAAAGGCGGTATTTAAGACCAAGTGAGTATATTCGTATTGCTAAAGAATACACCCATGCAAAGATAATAGAAATTGAAAACAAAAATATTTGTACTCAACCAATAATAGTCAAAACTAATAAAAGAAAAAATGAACAACATCAAGAAATGTGGAAAACTACTCCAAAAAAAATGTCAAAATGGTGCATGGCGAAAAAATGATCAAAAATTATGATTTTGTTGAGCATTATAGTAGTAAAAGACTTCCGCGACAATATAAAAATATAAAATATTTAATCGGAGAATATGAACACATTTATTTGCGTATATATGAAGAAACCGTTTCTAACTACTTCGCTATATTTGCGGGAGTTTGAAACGTTGAATAATAAACAACTTTTTAACAATGTTGTTGATATATATATACATATTATAATATATGAATTAAACTTAAAACATATAGAAGTCTGTACAGCCGAAGAAGGTGAAAGCATATTCTACAAAGAACATGAGTTAAATTTAAATGATATTTTTAAATTTTATAACGAAAATGTAGTAATTATACCTATTTTGTATCACAACCATTACACTTTCTTGTATATAAATGTTTCTGAAAAAATTTACTACTACATCGATCCTATGGGCGAATCAAAAGTAAATATAAAAAACAGTTGTATTTTTGTATAAAATTTGATTTCAATTTTCGAGCTCTGGTTTTGGCCTCCAAATTTTTAAAAGCGTTTCTGTAGGGGACTTTTTGAACTTTTTAGGACTTTAGTCCTGCCTTCCGTTTCGCTTTACGTACAAAAAAGTCCGAGTGTTGGGCTAACCGAGCTATTTTTCTGCCAGATGTGTTAGGAGCTCTCTTAAGGATGCTTTTAACTTTATATGCCTTACCAAAGTTACGATAACCAGTCGTTGTTCCTGTTCCCGGCTTCCTTTCAATTGTTAGGTGTTCCAGATACCTTTTTACCACTTTTGAAACTGTTTGGCGGCATACACTAGTTTCTTTTGAAAATTTTTTGTATGTCCATGTTTGGTTTTGTTGAAAATATTTAATTATTTTTGAACGCTCTTTTCTTTCATCGCCGATTCTGTAAAAAATTGCTCATTAAATCTCATGATGTAAATCAATTTATTAACTGACATATTTTTAAAATATAAACTGCCGAAAAAAAAATATGAGAAGATTTAAACTAAAGTTATAGGCAAAAATGTGTGTTAACATTTTTATAATCTCGCTCCTTAATCCCCACATATTACCAAGGTTTTGCTGGGCTATTCAAAATAATGTCATTTAATCTCTTCGTCCCATCATATATATTTTCATAAAAATACCAAAATATCTATTTTCTAAAATTAACAAATTTAAAATCGATAACAATAAGTTGTCAAGTTTTTTTTTAATTTATTTTCTACTTATCAACTTGTTTTATATGACTACAAACTAACATTGAAATAATTGGATTAAATTGAAATTTCCTTTTCATTACGCGTATATTTCTAGTACGACTACAAACATCTATGGGTAAACAATGGCATCTTGGAATGAAGGAATGTTATTGTTTGTTTCGCAAACAACATGTGTCTGAAACTACCCTGTGGGAAAACAGGAGTCAGTTGTAGTGAGAGTACCTGTCGCGTGACCGGTGAAAACAGGACCGGTCTGAAGGAACCTGCCCTGTGACCCGTCTCGTGACCAGTGAAAATAGGACCGGTCTGCATGGACCTGTCCCATGACTAGTGAAAACAGGACCGGTCTGAAAGTACCTACCCGGTGACCTGTCCCGTAACCGGTGAAAACGCAACTGGTCTTAAAGTACCGGTCCCGTGACTGGTGAAAAGAGTACCGGTCTGAAAGTACCCGTCCCGAGACAGGTGAAAATGGGACTGAACTAGTGGTACAAATATTAGAGTTTTCAATTATTTGGATTTTTATTTTGATCGATTAACCCTTACATGCCTGAATTGTAATAGGCAGGGAATTTTCCGACCAAACTTCCTCCCTAGCGGAGATATTGGTAATTAAAGTTCGAACGTTAACCTGCTGCCGGACCCGAGGGGGTTAAGATTTTTTTAAATTTTATTTTTATATTATTTCCATAACTAAACTCTACATAAAATTTATAGAGGTTTTTGAATTTTATTCAAAAATTTTATTTTGCTTTAAACTTTAATGTGAGAAAATTTGAAAAACACCTCGCAAATGAACACTATCAAAGAATGTGATATAAAAATATAGGTACATACACATTGTGGAGCTGCAATGCTACTGAGTAAAAAAATCGTTATAACAAGAGGAGTATAAAAGTTAAAGTCGGGCATGCCGACTATATAATACCCTACACCAGTCTGGTTAAAAGCCAACTTAAAATGGACTTGTGTCAAAATTTTCTATAAAATGATAAAAGAAGAAAAAATCGGAAATATAGCCCATATGGGCGACAGGTCCAAATATGGACCGATCCTATCAAGAATCAATAGGATTTGTCCTTGTTAACTATGCAAGTTAATTTTGGGGGGACTATTATATGGGCACTAGGTCTAAACATGGACCGATTTTAACCAAAATCAATAGGCGCCATCCTTGGGCCGACGTCGGTGTGCCATATTTCATCAAAATATCTTAATATTTGCCACCTGTACAGTGCGCACAAGAATGCATGGACAGTCAGACGGACGGACGGACATCGTTAAAAAGTGATTCTGAGCCGATCGGTATACTAGGTCTAGGTGCAATATTTTTTGGTGTTACAAACATCAGCACAAACTTATTATACCCCCTCCACGTAGTGGTGTAGGGTATAAAAATACTTAAAATTTTTTTGTTAAACACAATATTATCCTAAAAACTAAAATTATTTTTAACTAAAACTTTAAAAAATATTTTAATTTTTGCAAAAGTTGTTTTTTCGGACTTTCTATATTTTTTTATATATAGTTTTTTAATTTTACTATTTTTTATTTTTTAAAAAATTATTTGAATTTTTGCGTTTAATTTTTTTTCGACTTTCTATATTTTCATATATTTAGTTAGAAATTCTAATATGATATTGTCATCAAAACGTTGGTTTTTAATTTTTATTTAAAATAAAAATTGTTTTTTCGACCTTTTTAATTGATTAATTAGAAATTTAATTATTCAGTTCGAAGCCAATTTCCTTATTATGAATTAACATAATAAGTACTTTTTTAAAAAACTGCTATTTTTCTTCATCAGGTCATGTTAAATTTTCTTTGTTGTTCCAAAAAGATTGCAGTTGTCTGCAATAGGAAAATGGTAGAAAAATATTTTATTTAAATAATAAAACTTAAAATTTTAAGGAAAAGATTCCCTTAAAGAAAATAAATCAGTTTTTTGTAAGTATGGAGATCATATAAAAAAACTTTTAATAAACGAAAACTAATTTCGATTAATGCGCTTTTACGCATTTGTACAAATAATATTTTCCTAAGTGTATTATTGGGCATTTACCCGAATTATCGAATAAATGATTCCCCGCTTAAAAGCGCAGAAAACCCTACATTTTTGACCGATTAGTGACCGATATGATTATATATGGTTCGATTCTAAGTTATATAACACTGTATGTATCGTCATACTAAAAATATATTCTTGTAATTTCATATAACTTTCTATATAATTTGATACAAATGAATATATAGTTTTGTACTGTGACAGGTTCTTTTGTGTCAGTTCTATGACAGGTTCTTTTGCGTCAGTTCTATGACATGTTCATCTGCACCAGTACCGTGACAGGTTCATTTGCGCCAGTCCTGTGATAGGTTCTTTTGTATCAGTCCTGTGACAGGTTCTTTTGCTTCAGTCCTCTGACGGGTTCTTTTGCGTCGGTCCTTTGACACGTCGCAAGGGGCAATTGACCCCTCCTAGGACAAGCTCATGTTAAAGTTACCGGTCCTTGTCATATAAAAGAACCGGTCCCAGGACCGGTCCTCGTCCCCAAGCACCGGTCACGTGACGTGTCCTGTGACCGGTTCCTTTTCCCACAGGGTAGTATATAGCCAGAAAGAGAAACGTTATACTACACACGATGTAAGTATATCATCAGGTTAAATGCAAAACAATGTAACTAAGAAATTTTCCAAAACCATTTTTTGTTTTTTTTGATGATTATGATTAATTTTTCTATGATAAAATAAGAATAATTTTCCGCATTGTTTAGTTGTTCTGTAAAAAATTATAATAGATTTCTCTATAATTTCTCCACGACATTTTATAGTTCTATAATCAAAAATATCAGGTCTTAAAAAAAATTAAAATGTTAGTTAAGTTGTTTTGCATATCCCCGGTTTTATTATACATCCTGTTTTATTATGATATATGATATAGGAGCTACTGCTGCTTATTGGTAGGAGATTATGTCTATGTCACCACATGGTTGCGCCACATGCAGTGAATTGTAATTATATAAAAAATATATTGTTGGAAATATTTCTGAAATGCTTTGTATACTAATATTTACTTTTGTGTTTATACCGTGTTTGCACTCAAAATTTAATTTAGTAAATATTGGTTTACATGCTTGATTAAGCGAGCCCTAAATAAATTGAAAATTCCAAATTTCAATCCACTGTATTAATTCAGTTTTTGCATGAAAGAATTATTTGCATAATATTAATGAATTTGAATTAATGGAATTTTTCAGAAAATGTTGTGAGAAATTTCATTTCAGTTTCAAAAGCCTATATCTTACAATAATAATTACTATTTATAATTATTTTATAGTTTAATCATAGTCTGTAATGAAATGATGTTCCAACGACTGAATAAAGAATATAAATTCAGTTATTAAAAGTTTCATGCAGTCAATGAGAAAGTTTCATTAAAAATAGATTCAAAAAATATATAAAGCTTTTTCATCAAATTTAAGAAATTTTTCATTTACTATGTGAAGAAAACTTCATAGTTTAATGTAAAAAACGTGTACTGACAGAAAAAAATCTGTAAAAATTTTAACTAAAACTACTAATAATTCGTTAAAAAATAACCTGTAGCACAGTGTACAAAATATTTTTCAAAATTTTTACAAAAAACTATTAAATATTTACTGTGTTATTCAAAAACTTTTAAAATAGCCTAATTACAGATTTTTAAGCTAATTTGGCAAAAGGAATATTCACAAATGATTAATAAAGAAAAATTTATTAAATGCTTAAAATAGGGTATAGCCTAAGTTATGCCTCTGATAAAGTTTGGAAAAAGAAAATCACTGCAAAAAACTAGAAAACGTGAATTTACAATGATGAAGATTTTGTGTTTTTCATAATCTCTGACGCAATAATGGTTATGCCAATAAAAATTGGCTACGTAGAACCCCTTACCCCTCATTTCGCTCGCCAAAAATATTTGCCATTTGGCGACCCTGCCGTTCCGGACGAAGCGATTTTTATTATTAATTCGTGATCTGGAACTAAATTATAGATATATTACAAAAAATTGTCCTCATCGACCCCTTGCTTGCCCTCCATTTCGCTTGTCAAAGTTTGTGCTTTTTACCCCTTAAATCAGGAATTCTAAATAACCAACTTCGTGGGCTTACAAGGGGAAAGCGGTACTAGGTAGGGATTTACCGCCTACTACATTTTTGTTCCCCAATTCTCCTTTACAAATTACCTTTGGAAATATTTACTCTATCTTTTGTTTGGGCAATTATAAGTGCGAAAAACCCTTGGGCAAGCATACTTGCCTATGGTCGTCAAAGGGTTAAGAGTCATCCACCCAAGAATGGATGGAGTACAACATGTTGTATCCAAGAGAAACAAAAAAAAAAACTGCAACTGTTCGAAGAATAAACTCTTTTTTTAGAAATTTTTACGAAATTGGCATGAAAATAAAATAAAAATAAATTCAACAAAATAGTGAATTTCATGCACTTAAAAATGGAAAATATGCGCCTAAAATATGCATCTAAAAAGGAAAAATATGCATTAAAAATATAAGAAATATGCACTTAAAACTATTATTTTTGCAAAAATAATGCACTTTAAAACTAAGGAGTAAAAAGATTAAAGTCGGGCATGCCGACTATACAATACCCTACACCAGTCTGGGTAAAAGCCAACTAATGTTTGGACCGAAATTCGAATGGGTTAAAATGGGGCTTGTGTCAAAATTTTCTATAATGTGAGTCAGCGCACTAAATGTCATTAAAATATCTTAATATTTGCGATCTGCAGTTTGTAACCAAGCCAATTTTGGGGGGACCCCTATATGGGCACTAGGTGTTTACCAAAATCAATAGGCTTCGTTCTTGGGCTGATATAGGTCGGTATACCATATTTCATCAAAATATCTTAATATTTGCGACCTGCAGCGTATAAACAGTATAATTTTGGTAGGACCCTTATATGGGCACTAGGTCTAAACATGGACCGATGTTCACGAAAATCAATAGGCTCCGTTATTGGGCCAACATAGGTCTGTGTACCAAATGTCATCAAAATATCTGAATATTTGCGACCCGCAGCGTATAAACAATATAATTTTGGTAGGACCCTTATATGGGCACTAGGTCTAAACATGGACAGATGTTTACCAAAATCAATAGGCGTCGTCCTTGGGCCGACATAAGTCGGTGTACCAAGTTTCATCAAAATATCTTAATATTTGCGACCTGTAGAGTGCGCACAAGAATGCATGGACAGACAGACAGACAGACGGACGGACGGACGGACAGACGGACATCGTTAAAACGAAATAAAAAAAAATTCTAAGCCGATCGGTATACTATAAGGTGGGTCTAGGACCAATATTTTTTGGTGTTACAAACATCAGCACAAACTTATAATACCCTGACCACATAGTGGTGTAGGGTATAAAAATGCTCCTAAAAATTACAAATATGCATTAAAAAGCACCAAATATGCATTTAAAGTCAAAGTAACAAAATATGCAAAAATATTCAACTACAAATCAATGCCATTTTGTTCTAAATTTGATGATTCGGATAAATATTTAGTCCATATTAGCTTTGGACTATCGAGAAAAAACATGCATTTGCATGGAATTCCTAGCCCAAGTGATGTATTTATAACAAATTCATATTCGATATTCGAATACTTTTAGTATTCGTAATGTACACAAAACCAGAGCTCGAAAATTGAAATCAAATTTTATACAAAAAGACAACTGTTGTATAATGGACGACGAAACTTATGTCCTGGCTGATTTTTCGCAGCTCCCTGGTCAAGAATTTTATGTTTCCGATGTTCGAGGAAATGTTGCAGAAAATATAGGTCGAAAAGCAAACGAATTTCCTTAAAAAATTCCTAGTGTGGCAAGCCATATGTAGCTGCGGCCAAAGAAGCCAGTCATTTGTGACATCTGGCTCTATAAACAGCGAAATTTATATCAAGGAGTGTTGGCAGAAGAGATTTCCTCCATTTTTGAGTCAGCACAATGTATCAACTTACTTTTGGTTCGATTTAGCATCGTGTCACTACAGCAAGAAAGCGCTGGAGTGGTATAATGATAATAATGTGGTTTTTGTACCAAGAGAGGCAAATCCACCAAACTGCCCGGAGCTCAGGCCAGGGGAGAGATATTGCGCTCTTGTTAAAAGAGAATTAAAGGGCACAAGAAAGGTCTCCCAGGACATGTAAGACTTCAAACGTAGATGGATATTTAGTTCAAAACTAATATGGACTAAATATATATCGAAATCATCAAATTTAGAACAAAATGGTAAAATTGTAGTTGCATATTTTTGCATATTTTGCCAAAAATTCATGTTTTTGCATATTTTGACCTTAAATGCATATTTGGTGCCTTTTTAATGCATATTTTTTGCTTTTTAATGCATATTTTTTATTTTAGGAGCATTTTTTATTTTGTAAAAAAATAAACACCCTTAAAAACCTTATTGACCTATGGAAAATCTTCGAGTTCTGTGTCTGTTTCCAAAACAACTAACTTAAATATACTTTTAAGTTTTAAAGTGCATTATTTTTGCAAAAATAATAGTTTTTAGTGCATATTTCTTATGTTTTTAATGCATATTTTTCTTTTTTAGCCGCATATTTTAAGCGCATTTTTCCATTTTTAAGTGCATGAAATTGCTTGCCCTAGTAATAAGTAAAGGTAACATGTAAGTTAGGAATAACATGTCAATACACTCGAAAAAATAAGTTAGTAGAAAAATTAGTAAAACGTCTTGTATATCAAGTGTACATTCAGGAAATTAAGTAAGGAAAATCAACTGCAAATGACAATTAAAATGACTTCATTTGCAGTTAAAAAGAACTACTATACTACATTTGCATTTAAATCAACTGCAATGGAGGTTATTTTCAACTACTAAAAATCAACTGGCAAATGTAGTAAAAATAACTTCAAATGTAGTTAAAACAACAACCATGAAAATTATTGTAAAAATTTACAAACAACTGCAAATGCAGTTAAAACAACGGACATAAAAATTATTATAAAACTGTAAAAACTACTGTTTTTGTTAGTTAAACTTGCTGATAAAATTACTTACGCCAATTATTAATTCACTTCATTTTATTTTACTTTTAAATAAATTTTAAGATTGAGAAACAAATTTTTCTCATTTTTCATACATACATTATTGTGGATGTCTGCCTGAGGGGGATGAAAAATTAGTTTGTCTTCTTTTTTCCGCAGGTAGAAGATAAAAATATTAAAGAGCTAAAAGAAAAAGAATAGAATATTTTATAATATTTACGTAAATAAATATAATTTTCTTTATAAAACTCACCTTATTTTCTTTAATTAATAAAATTAATGTGTTGGTTAAAAAATACAAAACATAAAATAACTGGAATGAAAATGCAGGAGATTTCGTGGGTTGTTTAAAAAAATAACTGGTGGAAACATTGAAAATTTCTTCCCCAAGTAAAATAATTGCAATTGCAGTTAAAATAACTACAACCGCATTGCTACACCCAAAAAATTACATAGTTGCTGATCACTATTTTTTCAACTATGTCATAGGTGAAATAACCCTCACTATCGCATAGTTAACATAAAGTAGTGGATGACAACTAAGTTTTTTTTAAATTTATAAATCAACCATGGAGGAAGTTATGGCTAACGATTTGGTAGTGAAATAAAATAAGGATTTGAATATAGTACCCATCAACTATTGGCATTTTAATATAATAAATATAAACCACATAAAAAATTGACAAACACACGAATGGTTGCAAAAACGAAAGATAATTTATAAAATTATTTATTAAATGAAAAATCTAAATACAGTACACAATTAGGAAATTTACATTACTCTTTTGGATAACGGGCAGTCAAATTCTCCAAATATCCAATTTTCAATATCAACAGCAATAATGGTGGAAACCAAATCAATGTGCCAAAAAAAAAATTATAGTTTCTTGGTATTTTTGTTAAGGCAGCTGCGCTTTGCAAATATATAAAGTGATTTGAAAGTATATTCTTCTATTTTATTATAAATTTGACATTTTTAAAATATTGTGTACAGGGCAACTAACAAAAACTAAATTTTTAATAAACACGTAGTTCTTATTTACTACCATAGCTATTTTAAATACATATATTTTAAATCAACTATGAATTTTATTAACTATACAACTACATAATTTTTTGGATGTACATAAATAACTGTCATGTAGTAACTGCAGAACTTTACTGCAGTTACTAGTTTTGAGAATGTTTTTTGCTGAAATCCCATTTTCGGCTAAAGTTTTATTTTCATTTTTTCAGCATTGAACTAATGTTTTACTTAATTATTTAGCTAGAAAAATTTTGCTGATTAACGCATTTATATCGTAGATGAGAACAAAGGTTTAAAAGGCTTAATTCTTTCATTCACTTTTTAAAAATTAATGAAATTTGGGTTAAATTTCATTCCGTAATAGCATTCTTATGGAATTAATTCGATAGCTTAATTCCCAATAGCTTTAAATTATATGAATTCATTCTATTTTGATTGAATTCTAACTGAATGAAACCCAATTTACCTGAATTCATTTAATAAAAATGAAAAATGATTTGTTTTCATTCACTTAATCAAATGAAAAATTTAAATTTGCATGTAATTGCTGAAATATTAGCATAATAGAAATGAAAAACGTTTAAAATTCATCTAACAGAAATAAATAGTATCGTATGCTTTGTTACAGCTTGTATGCTTTGGTTTTGGTTATATGTTAGTTTAAAACTACACTGCACTAAGTGAATGGTAATAAAATTTCTTCATTCAATTAGTAAAGTGGTGAATGAACATGCGATTTGATTGATTCCAGTTAGGAATTCATTCAATTCATATTAAAGCTTTGGGAATGAAGCTTATGAATGAATTCTTTACGAATGGTTTAAGGGAATGGTACGTGAATATTTTTAAAATCTGAATTTAATTTTTCATGATTTACGCTTAAATTGAATGAAGTTTTTCGAAGCTCTGGATGAGAACCAGATAGGCAAGATGTAGATGTCGTAGCTTTTATAGATGTAGTACACACAAAGGAAATGACAATTAAAAAAGAAACAACTTTACACAATTTCTAGATTTAAATTTTTAGCAAATAAATTATATAAAATATAATTTCTCTACACTCAAAAAAAAGTCAGTAAAGTCAGCAAAAAATGTTGCTATGTCAACAAATTTTTAGTCATGAGCGTGCTTGCAAAAATTTCAGCAAAAATGTTTGCTGAAAATGAGCGAACTGATTTTTACCACAAAAAATAGTAATCTCAGCAAAATTTTTGCTAACAATTAGTCGATTGCAAATGAAAAAAATCCTTGCTAAAATCACTAAACTTTTTGCTGAATATTAGTAGACTGAAAAAAAACTCAAAAAATTTGTAGAGAAATTTTACTTTAGTTAATTTATTTGCTGAAAATTCAAATATAGAAATTGTAAATATTTTTTTTTCTTTTAATTATTTCCGTTGTCTGTACTACATCCAGACAAGCTGCGACATCTACATCTTGTCTATCTGGTTGTAGTCCACGCTATAATTGCGGTTATCAGCACAATTTTTGTAGCAAAATAAATTAGTAAAACATTAATTCAAAATTAGTTTAGTGCTAAAAAATATAACTAAAACTTTTGCTGAAAACAGAATTTCCGCAAAAAAATTGGTGAAAACTAGTAAACTTGATATACAAGACGTTTTACTAATTTTTCTACCAACTTATTTTTTTTGAGTGTACAAGTTTTTTGAGTTTTTTTTTCAATCTACTAATATTCATTATAAAGTTTTATTGACTTTAGCAAGGATTTTTGCAATCGAATAAGTGTAAGCAAAACTTTTGCTGATATTACTATTTTTGGTAAAAATCAGGTCGCTGATTTTCAGCGAAATCCTTTTATTGAAATTATCAATATTTTGGAAGCACGCTCCTGACTAAAACTTTGCGACACAGCAACATTTTTTGCTGACTCTACTGACTTTTTTTGAGTGTGGAAAAGGTATCTCTGTACCCTTGTTAAAATAATAGGTTTTGTAATTTGAAATGAAATGGTTACCCACCCCTATTTCTTCTTACAAATCTCATTACCGGGTAATAGAATGTTTTTTTTATTAGAAAATAAAGAGTGTCCAATTCTCTCAGTTAGTGGGAAGAAATATATAAAATGGTGCTGCTAATAAGAACTTTAAATTTTTTTGGTCATTTTTAATGATAAAATGATATTTTTCTACTAATAGATTTCGTCTAATTTAATATAATTTAAAAACAAAATTTATCAACTCATAATGTTGGGTTTTAATTTTTATTCAAAAAAATTAAAATTGTTTTTTCGACCTTTTTATTAATTAATTAGAAATTTATTAATTCAGTTCGAGGCCAATTTCCTTATTATGAATTAACATAATAAGTACTTTTTTTCAAAAACTGCTATTTTTCTTCATCAGGATATTCTCCTAACAAATACTTCACAGAGTTTTTGCTTTCAAAAACCTCTAACACTTTCAGGAATGAAAAGACGATCGTTTCGGGGATTTTCCAAGTCCCCTTCTTCAGTTTTCTTTAGAAAGTGGTGGCAATAGTGCAATGCAAATTGAAACATCAAAATTTCATATTAAACGTAGTCTACTACATCAACGAAATGAGAATGGAGCAAACAATAAAATATGTTTTCGAAGTCTCTGCAAAGACTAACCAACAATAGAAATATTATGAAAGTTTTTGTTTTTGTATTTCGTACCATCGGTACAAATAAAATACAAATTTTATTTTTACCGATGTAAGTAAATGCTAAATACTTAAGAATTAAATAAAAGGAAATATTTCAAACAAAAATTAACTTCCTAATTTTTCATCTCTGTTCTATTGTAACTGAAATAAACCTAAAAATAATACACTACTTGTTATCCAAAAAATAACAATTAATTTCAAAATGTAAATTAAACTCAAATGATTCTTTCTGTAAATTAAAAAATTGAAATTTCTTTTTAAAGATTTATTTGAAATTAATAAAAATTACTCAATAACCAAAGAACAGCTTTTGTATTTTGTAACTAGCAATTTTAAATGAAAAAATGTCTTCTGAAGTTCAAAAAATACCAAATTGAAATTAAAAAATATTATTTCAAATTCAAAAAACACCATTTGAAATTAAAATAGAATACGGAATAAAAAAACACAAATGAAATTTAAAAAAATCAAATTGTTGGTTACAAAATTTTAAATGAAATAAAAAAATACCAATACCGTTTAATATTAAAAAAATATCAATTCGAAATCAAAAAAACACTATTTGCTATTAAAAAAAATACCAATTGAAATTAAAAAAATATATCAATTAAGAAGCAAAAAACCAAATGAAATTGAAAAATATCAATTGCAATTCAAAAATTCCAAATAAATTTAAAAATATAAATTTAAATTCAAAACATACGAAATGAAATAAAAAAATATGAATTGAAATTAAATAAATGTAAACTGAATTTAATTTGGTATTTTTGTGCTTTTTTATTTCGATTTTTTTTTAATGTTAATTGGAATTTTTTTGGCTTTATTTGGTAGTTTTTACCTTTAAATTTTATTTGATATTTCTTGAATTTCAAACGGTAGCTTTTGAATTTTATCAATTTCAGGTTTTGAATTTTAAAAATTTCATTAAAAAATAGTACTTTTTGTAATGTAAAAAAAGATAATGACAATTTAAAAATAATTAATTAAAAAGCATAAAAAATGGAAGGTAAAAAATAAAACAAAACAATAAAAATAAATTAAAAGAAGAACAAAAAAAAACGGCACCCCATCTATAACGATCTGGTTTGGTATTGGAAGAAACCAAGAATAGACTTATTTAAACCCGTATGACACTTGCTTAATTTTGTATTGAATGGATATAGGATTGATGAAATGAAACAATAAATATTAGAGAGAGGAAAAAATATAATTTATAAACAAAGTTTTTTCGAACGGAAAATCACTAAAAATTATTAAAAATCGTTACAAACACGGAAGAAACGCTAGAATCAGAGAAAAACTTAGAAAATTTACAATATTCTCAACAATCAATTACTGATCCCCTGTTTTTCTAAAGTGAAAGGAAATATTCTTCCAGAGGAATGTATTTTATTATTGTTACAATAACAAAATACACATATTCCTCTGGCGGAATTATTCCGCTCGCTTTATAAAAACAAGGGGGTAAATGTAATTTTAAGTTTCATTTACATCTGCACCCAAATCCCGAGATTTCGACTAAAATTTAGATTTCAATCAAAATCTCATGTGAAATCCCGAGATTCCCCATACAAATGAAATCCTGTAAATTCACAAGATATGTAAGAAATCTCATGAAAATCTTACAAATGTTTAGACTTTACAATACAATACTGCGTGCATGTCTTTCTTCCATCAAAATATTGAAAACTCTGGCTTCTAGCTTGTCGTCCTTACAAAAAAACGAATTTACTAACATAATTGGCGTTAGATCTTTACATAAAATAATGTAAATTGTACTTCGTTAATGAATAAAATGGTTTTTAGAAAAATTTTTAATTTAAGGTTATTTTTTATTTACAAAAAAAAAAATGCGGTTGTCAAATAGAAATCTCGCTACTGTCATAAAGTGCAAATGTAAACGGTTAAGAATTCCGGTCGAGATTTCCATTGAAATCTCGGGATTTAAAAATAGAAATGAACGCAGCATTAAAGTTAAAATTTTTTAATTTTTTTACCGTTTATCATTGATTTCCCAGATATGCAAGTATGTTTGTACTTTTTGCACTTGTGTAATTTTCCTATGACCATAGATTTGCACTGTTCTGAAATATTTGTGGAGAACACCCAATTAAAAACTTCACCGCACGTCCCTGCTTTAAATTATCTCATTTAGATTTCAAAGCGAGCACACAAGTTAAAGTCGGGCATGCAGAATATATAATACCCTACACCAATCTGGTTAAAAGCAAAATAATGTTTGGATCCGAAATTCGAATGGGTTAAAATGGACTTGTGTCAAAATTTTCTATAAAATGATAAAAGAATAGAAAATCGGAAATATATCCCATATGGGTGATAGATCCAAATATGGACCGATCCGATCTAGAATCAATAGGCTTTGTCCTTGGGACCAAGTGAGTTTGCGAACCTAATTTCATTGAAATATCTTCGTATTTGCGACCTGCAGCGTGTAAAGAATCCAATTTTGGGAGCACCCTTATATGGGCACCAGGTCTAAACATAGACCGATATGAACTAAAATCAGTAGGCTTCGTCCTTGGGCCGACGAAGGTCGGTGCACCAAATTTCATCAAAATATCTTAATATTTGCGACCTGTGTAGTGCGCACAAGAATGCATGGACAGACAGACGGACGGACATCGATAAATCGAAACAAAAAGTGATTCTGAGTCGATCGGTATATTAAGACGTGGGTCTATTTCTAATATTTTTGGCGTTATAAACATCAGCAGAAACTTATTATACCCTGTCCACGTAGTGATGTAGGGTTGTACTGTGTAATAAATAATTCAACTTTTTTCCGTTCTTCTTTACTTGAATTTATGTTGTTTTTGATTGCAGAATTAGAATGAAAACTAAAGGAGATATATGATGGCAGACACCATTGCAAGAGCCGCATGCATGTTAACAATATCAGGATATTGCAAAAAGTTAAGTGTTTTCACGTGAGATGAAATCATTTTGACAATTATTTGCTAACATTTCTTTGCATGTCAAGACATTAGGTTACCATCTTCTCCATAGAACTGGAATTGAATTTTGGGAGTCAAAATACAAGGTTTAACTGTTCTGGAATATCCTGTTCTAGTTTGGAGGAGTATAAATTCTATACAAATAGAACCGGTTGTTGAACATAAATTATAACCTATGCTGATGTAATATAAGCTGATCCATAGCCTGATCTTTAGAATTAATCTTTTTACTGGGATATATTTGATTCGGCACTTGTATTTTAAATCACTTATCTTCTTTAAAGTATATTTATTGTATGATAATTTGAAACTTATTGCAGGTACTCGGAATATACCTTCACTATACTACAGATGTATATCTTGAAGGCATTTAATTTATCCATTTCTATAATTTAAATACTACAGTACTACATTGTATGCACGTATTTGTTTATTTATAAGTATTCTTACATGTGTTATTCCAAATCCATTTAAAAGTTTTACAAATAAAAATACTTATTTATTGCAAACTTTTTGTTTTCTTGCAAAGATGACAGGAAGTTATATCATTTTAGAAAAAAAACTTGTTTAAAAACAAAACTTTTTTCTAATGGATATCAGGGCGGAAACTGTTTATGTTTTTTTTTTAAACATAATTTTTACAGTGGCTAGAGGAAGTTTGTTTTTCGGATGAGAAAGAGTTATCTGTAAAAAGAAATTTTCAAATCAGTGCTGGCTAGAGATATCTTAATTTGACTTACCTTATTCCAGTCTGTAGTCATGTTATTTTTTGCAAAATCCAAGCGTGCACTTTTGTGCCGTGGCAGTAATCGTGGTGCATTCTTCATTTTTTGGCGGCAAATAACTGAGGACTGCTTTAGCACACGGTTTAAAGTCCAACGGGACACATTTAAATCACATTCCTGTGCAATTTGCTTGGAAGTTTTTGTGGAGTTGCTAGCGATTCTGATTATCTTGCGTTTATTCCGATCTGAGAGTTGGGGTTTTCTACCAGCATTTTTTTTCTTTTGTCCGTAATTTGAAGGATTTTTCAAAAAATTGCGTACCACCTTTTCAGATCGGTTTATTTTCCGGGCAATTCCTCGAAAACTAATGCCTTCTTCTTGAAAAGCAGTAATTTTGCCTTTTTCAATATCGGACAAATAACAACCACGTGGCATTGCGAAAATAAGACTAAAATGCAATTAGCAAATAATAAATAATCAAAGCAAATAAGAATAAAAGAAAAAAAACTAAAACTGGCTTTACCGTTAACTTAATAAATTGTTTTTTTAAACTGCGGCTATAATTATGCACCAACAAAAAAACAAAGAATTTGTTATAATGGTTTTTTAAAAAACAAAAACAAATATTTGTTTGTTGTTTTTTTCATTATTTTTGAAGGTCATTCAGATGGCATACACAGATTTCTGAATTTTGTTTTGTATATGCACAAAACTGCTAAAAAGTACATGCGGCTATAATTTTGCACCGCAGTGTAGTGGTGTAGGGTATAAATACTTCGGACTCATTCGGATCTACCATATGGAAATACGAGTCCGAGTTAACAGCACTGAAATTTTAAAGTGAATAGTTTTATGCTTTTCTTACCACAATATAACAAATCAGTCAAGATTTTTTTTACGTTATAGTAAAAAGCATTTCATGTTAAAATTTCAGTGTTGCTAACTTTCTTTTAAAATCGCTAAAAATAAAGAAAAACTTGGTCATGTTTAAAGTGCTGCAATTTTAACTCTGGCGTCTATTTGTAGATAAAAATAATGCAAGACTTAAGGAAATTTTATAGGAATTACAAAAATATACAGTTTGTACAGAACCGATAAGTACTGCCTAAATTTTACTATGTAATTTGATAAAAGGTTGATATCGCTAATTTTTCGTTCAAAGCCACGCCCACTTAAACCAAGTGACAAGATGAAAAAACAAACATTACGTTAAAATTCTGTATAATTTTCTGAACCATCTCCTTGCCTTTCGTGACGAATTTAGCCACTATTTTGAAATTTAAAAATAAAGGCAACAACAATAAAATTAAAAAAAAAACTTGAATTGACTTAATTTCGTGAGCAAAAGTGTATATCTTATTTTATTAATATAATACTTTATATAAAAATTCACTGAAAAATAAATAAAATTCGTAATGTGATGACCGGATATACCGGTTTTCCCGGGAATACTGCAATAACCGGGAAGCCCGTTAGAACCGGAACACTTCAGGTACCGGGAATAGGCGAAGAACCGGGAAACCGGTACCGTTTCCCGGTAATATCGGTATTCCCGGGATACCGGTACTGACCGTAGGCTCTGGTTTGTACGAATACATTTCTAGCAAATCTAGTAAAAAAATTTTAAAAAGTTGTCAAAATATTCAAAAGTACACTCATAAAAAAAAGCCCGTACAAATAGTTAAAAATTCAGCTAAAATAACAGCAAATAGTACCTGAATTTGCTCCAGCAGAAAATTCAATGATGTTGAGAATCATGGTCTGCTAAATTTAGGTGTCCTAAATTTTAGGTAAAAAAGTTAGTTCAAATACAATAATTTATAAGAAATGTTGTTTAATGGAAATGAAAATTACTCAGTTGAAATCAGCACATATTTTCTACTAAATTTTAGTTGGTTATAAACAGGTAAAAAATTAAATTAACATTTAAAAATTTAGAAGAATGTTCGTTTAATAGAAATGAAAGTTAGTCAGTTGAAATCTGCAAAACATGCTGCTAAAATTACAATCACTTTTTGTTATTAATTGAATAAAAACAAATTAATGTAAATATTGTTAATTTTATTTTCGAATAAATTACACAATCCAAAAACACTATTTGCACTAAATATCACTTTTATTTCCTTGCCAATATGTGTGCCAGCGGAAGTTGTATTATTTGGTTCCTTTTTTTTGTCTACCTGGAGGTGGAGATTAGAAGAAAATGTTAAAGGGCTGAAACAAAAGAAAAACAATAACATATTTAATAGTGCGAAATGTTAATGTCCAGTATACCTCCGTTTTATTTTGCGTTTCTTTGCTGACTAACAGAAACAAGAGAAAACATGCTCTTATATTATTTTATTTACTATAACTTTTTTAGCAAGCACCAGGGTTACCGCTGAGAATTTTGAAAAAGTAGCACAAAAAGTCGTTTTTTCAAAATAAAGTCGCACAAAAAAGTCATTTTTCAAAAAAAAAGTAGCACACTTTTTTTATTTTTAAAATTTGATTCTGTGTTTTTTACAAGTACATTAATGGGAACTCAGTCTTCTATTTCGGTATATAGCAAATTCGGAGTTGATAGCATCGAGTCACAGGTTTTGACTTTTAATTTATTGGATAAATTAATTTTCATTAAAAATGCGTTCTTATATTGAACTAATTTTTATGTTATTTTGTCTTAAAATTAATCCTAAATTTTAATACATAATAACATAATATTTTTTATAATTCCAATTTGGCATAGCTATTAATTTCATTCGTATTTGAACTAATTTTGAAAGCTAATTTTTAGTAATCTGTGTTTCTTAATTTTAAAATTTTGCTAGTTAGTTCAAATAATATTTGTTTTTAAATCATTGATGGAACTCACAGTGCGCTATATTAAGTTTTAAATTAGCATTTGTCGTAAATTTGTCATTTTTCAATGGATTAAACTTCAAAAATCTTACTACACTGAGAGAATTATCTGCATGATATCAATGAATTTTTGCATTAGATCTATGAATTGTCACTGGAATTCGTCCATTGAAACTTTTCATTAAATTAATGCAATTTCTCATAAAAGTTAATGAAAAATTTCATATTATTTATTAAAAATTTAATACGACTAATGAAAAAGTTTCATTAAAAATATTTTCATTAAAACTATGAAGCTTTTTCATAGAGTTTAAAAAATTTTTCATTCCTATTGTGAAGAACACTTCATTAGTTTAGTGTAAAAATATCATTAAAACTCGTCCAAGGAATTCTCTCTGTGTATTTTAAAACGATAGCACATTAACACTTAAACTTTGAATTCCTTTATTATATTTTGATATCTCTGCCATCAGGATCACATATGGGTGGCGCCATTTCCCATATTTTTAATTTCATAATCAGAAAATACCTTATTTCTCGGAAGCTAAGCGAGATACAGCACAGTGGCCAAAAATTCGTCCCTCCGTACCTATAAATTTCTCCTTAAACTACATTTACACACGAGAGAAAACTGCTAGAGATAGAGCAAAAAACACCTATAATTTGCTTAAATCATTCACAATAGAGATATTTCGAAGTGTAGTTTGCTATATCTCCAGTAGTTTTTTCTCGCGTGCAAAAGTGTCTTTATAATCTACAACTCTCAATAATAAATATGGTGATATCTTGGGTTGGATCCGGAGTGTCCAAAAATCCACATTTTAAGCGATATTTTACTAGAAATTTTTTACACCAAGTAAAATTTCTCTTGAATTTAGCCTAAATTTTTTACTTAAATCGTCCATATATTTAGTAGCTTTCTAAAATTTAGTCTACACGTGTGAAAAAGGTTAGATTTGACCTGATCTGTTAGATCTAATTAAATATCATTCTATATAATTGTTTTATTACTGACTTTTCAAAAAGGGGGAAAAAGTCGCACAAAGTTAGGAAAAGTGGCAAAATTAGGCTAGTTTGAAAAAGTCGCACATAAAGTCAAAGGCCGTCAAAAAGGTTGCAAATTGCAACTTTAGTCGCACAACGGTAACACTGGCAAGCGCCATATTATTTTTATTTGTATTGGTAAGCGTCATCAGTCATGACTCATCACACACATTAAAATAAACTTGCTAGAAATTTTCTAATTTGTATTGGTCGGCAAACACACCAATACACACTTCACCATCAAGCACCATCAATCACTATACACTACAGCTTTTGCAATTGTAATTCAGAAAATATCAATTGAAATTCAGAAAATATCAATTGAAATTCAGAATTTCCATTTGAAATTCAGAAAACATCAATTGAAATTCAGATTTTCCATTTGAAATTCAGAAAATATCAATTGAAATTCAGAAAATATCATTTGAAATTCAGAAAATATCAATTGAAATTCAGAAAATATCATTTGAAATTCAGAAAATTTCAATTGAAATTCAGAAAATATCATTTGAAATTCAGAAAATATCATTTGAAATTCAGAAAATATCATTTGACATTCAGAAAATGTCAATTGAAATTCAGAAAATATCAATTGAAATTCAGAAACCGTCATTTGAAATTCAGAAAATATCAATTGAAATTCAGAAAATATCATTTGAAATTCAGAAAATGTCAATTGAAATTCAGAAAATATCATTTGAAATTCAGAAAATATCATTTGAAATTCAGAAAATATCAATTGAAATTCAGAAAACATCAATTGAAATTCAGAAATCGTCATTTGAAATTCAGAAAATATCAATAGAATTTCAATTGATATTTTCTGAATTTCAATTGATGTTTTCTGAATATCAATTGATATTATCTGAATTTCAATTGACATTTTCTGAATTTCAAATGATATTTTCTGAATTTCAAATGATATTTTCTGAATTTCAATTGACATTTTCTGAATTTCAAATGATATTTTCTGAATTTCAATTGATATTTTCTGAATTTCAAATGCCGGTTTCTGAATTTCAATTGATATTTTCTGAATTTCAAATGACGATTTCTGAATTTTAATTGATATTTTCTGAATTTCAATTGATATTTTCTGAATTTCAATTGATGTTTTCTGAATAATAATTGATATTTTCTGAATTTCAAATGATATTTTCTAAATTTCAAATGATATTTTCTGAATTTCAATTGATATTTTCTGAATTTCAAATGATATTTTCTGAATTTCAATTGATATTTTCTGAATATCAAATGGAAAATCTAAATTTCAATTGATCTTTTCTGAATTTCAAATGGAAATTCTGAATTTCAATTGATATTTTCTGAATTTCAAATGGAAATTCTGAATTTCAATTGATATTTTCTGAATTACAGTTGCAAAAGGTGTAGCGCCTCTATCGTTTTCTTTTGAAAACACAAATATTAAAAAAGTTGCCAACAAATTTATCTATAGCTGCATTTTCGTTCATACCTATCAACGCTAAGTATTTATAGCAAATCTACGTTAAACTGATTGGAGAATCAAATTTTTTTAAATAGTGAGTATTTATCATAGTTCCGGTATAATCGAACGTGCGTCAGCAAAACTTTTTGGGTAGTAACGCGAAGAAGTTACGCTAGGTGTGAAAATGTATAAACGTTGAGTTTTCAACGTTGATAATTATCCACGTTGTAAGTTAACGTGCATACCAAAAGTAATATGTTAGTTTTCGTTTAAAAAACGTTTTTATGCACTTTGTGCTTTTTTGAAAGTTAACGGATATAGTTAAGTCGAAAATACAGCTTATATTAGCTGATAAATTGTAAAAAAAAAATAGCTATATATCAGGAGGAAAAATTAGTTCAAGTACAGCAGAAATATGTTTTTGTGGTGAAATTGGATAACTAACAACTTTAGCATTATTGTGCTTTTATTAATGAATTTTTAATGATGAAATTTCACCGGTAATAACAAATTCTCAAATAGGAAAATACTCAATAACCACGAGCAATTACCAAAAGCAGAGAATTTAAAATAATGGTAACCCGATTTTAAAGATAGCGGTATTTTAAGGATAACGGTATTTCAGTTATTTCGGTCATGGTAATTTAAGAATAATGGTGTTTGGTAATTGTAATTTAATTTGTATGGGTAACGATATTTTAGGGGTAACGGTAGTCAGTTGGAAAGGTTATGAATCGATAACGGTATTTTATAGGTATTGCCTGACAACCTTGCAATTTACCAATCTCAGTGGGTATTAGGGTTTATGTCCCGGGAATTCCCGGGACGGGATTCCCGGGAATCCCGCCCTTTTTTGAATCCCGAAATCCCGGGAATTTTATGCGGGATTTCCCGGGATTTTTTTAGTCTTTTACAGTAGTTTTAGCTAGTTTTATTGCAATTTTAGAAGCTTTATTTAAATTTAAAGCATTGATTGTTTTTAAATTAATTTAAATAAAGATTATTTAAAATTCAAAAATACGGTTTAAAATTTAATAAACTGAATTAAGCCAAATTGTTTTTGTATGCCAATTGAATTTGGTTTAGTTAAACCAAAAAATATTATATTAGCAATTACCAAATTTACAAACTAAAATACTTGTCCTTCGGGAATTTTTTTCTTCTTTAAGATGATGATATTTGTTCAAATAAAGAAATATTTATATAGGCTGTTTTAAACTCCAAGATTCTCGGAAAGATTTTGCAACCTTGCCTATATGTTTTGCACGTGTACTGAAGTAAAATCGTACCGAAAATCTTATAGTGTAAACCAGCCTTATACAACATTTCAATATCATTATTTCAGTTCCAAATACCTCCAATAAACTAGGGATTAAAGTTAAAAAATAGTAATTTTTTCGTATATTCAATTAACATAAGTATTTTGAGTTTCTTTTACTTCAAATAATTTCATTTAAAGTTCAATTGCTATTCCTTTATTTTAAATATATTTTTTAAATATTATTAATTTTTAAAATAATAAATACATCAGATGCTTTTTCAAATTATTTTGAATTTTTTATATGCTAATTTAAAATGCAACTAAATATGAAAATTAAATAATTTCTTTTTAAGGAGTTGTGGCATAAAAAATTTCTATTCAAAAAAACTAATTAAAGCTATGAAACTATTTAATATTTTAGTGTCTACTTTTATAAAACAATTTAGGCGAATTTGCCTAAAATTTTCTGTGAAAAATTCTCACTTTTAAACTTTTTTATTAAACTAATTCTAGACGGATACTTCTGAAAATCTGCATAGAAAAAAACAAAATATCTAGAAATAGAAATTTTTGGATTTCATGTATAAGAAATATTTAAGCAAAAAATTGACTTTAGTTCTGACTATAAAACTGGTCCGACACAAGTTTGCACCCATTAACAATTACAATATACCCTGAAAAATAATATAACCGTGTCTTTCACTTTTCTATATCAATTCGTTTAATAGCTTAAACCGCGAAATTAATATTTAGTTAATATATTACTAATAGTTTTTTTTTTTAATTAGGACGGCCTTCCATATAAATATATTACATAAATACTAATTCACGATTTAAATTGTTAAACGAATTGACCTGGAAAAAGTGAAAGACATGGATATTTAGCACTCCTTTCAGAACACTCCTTTCTCATGGATACAACCAAAAGATAAACTTTGTCGAACGGTGTTTAACCAAAAAGTAGTTTTTCAAGTACAATATATGTCGAATTTATATATTTTCTAATGAGCGGGAATTCCCGGGATCCCGGGAAATTCAGAAAAAAATCCCGCTGTCCCGGGAAATGAAAAAGTCCGGGAAAAGAAAAACCCTAGTGGGTATGTGTATGGAAGTATTTGCGACTGACGTATAATTATTCATATTTATGAACACATGGTGCCAATTTAATTTATGCGAATGTCACCTGACATTAACACTCAAAGAGGTGTTTTTATCTTTATCAATGTTAATTCATCATTTATGAGTAGATGTTTATAAAAATGTTTTAATGTCAGTTGTGTGTTGTTTATATGTTAGGTAAAACAACTAAGGAAGATTTGTTGTCTTTAAAGCACACAATAACATATGGACAATATTAATGAATTAATAAGAAAATAATAATTTATCACTTGATTTTTATTTTTTAATTTTCAGATAAGCACACAAGAGTTTTGAAGTAATTATATATGTTTCATGATTTACTAAGAAAAAAGGAGCTACCTCTGTTACAGTTGTTTCAACATCTTTATTTCATTCACTGTCGTACAGAGGAGTATTTGATCCGAAAAGCTGGCCCAAATTATTAAACGTGTTTTTTTAACTAAAACTTCGGGGATATTGATACTTTTAGGTTTAGTTTGAAGAAAAGAGTCCAGTGGCGGATTTTTGGAGGGTTCATGTTGATTTGACCCCCTTTCTCTTATACTTCGCAGAAGAATGAGAGTTTCCAATTTTTTTTGCAACTAAAATTAAAATTTTGACATGCTGTATCCCCGGAACTAGTCAAGATTTTTCCAAAACTAAAATGTGGAATACAGATTGGCCTACACGACCTAGTTCAGGATGGTGTTGGATTTTGCTATACACTCAAAAAAGTTAGACAGTTACTACATGACAGTTGTTTGTATAGTAATCAATAATTGTTGCTTTTAACTGAAATTACTGTTGATTTTCTATGGAAAAATGGAAAGCAACTGTTATGACATTTAAGGAAGCAACTAACGAAAAGTACTGTAATTTCGTAACAGTTGTTTAAAGCAGTTATTTTTAATATCATAATGAACAAGTACCAAAATAGTACTTTAACAGTAAACAGTTCGTTTTGTTAGATATTTTAAAAATAAAAAAATTTGTTAAAAATTCTTGTTTAGTTTATATATGTTATTATTGATATATTCCTAGTTTGCAAATAAAAATCAAAAACTGTATTTTCAGTGCATAAAAGCGTATAATTGGAGAACCGTTTGAAATTTTTACTTAAAATTTTTAGTAGGCTGAAGTTATTACGATTATTTTTGTAATCGAAAGAAAAAATTGTTTTTTTTTTATTGAAATATGCATTTATAATACCAAAAGAATTAACTGTAAAAAACAGTAGAGTTTACCCATTTTATCAGTAGTTTTAAAATTTTTGTAGTAAAACATTTTCACTTAATTTTACGACATCGTTAATTATTTTTTAACGTATTTGTTAGTTATTTTTCAACAGTTAAAAATAACAACATTTTTAGTTATTTTAAAAGTAAATACCTTTGTCGCCTTTTTAACTGCATATACCTTTGTTTTAACTGTCTTTCTTAGTAGATTCCACCGCCAAACTTTTCGAGTGTACCGTTTTTATTTTTCCATTAGCATTTGTGATTAATTGAAGGCACACAAGAGCTTTGGAATATACAGTAATTTTGACTTAGCTGCACAACCAACTTTTGCAAGAATTTTTGTGCAGGTAAGCCAAAAACGCAGCTAAGTCAAATTGTTTACCTGCCTTAATGCGCAGGTATAGCAATACAGACTGAAAACAAACAAAACAAATGAAGCTAATGATGACAACTTTGTGCTTTACACCAGATCTTGCGATTTTTATGGTTAAAAAACCACTAAAGTAGGATATGTTTGTGTCTTTTTTTCCTAGAATTGAAAAACAAAGCAAAACACAAGAGGCAGCTAACGGTGAACTTTTTTATGAAAATAATGTTAAACTGCCAAAAAATATGAGGCAGTTATCTTAAATGCGCAGGTACAAAATGTGCACTTAAAGAAGACAATTGCGTACATAATTTTGTAAAATAGAAACGAAACCAAAATTTTGTGCAGTTATAGCAAATGTGCACTTAAGAAAAAGGCAGTTAAATCAAAACTACTATACTAGCGTCACTATCATTTTTATTTTAAAATTTTTGCATATAAAATGATTGGTGCGAACCACCACAACCCTATCTACTTATAAGTTCCAGAAAATGAAGTTCTTCATAGTCCAACTGCAGTAAAATCTCATCAAGGTATTTACGTAATCGGTCGAGAAGAGAGTGAAGCTTTACTTCCGATAAGGTTTCAGTTACGGTTATGGCATCTTCAGCAGCATAACAAATTTTGTTTTTAGCATTTTTTAGCAATATAATTTCATATTAGTTTTTCCTACCGGGTTGCTTTTCTAGGAGATCTCGTTATATCCATTATTAATTTGGCCGCATCATTATGTTTATGACTCACAAAAAAATATGAGAAAAAGTGCCTGATGAGCAAAAATTTAAAAAAGATGAAATTTTCAAAAAATCACCAAAAATCAGGGCGCAAACCTTATTTTACTTTAGCTTTTAAAAATCTTTTTTTTTTTTTTTTTTTTTTTTTTGCAAAAAAAGTGTGTAAAAATGGTTTTTTAATTTTTGAACGAAGTGTTCCAAAAAGTGTTGTTTTAAGATAAAATTTTTTAAAAATTGCTGAAAATATCATTAATAAAGTCTTTCATTGAAAAAAGAAAAATCAATTTAAAATTTCCATTCGTTCAGCCATAAAAAATATCATATAAACCTCTTAAAACCAATAAAAACGGATGAACTTTTTTTAACTTTCCTGATTTTAACAGTGTCCCGGAACAACAAATCTCAACATAATATCTTAAAAATTTGCAATATAACGCAGAATTTAGTTGCCTATTCAGCTGCGTACTTTGTTTTTTAGATTTCTTTAACTTCATTTTTGCCTTTTTGGCCAGCTTTTCGGGTCAAATACTCCTCTGTGCGTCGTTTGAATCAGCTTTAGGTTTAAAAAAATTTACAGATATTTCGAGTATACTGGGCTTAAGTATAATCTTTGCAATGATCAAACACACCTTATTTTTCAGTTTCCAAAAAAAAATATACTCACCTTTAACAACCCAGTGTAGAAAATCATTACCAGATATGTGGTTATGTAACTACATACTTGGTAATGGTAACTAGTTACTTTTGTTATTACATTTCTTATTACCTTTATATGGCGATGTCGCGAAAAATAATGAGTTGTCGTTACACACTAGCATACGAAATATCAAAAAATATATCGTTACCTATGTGCTTACCAGTACAGACAAAAATAATGAGTCTGTGGTGAATACACCACTGTATTTTACTTTATTTTTAATTTTGTAATATTCATTTTTTTATCAACTTTTGAAAAACAATGGTTTTTCATTATTATTGTCAGTCAAATAAAAAAATAATAAAAAAAAAATTTAAAAATAAATGGTTAAGGTTTGAATAAAAAATAAAAAAAAAAAATTTATAAACTTGATTTGCAAATAAAGAAAATAACCATATTGGTGACCCCGTTTTAAAATGAAAACCACCGCTGAGTTAAACAACGATGAAATTTCGTATCTTCTTAAAAAATGGCATCTCGCTTTAAGCGGTCGCAAAGCTGAAAAAATAATAAGAATTGAAACTCATGTTTCAGAAGTCATGCAGGCAGATGATCCTAGTCAGTATGATCTATCAGCTGAATTAGGAGACATGGAATCTAACACCTCATCAACATCCAATCATGATGTTTCTGCTATTGTGGATAAAATGGAGCAATTTATGATGTCAATGGAATCACGCTTTAATGAATTTCTTCATGCAAATTCTTCTTCAAGTCAAGTGTCCCAAACAAATACCTCTTCAGGTCAGCAAATAACGAATGTGTTAAATACAGCAGCTTTTTCTCAACCAACGGACACTGAGTACAAAAGATCTTGTCAACTTATTCTCCCGCATTTCTGGACACAAAATCCAGATCTTTGGTTTATAGCTGCTGAGGAAAAATTTAATAATTTTTCAATAGTTTCCGACAACATTAAATATTCCAAGCTTCTTGATTCTTTGGATGTTACGGTTATCGAAAAAGTAGCTAGTATTATAAAAAACCCACCACATAACGAGAAGTACAATAGTCTTAAACAAAAGCTTCTACATTTGTATGAGGAATCTCAAGAATCTAAAATAAATAGGTTGTTTGATGAACTTCATCTAGGAAATCAAAAACCCAGTAGCTTATTTAATGAAATGAAGGATTTAAGCTGCAACCAAATTCATGATGAAGTACTATTCACCCTTTGGCTAAAGAAACTTCCAAATGAATTAGAACAAACACTTAGAGGTCTGTACAAAATTACATCTTTAGAAAAAATATTAGAAGTAGCTGATAACATGATGGTTTGCCAAAAGAATAACATTTTAAAAGTCAGTAACAATGTACAATCCTATGGTAGTTTTGATAATATAGAGACAAAGTTGGATAAACTCATTCAACTTTTAACCTCATCCACCTCTTTTAACAATACAAGAAGTCGAAGTCGGTCTCGAAGCACGGAGAGAAATGGCAGTAGCAGAATTTGTTACTATCACCGTCGGTTTAGAGAAAGAGCATCGCGCTGTGTTTCTCCTTGCAACTATAATTCACAGAACAATTCGGAAAACTCAAAAGCCGATCACTAAAGACGACGAGTGATGTTAGTGCAATTAAAAAAAGTCGTCGACTCTTTATTAAAGATCCAGTAACAAAATTAAATTTTCTAATAGATTCGGGTGCTGATGTGTCGATCATACCTAACAATAATAAAACTGCTACTCCTTCTGAACGTGTTTTGTATGCAGCAAATGGTTCTGAAATTAACACTTACGGTGGAAAAGTTCTGCAATTTACTCTTAACCTGAAAATAAATTTTATATGGACATTTGTTATTGCAGACGTTGATGTTCCTATTTTAGGCAACGACTTCATTGAACATTTTGGTTTACTGATCGACATAAAGAATAAAAAACTAATTGCTGTCAAAGAAAATAATTCAACTAAAGGTTTTCTTGATTCTCCTGGTAATTCTATAAGAACAGTAAAGTCAGGCGAAAAATATCATAACATTTTGGGGGAATTTCCAATGATTACCAGAGATTTTAACACAAAATTTGAAAAACAAACTTCCATTCAACATCAAATCATTACGAAAGGTCATCCACTCAGTTGCAAAGTTCGACGCTTGGACCCTGCTAAATTACAACAAGCTAAAGACGAATTCGATAAATTACTTGAATTAGGCATTATTCGTCGATCGAAAAGTCCATGGGCCAGTGCACTGCATATGGTAAGAAAAGCAGATGGGACGTGGCGTGCATGCGGTGATTATAGGCGTTTGAATAACAACACCGTCTCGGATAAATATCCTATTCCTAATATCAAGGATTTCCAGAGTACATTACACGGTAAGCAAATATTTTCTAAAATAGGTCTAGTTAAGGCTTTCCACCAGATCCCAATGGCTGATTGCGATATAAAAAAAACCGCTTTAATAACACCTTTTGGGTTATTTGAGTACCTCCGAATGCCATTTAGGCTGAAGAATGCTGCTCAAACTTGCCAACGCTTTGTACATCAAATATTTGAGGGCCTAGATTTCGTGTTTCCTTATATAGACGATTTCCTAATTGCATCCACATCAGAGGAAGAACACCAAGAACATCTCCGAATATTGTTTCAGCGCTTGAGCCATTATGGTGTTGTCATTAATCCCCATAAATGCGAATTCGGCAAAAAGGAAATAACGTTCTTAGGTTACCTTATAGACCCAGATGGCATTAAACCATCGCCTTCAAAAGTTGAATCTATTCTACAATTTCCTAAACCGGATAATATTACATCTTTACGTAGATTTCTGGGTATGCTTAATTTTTATAGAACATCAATCCCACGAATTGCTGAGTTAAAGGCTCCACTCAATGAGTTTCAAAAAGGTAATCCAAAGAAAAATCAAAAGTTAGTATGGACAGACGCCCAATCTGTTTCATTTACAAAGCTAAAGAAAGCACTAGCTGAATCTACACTTCTTACCCACCCTTCTCTCTCAGCATCTCTTTCTATGTACGTGGATGCATCCAACACATGCATTGGTGCTGTATTACAACAGTGTGATGAAAATACTGGTAATCAAATGCCTCTCGCTTTCTTTTCTAAAAAACTGTCAAAGCCTCAAATGAAATATAGTGCATATGACAGGGAATTACTTGCAATTTATGAAAGTATAAAACATTTTCGTTGTTTAATTGAGGGCCGCTCCTTTCAAATTTATACGGACCATAAACCCCTGATGTTTGCTTTTACTAAAAAATTTGATTCGTGCACACCAAGACAATTCAGATACCTAGACTTCATCAGCCAATTTTCTACAGATATAATCCACATTCCTGGTAAAGAAAACGTTGTTGCTGATACGCTCTCAAGAATTTCGACTATTGAGTTGCCAACGTCTCTAACAGCAAAAGAAATCTTAGAACATCAAAATCGCGATATTGAATTAACAACTCTACTTCAAAATCCTACAGTGCTTAATTTAATTAAAGTAAAAATCCCCAATACATTAGTCGAAATTTATTGTGATGACTCTCATGGTCTAATTCGCCCTTATGTACCAAACTCTTTGCGTAAACTAATTTTTAATCATTTTCATGGCCTATCACATCCCGGCATTAAAGCATCTATCAAATTAATAACGAATCGATTCGTTTGGCCTGGCATAAATAAAGACATACAAATGTTGACCAAAACTTGTATAGAGTGCCAAAAATCGAAAATCACAAAGTACTGCAAGAGCCCAATTGGCACTTACGTTTGTCCAGACACTCGTTTTGAACATATCAACATTGATATTGTCGGTCCATTACCGCCTTCTAATGGTTTCCAATATTGCTTAACTTGCATAGACAGATTCAGCAGGTGGCCTGAAGTAATATTCCTAAAGAATATTTAAGCAGAAAGTGTAGCCAAAGCATTTTATGAGCAATGGATATGTAGGTTTGGAGTTCCGTTAAGAATAACAACCGATCAGGGACGCCAGTTTGAGTCTGAGTTATTCGACAAGCTAGCCAAATTTCTCGGCGTTGAACACATTAGGACAACGGCCTATCATCCTAGTTCGAATGGTTTAATTGAAAGATTCCACAGAACTTTAAAATCAGCTGTCAAATGTCACAAAAATGAAAATTGGACTGACTCTATACCAACTATTCTACTCGGTTTGAGATCCACTTTAAAAGAAGATATCGGATTCTGTAGTGCTGAATTAGTATATGGCGCACCAATTCGTTTACCTGCCGAAATTTTCAACAACAATAACAATGTTACTTCCTATCCAGATTTTATAAAACAACTTCATAAAAAATTTGAAAATATAAAACCAGTACCTGGAACGAATCACAGTAATGATAAAACGTTTATCTTTAAAGAACTGCATACCTGCACACACGTTTTTATTAAGGTTGGTGGCGTTAAAACTCCTCTTCAAGCCCCCTATTTGGGACCATATAAAATAATTAATAGAGATGACAAGTTCTTCAAGATTCTTGTTAATGGCGCAGAGAAGAATATATCAATAGATAGACTTAAACCTGCATTTGTAACAAATGAAGATATGAATTATAAAAGGGTTCGTTTTCAAACAAATGTTTGATTTCGTAAAGGGGGGTAATGTGGTGAATACACCACTGTATTTTACTTTATTTTTAATTTTGTAATATTCATTTTTTTATCAACTTTTGAAAAACAATGGTTTTTCATTATTATTGTCAGTCAAATAAAAAAATAATAAAAAAAAAATTTAAAAATAAATGGTTAAGGTTTGAATAAAAAATAAAAAAAAAATTTAAAAATAAATGGTTAAGGTTTGAATAAAAAATAAATTATAAATTTTATAAACTTGATTTGCAAATAAAGAAAATAACCATAAGTCTAAAAATAGATTTTCAAAAAAATAAATTATATAAAAAAAAATATTTTTTATTGTATTTTTTTTTAAATAAAATTTGCTGGTGCGGGAATCGAACCTGGGTCTACAGATTGCCAGTCAACAGCTCTACCATCTGAGCTATATCGACATGTAATATTTAATAGATAAAAACATAATTGACCTGCTGCACACAAGTAAGCTTACTCGCCAACATACAAAAAATCAAAAAATATGTGGTTACATATATCCTTACCAGTGTTTAAAAAATATTGAGTCTAAAAATAGATTTCAAAAAATTTAAAAAAAAATTTTAAAAATTATTTTCTATTTGAAATAATGATAAAAATAAGTCATTATCAGTAGCTCATTATTATATGTTTTAAAACAATGCAGAAGGTAAGTGGGTGTCATTACTGGTACTCCAAAAAATAATGATATGTCATTACCGTTTCTACACTGGGAAGGATAGTATTTCAATGGATTCCCTCCGATTTTAATGAAATTTGGTTTAAAAAAGGGCTTAAGAAGGGGGATCAACAACTAATCTTTTTTATGTGAAAACATAGCTAAAATTTACGAAATGTAGACTTCCCAGTGTAGAAAATCATTTATGTAACTACATACTTGGTAATGGTAACTAGTTACTTTTGTTATTACATTTCTTATTACCTTTATATGGCGATGTCGCGAAAAATAATGAGTTATGGTTACACACCAGCATACGAAAACTCAAAAAATATATCGCTACCTATGTGCTTACCAGTACTAACAAAAATAATGAGTCTAAAAATAGATTTTCAAAAAAATAAATTATATTAAAAAAAATATTTTTTATTGTACTTTTTTTTTTTTTAATAAAATTTGCTGGTGCGGGAATCGAACCTGGGTCTACAGTTGCCAATCAATAGCTCTACCATCTGAGCTATATCGACATGTAATATTTAATAGATAAAAACATAATTGACCTACTGCACACAAGTAAGCTTACTCGCCAGCATACAAAAAATCAAAAAATATGTGGTTAGATATATCCTTATCAGTGTTTAAAAAATATTGAGTCTAAAAATAGATTTCAAAAAATTTTCAAAAAAATCTAGAAAATTATTTTCTATTTGAAATAATGATAAAAATAAGTCATTATCAGTAACTCATTATTATATGTTTTAAAATAACGCAGCATGTAAGTGGGTATCATTACTGGTAGTCCAAAAAATAATGATATGTCATTACCGTTTCTACACTGGGTTATTTATAAGCAGAAACAAAAAATTTAAGTACCCTTATTGCCCAAGTTGTGACCCAGGGTTGCACTTATTTGGTTGAAAAAGGCGCAATGGGAAAAGTCGTATCAAAGGCAAGTAATAACGAATACGGTAGATGCGTCAACAAAAAAGCTTTCATTTGATACCCAATTTCCCCATTTTTGGGAAATAAATGAAAAAAATTAAAAACTGGGTCATTTTTGACCTCATCTTTAAACTCCTAAACATGAGATTGGGCAGCTAAAAAAATTCGTATACAATATTTTTTCTCCTCTAGCACATAACAGCATCTCATTAGGACCGCAAAAAAAATTTTTTTTTTTTTCAAAAAGATTCTTACGGTATCTAAAAGTGCTACTCCTCTACAAAATCCATTTTGAATTTTTAAAAAAATTATACAGCTTAATTTAAAGGACAATTTTTAAAGTGTTAATCGCTTTAAATGCACAGATGCAAAGTTCGCTTTACAATATTTTTATTAATATACCTTTTTCTATACCCATGCAAATTTAAAAGGCACAATTCAGTTTCTGTACATAACGTATGCACTATAAAAGGCATAAAAAGTAAAAAGCTTATTATTTAAAATAAAATAAATTAAGGCAAATTTAAAAATGAAATTTTTACAAAATATATCTATTTTTTGCCCTTTGCGATTTTACATCATAAATTTTTAATTTTTATAAAGGTTTATATATTACTTAGCCCCTGTTTATGTATTACGAAAATTGTCTAAACGAAGGCAAAGTAACGAAAATTTGTTTTTGTTTCCCATATATTTTTGACCAAAGTAATTGTCAATTGCTATCGTTTTGAGTTTTTTCGCCATAGATAAACAGGCCCTTAAATTTTTCACCATGATGAGTTTTCTTTACTTTAGTTAATCGTCTACAAAGAAAAAACAAATTTAATAATAAAAAAATATGGAGTC
The DNA here is from genome assembly GCA_949987735.1 of Leucophora obtusa. Taxonomy (NCBI): domain Eukaryota; kingdom Metazoa; phylum Arthropoda; class Insecta; order Diptera; family Anthomyiidae; genus Leucophora; species Leucophora obtusa. Next base: position 106,817,239 of record OX465295.1, on the reverse strand, counting down.
CTATGTAGGAAAGGATACACATTCACATGGCAAAAATATATTAAATATAATATTTATATTGAATGTTAATATTGAATTTCGGCCAACAATCACCTTAATCTGCCCCAACGTGTTATGTTGTGAAAGAAGTAATTCATTTATAAGTTATTCCATTTATTTTTGCTTCGTAAGTATTTGGTTTGTCTACACAGAGAAATCTAATTCATTGTGAAAACCAAACTTCTTGTCAACTGAATGGCAGCCATCAATTTATTTGGTTGTGCAATGAAATCTGCTGCTGGCACAATTAAAATATATTGCTTCAACCGAAATTCTTTTGTATAAACCAAATTTCTGTTCTCACAAACAAAATAATTGATGGCTCCAACCATACCATTCGGTGTACCTAAACATGTCAATAATTTTTTTCGACTCCAAAACTTGAGAATTGTGAAACATCTAAAATCAGTTGCAATGTTTCTCCATAATAATTAAATTTTTTCATATACTAAAGTAGAATGAGATTATAAAACTGAAAATATTGTTTTATTAAAAGTTTTAAAATATCCCTCATAATAATGAAAGATTGCTACATCTTTTCGTAAGGTACTGACAATATAAAGTAAGTTACAATAAATTTTATGTTCATATAAAATTTTATGCTAATCAGTAGCTGAGATTAAAAGAAAGAGGGGAAAAATTATATTTAAATGGGATTGAGAAGTATTTTAAAGTAATGAATTCAATTAATTTTGATTTTTTATCAGTAAGTTCAAAATAAAGCATTAAAGTGCTTATGCATAATAACTTGAAAACCTTACAACATGTTTATAAAATGAATTTTGTATGGAAAATTAGTTTTATAAGCCATTTATTAATTTAAAAAGTGATTATACATATGACCGCAAAGCTTTAAAAATGACACCTGAGAAAATCTATTAATTTTTGAAAAAATTTAAACAAAAAACATGCGAACATAATCCTCTTTTCCGTCTTGGCGACTAGGCTGAATATTTCTCGGACTTAAGCGCAAGTTATACTACAACCATGAACTAGCAGTTTTTTTTTAAAGAGAAGCAACACTTAGAAAATTCTTCCTATTAAATAACGTGTTGCTTACTTTGGAAAGGGGATAGAGAAGAAGTGAAAGTTGGTGAAAGATGAAGAGCTTCAAATATGGCAATACTGTAATTGCGCGAGATGTTGAATTTTAGAACAGTTGTTGCGCGCCATCTGATGGTGAGTTGGCAAACTTTGTTGAAGCTTTTTAGTTCATAGCCCTGTTATATTATTTTACTTCGGTGGTGTTAAGTGCTATGGGAACACCGAAGGAGGACGCTGCGATATGTATGAGGGATAGAAAAAACTCATACATATTATTATTTTTCATAAATTGATGTTTCCTTGGTTGGGGCTCGAACCCGCCACCTTACGTGTAACAGTCCAACGCGCTTTTAGTTTTTGAATCAAAATTTACATATTTGTACATATACATTGTACATATTTGCTAGTTGGTTGAGTTATATTTTAGTTTTATTTCAAGTGAAAAAAACTTTCATTTGTAGAACAAATCAAAAGTTTTTTGTGTCTACAAACCATGAACTTCCTTCAAAAATATGGTTTATCATTTGACCATTCCTAATTTCTCCAGGAGTGGCCATCCCAAAAAGTTCCTCCAGTATTCCATGCTCACAAGCATAAATACATTTAATTTCAAACCCTACATTAGATTTTTCTTACAAAACCTATTTTAGATACTTAAGATTATGTTTTTTGAATTTTTTTTTTCCATAAAAGGACCTGCAAGGAATAAAGCGTTCAAGAAAAATAAAACTAATATCTTGGTTTTGAAAATATTATATTGTAAAACAAAATCCGATTTTTTTTCTGGTAATGACATTGATCCAGCTTCCAACTAAAATACCATTCGTTGGCCGAGGTCGTTACATATGGCCACAATAGGCAAATTAGTTCAAGGCAAGTCGAGGATTTCGAAGTACAATTTCACGGTATGAAGGCAAAACTGATTAGAAAAAGAGGGTGTTCAATGAAAATTAAAATCCGTAATATCTCGAAAACTAAGCGTACCACTTCAAAACTTTCGTAGGATTTGTGTTCAGCGTGTCATCATTATTTGAAAAAAGAGGACGTCCTTCCAAAAATTAAAATTTGTCTAATAGTACACTCACATAACAATTCGGTTGTGGCAACCGAATTTTTTTCCAACCGAATTTGTGAGGTTGCCGCAACCGAATTTGCGAGGTTGCCACAACCGAATTGTGGGGATATTCGGTTGCCACAACCGAATTTTCATTTCGATTCGGTTGCTGCAACCGACCTTTATATGGAAATTCGGTTGCCACAACCGAATTATTTACAGTACGAGGTTGGCCCTACCGAATATTTATATTATTTTAGCTTAAATTTCGGAAATTTTTTTGGAATAAAACGCATATTTTTACTTTTTAAAAATTTATGGTGATGTAAATATTTATGAACATATAAATAACAATATAAAAAATAATTATAAACATGTTACTATATACATATAAACCTTCTTAAAAGTAAAAGAACAGCACTTTCTTCCAATGGCTTCTATTTTTACAAGAAAGAGCATTTTTTTAAATTCTATACTGGAACGCATTCCTCTTTTTTTAGGGAATTTATACTGAGAAAAAAACTACCTAGTTTTCGTGGAGAACGAGTTTTTGAATGTTTTTTTATATATGCATTTTGACAACTAAAAGCTATCAAGAGCCAAAAACTAGGTAGTTTTTCCTCAGTCTAAAAATAAAATTTTCATATAAAATTCATTTTATAAACGTGTTATAAAGTTTTCAAATTATGCAAACAAATTCCATTTCTTCTTAGGTACAAGAGTGTATCTTTATACAATATTTTGCGAACTGTAGCATAAATTGAACAGACGGGCAGGCAGAAAGATAGACAGACGGACAGGCAGACATCTTGTATGAACTTTTTTATAAAAGTAATTTTTTATTATTTAATTCTTTTTCGAGGACTATAGCAGCTAGCTATAGTAAAAATTAATATTAGCTGTATTTCCGCCCATGCCTATCAACGTTAAATATTTAACGCAGTTCTAAGATAAAACGATTATAGTATAAAAATAATATTTCCGGTACAATCCGAAGCGCGTCAATAAAAAAATTTTGGAAATAACGCCAAGAAGTTGCGGTAGATGCGAAAATGTATAAAAGTTGAGTTTTCTACGTTGATAATTACCCACGTTGGAGGTTAACGTCTTTACGTTAAAGTAATGTGTTAGTTTTCGTCTAAAAAACGTTTTTATGTACATGCACCCAGAAAACAGGTTCGGTGCTGACAACCGCATTTGTAGCCAATCGAATGGTTCGGTTGTGATAGCCGAGTTTTGCAGTTGAGACAACAGAAAACCAATTGAGACAGGACTAATTTGGCTGTTGCAACGGTATTGCAGTTGTATCAAAAATGATTCGGTAGACGCAACCGAAAAATTCATTTGATGCAACCAAACCATTCGATTGGCAACACAATGGGTTATCAGCACCAAATCTGTTTTCTGGGTGTGAAGTTTTTTTTAGTTAACGGATATACTTATGTCGAAAACACAGCTATTGTTATGCTATAAGGGCTAACAAAGGAGATTTTTCCAAAAGAATACCAAAATAGTACACATTCTTCGAAGGAAGACTAGCAGAATTTTAATACCAAAATAGTACACATTCTTCGAAGGAGGACTAGAAGATTTTAAAAGATATTCAAAAGGTAAAACTACATTTTTTATAAATGTTTCTGGTAAAAGTTCCACTACTTAACAGTCTTATTTCTTAAAGGATAAAATTTTTCGAAAAAGTTTAACAAGAAGAGCAATTTTATGGAAAAATTAATCTCCTTAGAAGAAATGAATAATTACTTTCTTTTCTTTTTCTTTGAAAGATTTCATTCACACTCTTAACAACCACTTTAAAAGCTCTTTTTTATGTAGTTCTCAAAGAAGTAAACTTTTTTTTATAAAGGCACATCTACACGAGAGATAAAACTGCTAGAGATAGAGCAAAAAACACCTCCACACATAATAATCCATGCATAAAAATACGAAATTCATGTCAAAACAACAAAAACTTTCGTAAAATAAACCATTTTTCGAATATTTTACGAAATTTTATGTTATTTTGACATTTTTTCGTAATTTTATGCATGGATTATTATCAGTGTCTAAATAGCTTAAATCATTCACAATACAGCTGATAAGAGGTGTTTTTTGCTCTATCTCTAGCAGTTTTATCTTTCGTGTAGATGTGCCTTAAGAGTGTAACTGATAGAATAGGGACCAGTTTTATAGTGTTTTATTCAGACCACTTTAAATAATTTTTTATGTTTGCTTGTTTTAGGATGACTTTCTCAATCGCAAGTAAAAAAAATCCACTTCAATGTTGGATTCTAGAAAAGTGCTCAATATAATATCATCCCTAGGTACTTCTGCTAGTACCTTCAAGTAATATTCAAGTACTCTTTTAATACAATATCGATTAAATCATATTAAAAGAAGTACCTTTGTTCGAAAAAGTGCTAAAATATACTCTTTCTTTTCTTTCAATACGCTTTCAAAGAATGGTTACTTCTTTTAGTACTGTTTCGAAGAATGCGTTTTCACTTATAAACTCTTTCGATGAATAGTACTCTTTTGTTAGTACTCTTTCGAACGGCACATCATACAGTAATATATTAAGGGGAACTTATTTTCTTGCAAAGGGCACTGAAGTGATTAACTGTAAGCTTGAAAATCGTATTCTATGATCCACTTAAATGATAATTGATGCTTCCCAGTAAATGATCGCTTTGATTTGGAACATATCAGAATACCTAATGTTGAGCAGACCTACAATAAATATAAAAAGACCAAAAACCATATAAGTATACAAAATGATATCTAAAGATACCAATGTTCATTGTTTTGCCAAAAAACTCACATATCGTGCAATCACTTAAAAAGGCAAAACATGCAATATCCAACAAATAGGAATTGGCATTGTTGATGATAAACCAAATCGTCAGAATTTTATTTGGCACCCCACAATTTTCCCAACAGATTCCCTTTAATAAAACATAAGCTTGTATGGCGGATTTTATGGAAATGTCCTACAAAATAGATCGCTAATTTAAAATTAGCTAAATATAATTTTAAATTTTGTTAATACTTACCATTTTTTGTAAATAATTTGCAATATTTTATAAATTTCAGGCTGATGTTCTTTGTTTTAATTTTTTTGTCTACTATTTATTTTTTATATTCTGACTTTTTGTTGTTTATTACTGAAAACAAATCAAACAATTCGGAAGTCAGAACCGAATTAAAAACCAATTCGGTTGCTGCAACTGAATTCAAGAGAAATTCGGTTGCATCAACCGAATTGATCTAAAATTCGGTTGCTGCAGCCGAATTCATAAAATATTCAGTTGTTTCTACGGAATTAGCCCTGTTACAAGCAAATTCTGTGGTGGCAACCGAATTATAAAAACAATTCGGTTGTTCCAACCGAACGATTCGGTTGGAGACACCAAATTTGGTTGACTCAACTGAATTCGGTTGTGGAAACTAAAATTCGGTTGCAACAACCGAATATTCGGTTGCGACAACCTCGTGCCAACCGAATTGTTCTGTGAGTGTATGGATTAAAGTCGGAGCCTTTCGATCTATAATAAAATATATGTACAACTAACATTTTTTACTTATTCTTTTAATAGAGTTTTTCATGATCTAACTAGAACTAGTTCCAGAACTGGTTCTAGGGCAACCGGTTCCACTTTGGAGCTATAGAAGCGGTTGCTTTTGGGACAATTTCAAATAAAAATCATCGGTGTTAGAATTGACAGTAGAAGTGGTTGTAAAGGAAAAGTAGCTATTCTACAACCGATTCTTTGAAACAGAAGATTTTCCTGGTAATATTTGAAGGTCAATTAAAATATTAGTTAATTCAATTAAATATTTGTTTAAGAACAATTTTCATTTTTAACATTTGTTTAATTAGATATTGAAGGTTAATAATTTTGTCTGTATACTCAGAGTGAGTAGTACGAAAAATTTGGTTCTTTAAAATATTTACGAGGGGTACTATTTATATTTCGGCAACTGGCGACGCTAATATCAATATCGAAAATCTGGCAACACCATAATAAAATTTGACAATGTTTAGCATAATCGTACTCACAAGATTTTGATGTACAAGTTCTATATGTTTTGTTTACAGTGAGTTAAGAAAATCAATTTGGCCAAAAAATTAAAAAGGTTTTCGTTGGATTATTTTTCACAACTTTCAACGTGGAATATCTCAACAAGAATGTGTCGATGAACTCAGTTCTTTGTATGGTGATAAATCATCATCAAAACCACAGTATATCGCTGGTATAGTTCGTTCATGGAAGAAGCAGATCGAAGCAAATGGTCGCCTGTTTCATCGGCCGAATGGGTCATGTGGCCACTGTCCCGCTTGAACAACGTATGACGGTCAATTCTGAACGGTACATGACCATTTGTTTGCCGGAAGTCTTCGGAGAAATTTGTAAAACCAACCGCCAAAGACGAATCATTCTCCATCATGATAATGCGAGGTCTCAAACATCTTGTCAAACAGGTGAATTTTTGAGCAGTCAAAACATCGAATTGATGACTCATCCTCCGTACAGTTCTGATTTGACACACAATGACTTCTTCTTGTTTCGAATACCAAAGGTAAACTGCGTGGTCAACGATTTACGAGCGCCGAAGAAGCAGTTGAAGCGTTCAAAACCATGTTTTGGAGGTGTCTAAAGAGGAATGGAAAAACTGCTATGACAAATGGTTTGAACGAAGGCAAAAGTGTATTGATCATCAAGGGGAATATTTTGAAAAACAGTAAAGCTGTTTTAATTTAAAAATGTTTGTTATTATTTGCTATTTCCGAAATATAAATAGTACTACACTGAGAGAATAATCCTTCATGATATTAATGACATAATTTCATAGAATTTTTTTCCTAGAACCAATGAAGAATTTCATTATGTATATACTATTTAATTAATATTATGAAATTATTCATAACTTTTCTTTCATAAAATTTCATAATTTCATTAGAAAATTCATTGAATTTCATAAATTAGATCTCCATAAATTTAATGAAAATGGTCTTTATATATATATGAAATTGTTCAATATTATTTACTTTATTCGTCATTTCCTGATAGAATAATCTTTTATAATTTTTATTTTTTTTAAATTAATTTTCTATTATTACTTTTGGACTATGAAATTTTTTTATAAATCATGTTAATTTTTCGAAACTTTTTTTATGAAACTTTTTAATTTAATGAATTCTTTCTTTAGAAAGAATTCATTCACCATTTTACTAATTGAATGAAGAAATTTTATTACCATTCACTTAGTGCAGTGTAAGTTGAAACTAACATATAATCAAAACCAAAGCATACAAGCTGTAACAAAGCATACGATACTATTTATTTCTGTTAGATGAATTTTAAACGTTTTTCATTGTATTATGCTAATATTTCAGCAATTACATGCAAATTTAAATTTTTCATTTGATTAAGTGAATGAAAACAAATCATTTTTCATTCACTTTTTTATTAAATGAATTCAGGTAAATTGGGTTTCATTCAGTTAGAATTCAATCAAAATAGAATGAACTCATATAATTTAAAGCTATAGGGAATTAAGCTATCCAATTAACTCCATAAGAATGCTATTACCCAGCAAAATATTGGTAATGACACCTCACTACTATCTGCATTACTAAAAATGATATATCATTAACTTTTGCATTTTTTTATAATACAAAATAATGACTTCCTAATAACGGCCTATTGTATTCAATGTTTCTAAATATAAAATAATGACTTACTCGTAATAGTTTAAATAAGTACTTTTTACGCAGTTAAATTTTACACATTTTTATTTATTATAAGTAAATATGTTTTATGTTTAATTTTTATGACGAGTCCTAAAATTACACACTAGAGAAAACTTAAATTTTTCTGAATGTATTTCCTGAAGCTAAAGTATTTGCTTAACTCCTTATTTTTAAGAATTAAGTAAGCAATCTGATAACCACTTATAATTCAACTTTTTGTAAGCATGTGTGTAACCACTTATTATTCAAAATCTCGTAACTACTTATTTCTCATTTTTTCGTAAGCGAGCGGGTAAGCGTGACTACTTATAAAAACGACCACGCCAAACAAAATTAATGAGTTTAGACCCCAAAAAATAAGTTGTACGGAGCTATGAATTCCTATTATATAACCACTTATTTGGTAATGAAAGATTTTGCTGGGTAGGGAATGAAATTTAACCCAAATTTCATTAATTTTTAAAAAGTGAATGAAAGAATTAAGCCTTTTAAACCTTTAGTCCCTATCCGGATTTCATTCTTGCCTAAGGAACTCGTCAGGGGACGATGTTTTTAGAACTTCGGGAAATATTTGTTAAGTTAAATTACAAACTCAATGAGAATTTCTTGTTCTCCTCTAGGAGCGTTATTAAACATTCAAAATATCAAAGAAAAAACAAAAAATCCAGCTTAGCAACGACAACAACCAACTATAATAAATAATAGTAAATGAAATTGCTTCATAGATTTTGTGAAGCTCTGCATTGGCTGAATGATTTATTCATTGGACGAGTGGCCTATTAATTTTATGAAGAGTTTCATTAATTTTATGAACTTTTCGTAAACATGGACTTTAATGAAGCCTGTTTCATAGATTCTATGATAGTTTACAATGGACGAGTTCCAGTGACAATTTTCATGGAAACTGTGAAGAAATTCATTACTGAAGTGATGATAATTCTCTCAGTGTAGGCCAACAATTTTGGGTATGTAATTTTATTTTACTCAATGCTATTTATTGCGAAAACCGAAATTATATGATTATCCGATTTTTTTTATTCGAATTTAAACTTTGTTGTGCTAAAGCGCCTAAATAAATTTTAAATTTTAATATTTTTGCCATAGTAGGTTTTTAATGCCAAATAAAGGGTGGTGCAACCATAATGCACGATGTTAATTGTGAGTCACACCTTAACGTCAAGTTTTTTGCCCAACTTAATTTGACATTTTATTGTTTCAGTATTTGACAAATTCAACGAAAATGGACGTTCAAATCAAAATGCAGTTCGTGCACTTCGTGAGGAACACTTCACCTCAGTGGATTCGTTAATAAGCAGAATTGTCGCATTTGGGCAAATGAGAATCCACAAGTTATTGTTGAAAAGCCGATGCATCCACATAGAGTGGCTGTTTGCTGCGGTTTATAGGCTGGCGGCGTCATCGGGCCGTACTTCTTCGAAAATGAGGTCGGCCAAGTAGTTACCATGAATTGTGTTCGCTATCGCGAGATGATAACGGACTTCTTGTGGCCATGAATTGAGGATATGGACTTGGACGATATGTTCTTCCAAATGGTGCCACTTGCCACACAGCCAACGAAACAAAGGCTCTTTTGCGCGAAAAATTCAATGTCCGTGTTATCTCGCGTCGTGACGATGTTAATTGGCCGCCACGATCATGTGATTTGGCACCGTTGGACTTCTTTCTTTGGGGATATTTAAAACAAAACGTGTACGTTAATAAGCCAAGAACATTTCAAGATCTAGAGGCGGAGATAATTCGGAACATTTACGACATTGAACCTCAATTATTATCAGAGTCATTGAAAATATGGACCATCGGTAGAGGTATGTCACCGAAGCCATGGCGAGCATTTGGCCGATATTTTGTTTCACACATAATTGTCATAGATCCTTCTATTACAATAAAAAATATTGAGATAATTCTCTGAAAACTTTTTGTGTTATTTACAATTAACATCGTGCGTTTTTGTTGGACCACCCTTTATATAGTTTAAGTATTATCGCAATCACTAAGAGCGTTAGTACGTTAAATTTGTTTTCTCGCAAACTCAATTTACAAGACTATCTTTTTCAAATACAAAATTGACGTCTTATGTTAGTTGTGATTCTGTCTTTCTTATAAAATAAAAAAAATATTTATTTTTACAATTTTTATTATAAACGAAGGGAATTTGCAACACAGTTTCTGGCATCACTGGTCTTAATATATGTGAGGAATACGGCCGGTCATAAATCTTAAATTCAGTTTTTACTTGGTCTTATAGAAAAAATATGCAAAATCTGTTTAGTGATCCACGCTCTGCATTATGTAACTACACTTATAAAAAAAAGTTAGTACAAAAGTCTGTTAAACGCGTCCTGAATAAATTGAACTAATTTTTCTGTTATTTGCTCTAAAAAAGTCCGTACAAATAGGTCAAAATTCTGCTAAAATAACAGGAAATAGTACATGTATTTTCGCCAGCACAATTTTGACCTATTTGTACGGACTTTTTTTATGACTGTATGAAAAATACAAATATCAAAAGTGTTCAAAACATTTCACTCTTTCAAATCTTTCTTTCCTCGTCACTTGAAAAACGAATAGTATTTGATATTTTTCCCATTAAGCTTATCACTGTTATATTTTGTCATTCTTGAAATCGTTGTAAAACCCAAAGCTTCCCCATCGCGTAAGCAGTGTTGCTGCTGTTATATTGGCAGGATATAGTTTTTGTTTAACTTACGTCTCCTGGGTGTTAGATGTTGACTTGTGGCACTTACTGCGTGCATAGTATTTTATATCATCACCAAAAGCAAAGGATGCTGTGAGGATTTCTGGGTTTAACACATAACAAGTTATTGTTATGTTTATCTTTTCCAAGAGATGGTCTTCACAATATCCACTAAACAGGGAAAAAATACATGGAAATCACGTCAACACAATTACTGTCAGTAATATAAAACGTTATTAAAGTGTTTTTTAAAATTTAAATTTGTTTTCTGTTGGCAGCGAATCATTAGGGGATTTAATAGTGAAATTGTTAATTATTTAAATTGCAAAAAAAATTTAAAATCAATATTTTTACACCTGATTGAATATGCAATTCCCTGTTGCATTTTACAATTGTGCATTTTATTACAAAGCTAGGAAATTCAATTAACCTATGATGTATAGTTGACCTTTATTGTTTACATATATGTGACCTTCTCCGAGAAAAGGGTCCTCGTGTGTGAAAATGAAGTTTTGGGAAGAACGCATTTAAAGTTAAATTAAAAATAAAATTTTAATGTTTTTCTCATTTTTATCGAAACCCGTTTTCTCGCAGAAGGTCACATATGTATTTATGGCTGGCAGCGAAATTGAAAATTTTCGAATTTCAAGAGGGTTTAATAATAAAATTTTGAAAATTTATTAGTTAACCCATGTCGCGTTCGGTCAAGTTTTAGATTTTAGCAAAATTTTCAATATTCTTATGCCTCATGGCATTATTTGAAAGAGATTTTCTCCTATATTATTTGGATTTATTTTTGTTGAGAGCACTTTTTGGCTGAATAACATTTTAAGAGGTAAATTTTAATGGGAATAAGAAACTTCAAGTATTTATGGTAATAACAAACATCACCACAAAGTTATATTCTATACAACATAATGTAGAAACGGAAATGGCATCTCGTTATCTGTTGGACTACCAGTAATGACACCGACTTACTTTCTGCATTATTTTAAAATATATAACAATTAGTTACCCAGTTGGAAATTTAGTGAAAACGTCTTCATGACGGCTTAGCAACATGTCGCTGTCATTGACTTGCTGATCCGCTCCCATACAAAATACCAAAAGAAAACTGCTGACATTTTCATACAAATGTAAAAATGTCATGGCCACAAGTCACCAGGAGGTCAGTGTGATGAATAAATGGTGACATATCTTTAGAAAGTCGTCACTGAAATTTCCATCCGGGTCAGTAAGTTGTCATCACCACAACTTTTAAAAACAGCTAAAAAAATTTTGCTGTTTTTATTCTTCATACTTCCCCACAATGCTTATTATTATTCTTTCTTGTCTTTCTTTCTATATATAAAATCTATAAAAATAGCAGAAACAGTTACTAAAAATTAGTTAGAAATGATGCTGCAGAAAAAACTGCTAAAATTAGCAGATTTTTTTTACTTAATACTAGTAAAATAAGAACAGCCAAATTAAAACTGTTAAATTTACAGAATTTTAGTTATATTAAGAATAACTTTTAGTTAATTGAAAATAGAAAATTGTACTGTAAAATCTGCAGAAAATTTTGCTAAATATTTGTAGACTAAAAACAGCAAAAATAAACTGTTAAATCTACAAAATTTTTGCTATTTTTTTTAAGCTAAATTTAGTTGAATGCAAACAGCAGTCTATTCTGCTAAAATCAGCAGAAATATTTGCTAAAAAATTGTAAACTGTTGTTTTCGAAAGGCTCGATTTTTATTTGCATTTAAAAAAAGAAATCTAAAAAAAACTTAGAAAATTTTAAATTTTTTGGTGATTTTTTGGCTACTAATTATCTTGCAAAATTTTTTGCTGATTTTAGCAGTTTAATTTGCTATTCTCCATTTACTAAAATTTAGCTCAAATTTAACTAAAATTCTGTATATTTAACAGTTTTATTTTTGCTGTTCCTATATTACTAATATATAGCAAAAATAATCTCTTATAATTTAGCAGTTTTTTTGTGCAGCATCATTTTTAACTAATTTTTAGTAGTTTGGACTAAATTTTTTACGAACTTTTTTCTATTAGTGTAGTTAATTTCCTTCTATTAAAAATTTTAAAGTTTTTCATTTGGTATCGCACTCACCAAGCATCGAACCAGAAGCCTTCTGGTTGTTGGTTCATCGCCTTACCCGTTCATCTGAACCATAATAATATAAATATTTTTAAAAAGTTTCCTATATTCCGTTTTTCAAATTCAAATCTTAAATTTCATTTGAATCTTCCTGTAAGCAAATTCAAATTATATTAATTTTTTTTGAATGTTTCTTTAAAATTTTAACTTTTACCGCTTCTTTTAATCACTTGGATTTAATAAATCCAAAAATTAGTTCTCAAATTTCACAATAGATGAAGTTTCCACCTGTTTTAAGAGAAATTTTCTATCCGACCTTCGTTCACTCCAATTTTTAATAATAAAAACAATATATATATATTTGTTCCTTTTACTCCTGCAAGGAGCATAGGGCCGCAATGATGCAGGATTTTATTGTAATAAACGCAATAAACACAATGTTGCAGGATTTTATGTAACTTTAAATACTTTATTATATTTCATATAAAAGAACAAGAAACAGTCTTTCTTTTGATTTTCATCACTTCAATTTATATTTCTACACAATTAAAATATTCCACTGCAGTGTTTAATAAACACCATTTGGACTTAATAAAATTTCTTAGAGTAGCGTGAAAAATTACCATTTCTATTTCAGCTATTTGTCCATGTCCAAGATTTAAAATAAACATTTAGGGAAGTGTAGTTTTTTTCTAAACATATTCAATAAACAAAATAAAGAAAATGCTTTTTTCCTAGTTTTACAATTTCTTTGTTTCTCTTTTTCATTCGTATTTTTTTCCGACATAAAACTAACAGAATGTTTCATATATTTGCGTTTTTGTTGTTATGTGTAAACCCAGATAAATAAATCCAACTTTTTTTTTGGATTTAATAAATCCACTTTTTGTATGAAAAAATCTAAATCCAGGTGATTAAAAAATGAGCTTTTTGTTTTAATACTGAATTTAGACTGAGCAAAAGCCAGGTGGTTTTTGTACAAAACTAAATTACAAAAGCCAAGTCACTTACACCGGTTATTTAGTTTTTCTTTGTCACATCACTTTTTCATAAAACACTTTTCTTTAAGTTTTTATGGTTAAATTAAATTTAAAAAATTGTTAACACATTTAAAAATATATAACAACAGACAATTTTAAACTAAAACTGAAATATTAAAAAAAAAAATAAAAAATATATTTTTAACACTTCCTTTAATTCTATATTTGTTGTAAAAGGCTGTATCGAAAATTACTTATAAAAGAAACATGGTGTATCAGAAATGGAAATTTCAGATATTTATACCCTACACCACTATGTGGTCAGGGTATTATAAGTTTGTGCTGATGTTTGTAACACCAAAAAATATTGGTCGTAGACCCACCTTATAGTATACCGATCGGTTCAGAATTTTTTTTTATTTCGATTTAACGATGTCCGTCTGTCCGTCCGTCCGTCCGTCCGTCTGTCTGTCTGTCTGTCCATGCAATCTTGTACGCACTCTACAGGTCGCACCTATTAGGATATTTCGATGAAATTTGGTACATAGACCTATGTTGGCCCAAGGACGAACAAGTTTGATTTTTTTGAACATCGGTCCATGTTTAGACCTAGTGCCCATATAAGGGTCCTACCAAAATTATATTGTTTATACGCTGCAGGTCGTAAATATTAAGATATTTTGATGAAATTTGGTACACAGACCTATATTGGCCCAATAACGCAGCCTATTGATTTTGGTGAACATCGGTCCATGTTTAGACCTAGTGCCCATATAAGGGTCCTACCAAAATTATACTGTTTATACGCTGCAGGTCGTAAATATTAAGATATTTTGATGAAATTTGGTACACAGACCTATATTGGCCCAATAACGCAGCCTATTGATTTTGGTGAACATCGGTCCATGTTTAGACCTAGTGCCCATATAAGGGTCCTACCAAAATTATACTGTTTATACGCTGCAGGTCGTAAATATTAAGATATTTTGATAAAATTTGGTATACAGACCTACATTGGCCCAGTAACGCAGCCTATTGATTTTGGTGAACATCGGTCCATGTTTAGACCTAGTGCCCATATAAGGGTCCTACTAAAATTATATGGTTTATACGCTGCAGGTCGCAAATATTAAGATATTTTGATAAAATTTGGTACACAGACCTACGTTGGCCCAAGGACAAAGCCTATTGATTTTGGTGAACATCGGTCCATGTTTAGACCTAGTGCCCATATAAGGGTCCTACCAAAATTATATTGTTTATACGCTGCAGGTCGCAAATATTTAGATATTTTGATGAAATTTGGTACACCGACTTATGGCAGCCGAAGGACGAAGCCTATTGATTTTGGTGAACATCGGTCTATGTTTAGACCTAGTGCCCATATAAGGGTCCCCCCAAAATTATATTGTTTATACGATGCACGTCGTAAATATTAAGATATTTTGACGAAATTTGGTACACAGACCTATTTTGGCCCACGGACGAAGCCTATTGATTTTGATGAACATCGGTCCATGTTTAGACCTAGTGCCCATATAAGGGTCCTACCAAAATTATACTGTTTATACGCTGCAGGTCGCAAATATTAAGATATTTTGATGAAATTTGGTACACAGACCTATATTGGCCCAATAACGCAGCCTATTGATTTTGGTGACATTAGTTGGCTTTTACCCAGACTGGTGTAGGGTATTCTATAGTCGGCATGCCCGACTTTAACCTTTTTACTCGTTTTTACTTGGTGTTTGGGAAAAACCAGTTAGAATCTGGTTTTCAGTAGGTATAAAAATTGTATGGAAAAACTAAATTAATTTTATAGTTTTCGGCTCAAAAACCAGAAATTGCCAAAAACTACTAGTCTTTGCCCAGTCTAAATATACTATAAATTTAATTTAAGTACATACAAGTTTTAAATCGATTATGGTGTAAACATCTAGACGCGCAGGCATTGTATGTTTTTAGTTTTGAGGTTCGCGGTTCATTTATGGATTTATTAAGACGCGAGACTGACAAATAGGCAGTTAGTCAGCACGAATTAAGACTAATTTCTAGTGATGATGACAAATAGGCAGTTTGTCAGCGTCACTTAAGAAAAAGTAAAAAAGTGCAGACATGTCTTTAAGTCGTCTTTAGGAAATGTCTGCGCCTGCTGACTAGTCACTTAAACGGCACAGCTGACATTGTATTTAAGGCACATTTCATAACAAAAAATAATGCGTTGTCAATCATATCTTGTTTTTATCATTATTTCAAATATGTATAAAGTAATGTTTTAATTTTTTTTTTTGTTAATTTTGTTGAAATGTATTTTAGACTCAATATTTTTTCAACACTGGTAGGGATATATGTACAACATGTTTTTGGATTTTTTGCATGTTGGCGCGTAAGCATACTTGTGTGCAGTAGCTCAATTAGGTTTTTATGTACCAAATATAACATATAGAGATATCTCAGATGGTAAAGCTATCGACTGGAAATCTGGAGTCCCAGGTTCGACTCCAGGCACGAGCAAATTTTATTAAAAAAAAGTTTACAATTAAAAAATATTTGTTTATAAAATTTATTTTTTAGAAAACCTATTTTTAGACTCATTTTTTTGTCAATACTTGTAAGCATACACGTAACGACATATTTTTTGATTTTTCGTATGCTGGTGTGTAAGCATAACTCATTATTTTGCGCGACATCGCCATACAAAGGTAATAAGAAAAGTAACTACACTAAAAATAATACGTCAGTAGAAAAATCTGTCAAACGGGTTTCAAATCGATTTGACTAATTTTTAACAAATTTTTAGTTGAACCACTAATTTAAAGAAATATTTTAGTAATCTTCATTTAACACTATACTCAAAATCCTCGGTACTTTAACTAGTTTTGAGTGTTAATTTTCAAAACCATTTATAACTAATTTTTTAGAACCCATTCATTAAATTTTACAAAATTTATTGTTAAAATATAAGATTTTCATGTTTCTGTTATTACCCGGTAGATGGCGCCACCAGTGTATCCGAAGTTTTAAAATTGGCGCTATTTATTTCCCTCCCGTTTTTTTAAAATGACCCATATCTCGAAAACTAAGAGAGATACAGTAAAATTGATGAAAATTTCGACTACTCTTAACCGGATAATACCATGGTGGGGCCTTGGACCCTCGGGAATTTCTTTTAAAAATTTTCCACTTCACAAAATGGCCCATATCTAGAAAACTAAGCGAAATAGAGCAAAACGGACAAAATGTGTGCTCCATTGGAGTGAACTTTCATGCACTTAGATTATACGGACTAGGACCGGGGAGTTAGGACCCGAGATCCTAAATTTTAACAAGTTTTACGACTTAGTATAATTACAAATAAAACTGTAGTTTTAGAGATTTTTTACTTAAATTTAGATTTGTTAAATTTAACCAAAGAATTTGTTAAAATCAATAAATTTTATTTTAAGCCCAAAAACAGGAATAAATTTTGTTAATGTAGCAAATTTATCTCTCCAGCCAACAGACGTATTATTTTGAGTGTTGTTACCATCACCAGGTACGTATTTACAAACCCAAATATCTGGTAATGATTTTCTACAATGGGAAGTTAAAATGTCGATTTCTTTGATAACACTATGGAACATTTTTGGGATTATTGTCTGGGGGGTGAGAAATTCCAAGTCAGGGTGATGGTACTAGGTCAGTATAGTAAAACCCTCAAAGGGTTTGGCGTTCGTATGTATCATTTTTTTTATGACCTTTTAAATTTTTTCCTTATCTTGATGTTTTTTCGCTTAGTTGTAACTCGAGAACCACTTGTCCGATTTTGATGAAACAAATTTAGAAAAATTTAGAATTACAATTTCTTTAATCCGTTCATATAACATTTTTCTTTATAATCAACAGTTTTGCCGGTAAAAATAAATTTGTGGAGAAAAAAAAATATTTTTTTGAAAAAAAAGCTTTGTTTCTTACAAATAATCGCCCTTACTATCTAAATTTTTCAAATGTATAATTTAGGTAAAGTCGACTTTAGTTAAAATATTGGGTGGCAGTATACCTTGACTTGGTTTATTTTTGGAGCATTCTGATTGGTTAATTTATTTTCAACCAATCAAAATATTTGAAAATATAAATATTTTTGTAAGGTTTTCATACACAAAATGAACAACACCGTTTGATTAAAAATAAAGTCGACTTTAAATTTAAAATACTCCTTTATATTAAGGGTCAATAATTTTATGAGTAACGTTTTCATTAATAAATGTGAAAAGAAAAGACTGGTTAACGGTGGTATCTAAATTTGGTTATCCGACATCTAAATTTGGTTCACAAAAAAAAAAAAAATTGATGGTCATGCAACTTCTCTTGAAGAAAACAACAACAAGAATAACGTTTCAGCTAAAATTAGCAAAGTACCCGAAGAAAAAAGTGTAAGCTGAATAGGCATTAAAGATTTTATGGTAGGGCAAACATTTCCTGAAATGGTATCCAATTTAGCCGCAGTCAATCCGCACCATAACTAGATCTTCGTTTATTCGAGAAAGTTTTTATAATAAAAACCTGGCATTGAAAAAAAATGAAACCGATGTAAAGAACCTTATATTAAATTACTACAATCATGTAAAAGATACACTCTCAGAACAATTCCGTTGTGGAAACCGAATTTTTTGCCAACCGAATTGATTCGGTTGCTGCAACCTCGTAATTCGGTTGCCCCAACCGAATTCAGTTGTGGCAACCGAATTCGATTTCAATTCGGTTGCGGCAACCGAACTATCGGCTGTCACAACTGAATTCGGTTGAGGCAACCGAATTACGAGGTTACAGCAACCGAACGAATTCGGTTGGAAAAAATTCGGTTGTCACAACGGAATTGTTATGAGAGTGTATCATGATAAAAGAAATATAGAGCAATATTTCTTTTATCATGATAAGATTTATTATAATCTTAGATGAATGGACAAGAATATCACAAAAGAGATATTTGAACATATGTATAAACGGAAATAATTCATTTTATATCCTGGGGTTGGTTTATATATCAGGAAGATGTAATGCTGATGAAATAAGAAGAATTGTAGAAATAAGACTAGAAGAGTTTTATTTGTCTTTGGAAAATAACATTGTGGCCACCATATCTAATGGACCAAGTGTGATGAAACGGTTTGTTTCCGACAGTCCAGTAGTAGGTGCTTTCTGCTGGAATCATGCAATTCATTTGGCAGTGCTGGGAGTAATCTATGTGAAATCAAATGTTCAACATTCTGATATTTTTTACTTTGAATTCTCACTACACAGACTGCATTTGTACTGAAATAGTGTTTTTTTTTAACAAAAATTACTTATATAGGTGGTTTTCATTAACAATTTTGTTCAAAAATATTTCCCGGGATTCCCGGGAATTCCCGGGAATCAAATTTTTTTATTCCCGTTTCCCGGGAAATAAAAAAATCCGGGAAATCCCAAACCCTACCTGCAGCGTATAAACAGTAAATTTTGGTAGGACCCTTATATGGGCACTAGGTCTAAACATGGACCGATTTAAACCAAAATCAATAGGCGTCGTCCTTGGGCCGACATAAGTTGGTGTACCAAGTTTCATCAAAATATCTTAATATTTGCGACCTGTAGAGTGCGCACAAGAATGCATGTACAGGCAGACAGACAGACGGACGGACGGACAGACGGACGGACGGACAGACGGACGGACGGACAGACGGACATCGTTAAATCGAAATAAAAAAGAAATCTGAGCCGATCGGATACTATAAGGTGGGTCTAGGACCAATATTTTTTGGTGTTACAAACATCAGCACAAACTTATAATACCCTGACCACATAGTGGTATAGGGTATAATGAACAAATCAACTATCGGAGTTTTAAATAAAAATGAGTTGAAAAACCCAAGTAAAAGATTTAAAAATTGAAAAAACGTAATTAAATGAAACAAATTATTAGAATATAAAAAATAAGGTGAATTTAGTTTTTTCGAAAATTTCATATTTTTTATTTAAAAAAATCTTTAATAATAGCAACTTTTAATTGTAGTGATAACCAAAAAGTTGCGTTCGTCGAGGAGTACGTTAATTATAGTGGTACTTTATTTAGTAGTTGAATATATCAATAAATTATTCATTATACAAATTAAATACAACTTTAATTTATTCAAATAAAATTCCGATTCAAATGTCAGCACAAAGTTATTGTATTCCATACCACATAGTCCATTGTATAATTTCTATGAAACGCGTTTAACCCCATAGGGGTGGTTAAAATTTAAAAAATATTTTTTTGGTACTGTGGAGGTCAAAGAAGTACTGTTTTTTAAGCTGGTTGGTACTATTTTGAAAATCCCATTTATCATCCTTGTGCTACATACTGTCTGCTAGGTCTGATATACCAGTTTGGGATTTGGTACGTTACGTACTCTCATAAAAATAAATATATAAAAATAGCAGAAAAAACTACTAACAATTAATTTTTTTTACTAAATAATAGAGCAACAAAAATAAAACTGTTATATTTACAGTTTTAGCTACATATATGCGAATTAATTTTCCATCTACAAATTTTTTGTTATTTTTAAGTTAAATTTTATTGAATGTAAATAGCAGTCTATCCTGCTAAAATCAGATTTCAGAAGGCTGGATTTTTATTTGCACTAAAAACAATTAAAAAAACTTTGAAAATTTTAAATTTTTTTGTGATTCTATTAATCTAGTCTATTAATTGGTTATCAAAATTTTTTGCTGATTTAACAGGTTAAACAGTTATTTTCTATTAACTAAAATTTAATTCAAGTATAACTTATATTCTGCATTTAACAGTAACTACTATTGTTGCTGTTCCTATCTTATAAATTTTGAAAATATATTCATTACTTCAAAAGTTATGATTTTTGAAACAAAAAAAGGTCCCACTGTGCGAAGTGGCAGTCATGTGCTAAAAAACCCAATCCCTTAAATTTCAAGAAAAATCCCTCCTTCTCGGGTTATGAAAAATTCGGGAAGAGAAAAAACCTGAATTATACTATTAGGGCCTTAACAATAAACAAATTAACCTAAAGTTTGAGCTAACTTAGAGTTATAGATGTCAAATTCCATACAAATTTGATTTTTTTAACTTTCAGTTTGTGTTAACTTTAGGTTATTTGTTTATTGTTATTGGGGTTAGTAACAATAAAAAAAAAAATTAAGTTTTTGAAGAATCTTTTCTGGCAATGCATATTTTCTAATAAATTATCCTAAGCTGATTCGGATGCTGGCAGGAACAACTTTTTCAATGGACTGTAATTGATAAACTGCTGTTGCAAAATTTGCATTCGATACTTCCTTTTTTGCACTTTTCAACAAAGTTTTAAAATTCGGTTTGTAAAATCACACTATTCCTTTAAAATTTATTAATCTGTGTACAATATATGAATTTACCTTTAATTTCAGTATAATCATGTCGGCAAGTAAATAGAAATTGACTTCAAACTTTCAATTCTGCGGAGTTGATTTTGAAATATTTAAAAAAATACATAACAATTTAGAACAAGTTCCGCATGTCCTTGTCCAATCAAATTTTTTTTATCACTTTTTACTTATGTTTTGTGTATTTATACACTTCTAGAAATAAACATTTAAAAATAGCAGAAAAAGCTACGGAAAATTAGTTAAAAATAACCTTGTAGCTAAAATTTCTGAAATTAACAGATGTTTCTAGTAAAATATGAACAGCAAAAATAAAAATGGTTAAATTTACAGAATTTTAAGTCTATTTGAGTTAACTTTTATTTAAGCCGTGTTTTCGACTTAACTATATCCGTTAACTCATAAAAAAAATTTTAAGTTCGTAAAACGCGTTTAATATGAAAACTAACATATGACTTTTCGTATGCATGTTAACTTTCAACACGGATAATTATCAACGTTGAAAACTCAACGTTTATACATTTTCACATCTAACGTAACTTAATCGCGTTACTTCCTAAAAACTTTTGCTGACGTACGTTCGATTATAACGAAACAATTAAAAACATAACGTTTTTACAATTTTTTTGTACTACAATCGGTTTAACGTAGATTTGCTTTAATTACTTAACGTTGATAGGCATGAGACAAAATACAGCTTTAATTAAAAATTACAAGTTGTAATGTAAGGTCTACAGAAAATTTTGCTAAATATAAGTATACAAAAGATAGCGAAAACAAATTTATAAAATGCTTGTTATTTTTAAGTTGAATATTTGTTCAAATACTAGTAAACTGCAGATTTCAGAAGCCTAGATTTTTATTTGTATTAAAAAAAAGCGAAAAAAACACTGAAAATTTTGATTTTTTTGTGATACGTTTAGTCTACTAATTATTTAGCAAAATTTTTTGCTTATTTTACCATTTTTATTTTTTTTTGGTATTTACAAATATCAGCAGAAACTCGAAATACAGAGTGGTGTAGAGGTATAATTCTTCCTTATTCCATGATCACAAATTGTTCCCCTTAACTGATTTTTTTACAACCTGAGGCAAAAACGCCAAATAGCTTTTGGTGTTAAAAATAAGTCTTTTGGAATATTTTTCTTAATCTCTAAAAAAATTCAGCTACGAAGTGTCAACTTACGGCCGTCGATGTATAGAAACTTATACATTGTGAGACTTTATACTAATTATGCATAATTTACATTTTGACATTTGATGTTGTCATCGTTTAAGTTGTAATTGTAATACATACACATGTTAACAATTTTTGATTAATTTTTGCAACAAATAGTCTCCCTTTCCTAATTACATACACTCAAAATAATAAGTCTATTGCCTGAACAGAAAAATTTGTTACTTTAACAAAATTTATTCCTCTTTTTTGGCTTAAAATAAAATTTATTGATTTTAACACCTTTTTTTGTTAAATTTAACAAATCTAAATTTAAGTAAAAAATTTGTAAAACTACAATTTTATCTGTAATTATACTGAGTCGTAGAATTTATTCAAAGTTAGGGTCTCTGGAACCTCCCCGGGTCTAGTTCATATCATGTGAGGGCATATAAGGTCACTCCGTAGGAGCAAACATTTTGCCCGTTTTGCTCTATCTCGCTTAGTTTCCGAGGGTTCAATGCCCCACCAAGGTCCATTTTTGGATAGAGATAAACCCTTTCGCTGGGGTACTACACGATTAGGGCTAGACGAAATTTTCATAAATTTTGCTCTATCTCTCTTAGCTTTCGAGATATGCGCTATTTTAGAAAATCGGGAAGGAAACAAATACGGCCATCTTTAAAACTTCGGATACATTGGTGGCGCTATCTACCGGGTAATAACAGTAACATGAAAATATTATATTTTAACAATAAAATTTGTAAAATTTAATGAATGGGTTCTTAAAAATTAGTTTTAAATAATTTTAACAATTAACACTCAAAATTAGTTAAAGTACTGAGGATTTTTAGTATTGTCCCAGTGTAGAAAATCATTACCAGATATGTGGTTATGTAACTACATACTTGGTAATGGTAACTAGTTACTTTTGTTATTACATTTCTTATTACCTTTATATGGCGATGTCGCGAAAAATAATGAGTTGTCGTTACACACTAGCATACGAAAAATCAAAAAATATATCGTTACCTATGTGCTTACCAGTACTGACAAAAATAATGAGTCTAAAAATAGATTTTCTAAAAAATAAATTATATAAAAAAAAATATTTTTTATTGTATTTTTTTTTTAAATAAAATTTGCTGGTGCGGGAATCGAACCTGGGTCTACAGATTGCCAGTCAACAGCTCTACCATCTGAGCTATATCGACATGTAATATTTAATAGATAAAAACACAATTGACCTGCTGCACACAAGTAAGCTTACTCGCCAGCATACAAAAAATCAAAAAATATGTGGTTAGATATATCCTTACCAGTATTTAAAAAATATTGAGTCTAAAAATAGATTCCAAAAAATTTTCAAAAAAATCTAAAAAATTATTTTCTATTTGAAATAATGATAAAAATAAGTCATTATCAGTAACTCATTATTATATGTTTTAAAATAATACAGAAGGTAAGTGGGTGTCATTACTGGTAGTCCAAAAAATAATGATATGTCATTACCGTTTCTACACTGGGGTGTTAAATTTAGATAACTAAACTCTTTGCTTAAATCAGTATTTCAACTAAAAATTTGTTAAAAACTAGTCAAATCGATTTAAAACCGGCTTGACAGATTTTTCTACTGACGTATTATTTTAATTGTACACGTTACACTTATTCCTTAACATGGAAATGAGTTCTGCGCGAATAACTGGGTCTTTTTACTCTTTTTCATATAAAATAACTAGAGTTTGAATTTAACGTCAATTTCGCTTAACCACGGTTGCGGTTAAAATTGGTGAGATTATCGCGGTTAGCGGTTAATCGCACTCAATATAAATACATTTTTAACTTAATTGTTTAACACAAAATTAATATATTTTAGCCTAACAACGGCAAAATTATAAAAAATTATTAAAATCCAAAAAAAAAAAACAACAAAATTAAAAGAAAAAGTTGAATTCGAGAAGAAATTTTTATGAAAATCGGTTGAATATACATAAACTTTTGCAGATCCCCTTTTCTAGAATAAGATTAAATAAGTAATGAAGAATAAAAAAGTATACTGACTAAATAATACTAAAATTCATATTCTTTTCTATGAGACAAATAAATAAATGTTAAAAACTAAATTTAATTTATTAAATCAGTAGCATTTTGGGATGAGTGCCACCCAACGAAGCCACAATGGGCATTTCACCGATGATATCTCTTACGCAACTTGCTTCATTTAATTTTAATATCTACCCTTGCGTATTGCACAACCCTTTGTGACACAGTGCCAAAGCCTAAAAAGTTAATCTGGCATTGGAATTATCCATCCCCGAAAATAGTTTTACATATTGTTATCAAACAAGGCAGATCTGCATTGTGGTTCACTCCAATTTGGATGAAATTTAGAATGTGTTAGAAGGTTCAAAATAAATTGACCCGTATTTTTATTTTTGGACAATAATATGCTTTAAAATTGTTAGGAGCTTTTTTATTTTTTTATCTTCTTCTTTATTTTTTTTTGATGTATATGGGTTTATACCTACAGTTGTTTTTTTAACAAATACTAGAAATGAACCACACTGAAGACCTCCCTTGTGAAGATAGAATAAGTTAAGTTCCTCAATAATATGCCAAGCACAAATGCTTTCAATGAGCATTTTTGTTTAAATTAAATTTCAAGCATAATGACCTTAAGTAACCATAAGCTTGGTGTGTGGGAGAAAAAATCTTTTTTGATTTTTATCTTCTTACTTAATTTTCGTTTTATACCGTCACACTTAAGCTAATTAGTTTAAGTTCTTTAAATCAAATTATAAAATTTACTTACAAAGTCCAGTGGGGAAATGGTAATATGATATATTTATTTGTGGACTGCCAATACACTTAAAATAATATATGAGTAAAAAAATCTGTCAAACGGGTTTCAAATCGATTTAACTAATTTTAAACAAATAGTTGAAACACTAATTTAAGCAAAGATTTTAGTTATCTTCATTTAACATAATACTAAAAATCCTCAGTAATTTAACTAATTTTGATTGTTAATTCTCAAAATTAATTAAAAATAATTTTTTTCGTTAAATTTTACAAAACTCATTGTTAAAATATAATATTTTCATGTTACTTTTATAACCCTGGTAGATGGCGCCACCAATTTACCCGAATTTTTAAAGATGGCGCTATTTCTTTCCCTCCCGATTTTTTAAAATGTCCCATATCTCGAAAACTAAGAGAGATAGAGAAAAATTTATGAAAATTTCGACTACCCCTAACCGTACAATACCCCAGCGAAAGGGGTTATCTCTATCCAAAAATGAACCTTGGCAGAGCCTTGGACCCTCGGAAATTTTTAATTTAAAAATTTTCCACTGCATATCTTGAAAACTAAGCGATATTGAGCAAAACGGCCAAAATGTTTGCCCTATACCCCCACATGATATGGACTAGGCCCGGGGAGGGTCCCGAGACCCTAAATTTGGATCAATTCTACGACTCAGTATAATTACAGATAAAAGTGTAGTTTTACAAATTTTTTACTTAAATTTAGATTTGTTAAATTTAACAAAAGAATTTGTTAAAATCAAAAAATTTTATTTTAAGCCAAAAAATAGGAATAAATTTTGTTAAAGTAACAAATTTTTCTGTCCAGCCAACAGACTTATTATTTTGAGTGTAGGTTTGAGGTTAAGAAGCAGAATAAAGATTTTTATCTGAAAATTATAATCATTAATTTTTAAATCAGAGTTTGTGCCTTTTTTGTCAGTGATTTTCTATTAAATTGTTAATTGTTTATATTTTTATTAAGTGTACTCACGATGGGTATTGCAAACGATGCAAACGTTGCAAATTATTGCAAAAAAAAACAACGATTGCATCAAAACAACAACAAAATGTATGTATTTGAAATTTGCTTTATTTTTCTTCATTTGCAATAAAAAAACCTTTAGCAAAAATCACTTTGCATATAAGCTAAGTTGCAATAATAAAACAGAGTCTACTAATATTAATATTTTGTGCAGATTTTTAAGTATAATTTGTTATTTTCAATAAGCTAAATGTTAACTTAAATATAACTAAAATTTTGTAAATTTACTAAAATCAACGGAAATGGTTGCTGAAAATAGTAAACTGCTGATTTCAGACTATTATTATTATTATTCGTTTTAAAAAAATTACAAAAAAGCTTTCAAGATTTTAAATTTTTTTGATTTTTTTAGTCTACTAAAATTATTTATTGCTGATTTTAGCAGGTTAAGTTGTTATTTTCTGTTAACCAAAGTTAATCAGATATAACTAAAATTTTGTATATGTATTTAACAGTTTGGTTTTTGCTATTCTTATCATACTAATATTTTACAAAAGTAATCTGATTGCATTTTTTTATGCGTGAATATTTTTAACTAATTTTTAGTAGTTTTAACTAAATTTTTACGTTTTTCTATTGCTGTATGATTTAGATATAACATGAGTTTTTATTTGTCAATTTATAATGATAAAAAAATTAAATTCAAAAAATTTTTGGTACTATAGAGGTCGAAAAAGGACTATTTTTTAACCTGGTTGGTACTATTTTAAAAATCCCATTTATCATCCCTGGTTGCCGACCTCTGACATAAAGAGAGCAAAATCAAGATTCCACAGTGTTGCCAATAGATTATGCAATATTTCAAGTTGTCCAGTAAAAATCAAAAGTGTTTTGATTCACTACATAACATTGCTCAACCTTCAATTCAATACACACACGGTCAATATGTTTGCACCACTTGGAGAGTTGTACCATAATATTTCAAATGTATGGACCGCTTTAGGAACATTATCTCGCATGCCAGCAGTGTTGCCAAAACTTTTTTAGGAAAAAATGTTAGATTTTTTGTATAACAATGCTAAAAAATGCTAAAAACTAAAAAACTATGCTAGAAAAAATATGGTAAAAAAATTTTATAAAAAAATGTTTCGATTTGTTTAAAAAAATACTATTTTAGTGACTTTTTACAATTAGACTGAAAATAAGTCTTCTCTAATTATGAATTCAGTTCATTTTATTAACTAAAATTATA
Source organism: Leucophora obtusa (assembly GCA_949987735.1). Lineage (NCBI taxonomy): Eukaryota > Metazoa > Arthropoda > Insecta > Diptera > Anthomyiidae > Leucophora > Leucophora obtusa. The sequence continues at coordinate 106,789,963 of OX465295.1, read as the reverse complement.
TAAAAGAAAATTAAAAACAACTCAAAAGTTAACTCTTGTAAAAAAGTTCAAAAATCATTTACCGTTAAATGCATGATCTCTTCAACCATTTTTTCATAATTTCTGAGGGCGTGACATTTCAAGGTAAATACCAAAAAAAATTATTTTTAAAAAAAAGGTGATTTTTATTGAGAAATATGTTTTTTTGCCAAATTTCTAAATTGTGATTATTTTAACGTGTATGAAAAAAAAAACAAAAAAAATTCTTTAAATTGTAATTTATACATTTATTGTCGCCAAACTGAATTTTATTGCGAGAATACCACTTTAAATATTTAAACAAATATTTTTGAATATTACACTTTTTGTAAAAAAACGCGTGTTTTAGATTTTTCACAAATATACAGAGCAAAACCAAGATTTTTACTCTAACTGTAACTCCATGCATTCAACTGTGTCACTGAAAATTTTTGTTATCTTAAAAAGTTAAAGGCGGATAAACAAAAGTACCCCAAAATGTTTTATTTCTGAAATAGGTGGTAATGTGGAATACTTTGGCGGGTAATATGAATATCCCATTCTGCCTTAATTTATCTACTCCAAATTAATTTAATGGTTTTTATTGCACGCTCTGTTTACCGTTTTCAAATTTCTGCATCTTTGGGCTTACCTGCTTGAAATTCTTTAAAAAAATTATTTCCGCGATCAGTGTTAATACTTTTTGTGGTGTCTGTTAACGTTGTAAGATTTTTGGTATGATTAAATGAAAAGTGTACAGGTGTTACAGTAAAAAAAATCAAAATTCACTGAAATTCTTAAAAGATAGGAATTTATCACAAACGCTATTCACATTACCCTCTACGACCCAAACCTAAAAAAAATCAATAAAAATTGCAGAATAAAAACGAACCTTATCAACATTTTGCAATTCTATAAATTCTATTTTAAACTCTATTTTTTAAATTATTATTATTTTTTTTTTTTTACCAAAAATTGGAGTATTTTTGTGCAAAATCCAGTGTTACCATATATATTTTTAGAAAAACTGCAAATAAAAACTGTTTCTTTATAGAAAAACTGTTCTTCGAAAATATTTTAAAAATCAGAAGAAATTCTGGGATCCCGAAGTATCCTGGGACTAAAATATTATCCCAGGGTGTCAATTTTCAAAATATCGAGATTTTAATAGTTTTATTGTCTTTGGCATTTATAGTAATCGTTTTTTTGCATAGCCTCCTAATAAAACCTTTTTTTTTAAAGAATTTTGGTCTCCTAGGCCCGAATCTGAAGTTAGAAAAAGTTCATCGAATCACCCTTCCGAGATTGACCCCTAACTTAGGATAGAATACTTTACTGGTCAGTGTTGTACTTCAAAATATTATTTATTAATTTGCGTTCCACATAAAATTGATATTCATTTGATTGAGTATTGTTATGTCGGGAATTGTTTGTTTAAAAAAATTACGTTTTTGGAATTGTCCTTGATCATAATTGAAAAAATAGTAGGAAATTGTTATTCAGAATTGGCAAATATTTATTTTAAAAAAATGAAAAGTCAATTTTGGGCTTTCTCGATGAGACATTGTTTTAATTTTTTCAAAAAATATAAACTTCTAAATGATCTTAAAAGTTCGGCTAAAAAATGTCCGTCGGGTCTATGACTTGTCAGATATGGCTTAGCCAATTTTATTCCGTGCTAATTTTTTATGAAATTTGTTATAAAAATGATTCGTTTTTCCAGTAAGAATATTTTGCAGTATTATATTGGTATTTTTAAATTTATTTATGTTTCGATTTGTACCTAATTTCTGACAATTTGAAAGTTTTACTGTAATTTTTGGGTCATATGCATAACCATTTTCTAAGTTTATAAATGGCTTATAAAACAAATATTTTATACAAAATTCATTTTATAATCGTGTTATAAAGTTTTCAAATTATTATGCATACCCGGTGAAAAATGTCCATATATGAACATTTATGGTTCAACCATATATGTATGGATCCGAAAAATGAGGTAACACCTAAGTATATGTTCATATATGGACATATATGAACATATACATTTATTAAATATATGCGAACACATGCGAACGTTGCTGTCTTTTATTATAAGGTTGTACGATAGATATAAATTTATGTATGACATCCAGATTAGGCGCTACATATGTTCCTTTTTTTATTCATGGCATTAAATATAATTCCATATTTATCCAAGTATGAGTTCATTTACATATATGGAAAAATGTATTCTTCGAAATATGTTCATAAACAAGTCCCTTTTGCATAAATTGAATAACATATACTTTCATATTTGTCCATATATGAGTGCCATTTCCATATATGAAATAACATATGCTTCCATATATGTCTGTATATGAAATTTTTTCCATATATGGAATCACATATACTTCCATATATGTTCATATAAAATCCATATATGTTCTTAAAAAATCCATATTTGTTCATATGTGTCCATACATAAACCATATATGAACATGTTTGAGGTTATATGAACATTTTTCACCGGGTAAACACTTTTATATTTTAATTCATAAATTTTAGTTAAAACGAGTAAAAAGGTTAAAGTCGGGCATGCCGACTATACAATACCCTACACCAGTCTGGTTAAAAGCCAACTAATGTTTGGATCCGAAATTCGAATGGGTTAAAATGAGGCTTGTGTCAAAATTTTCTATAATGTGAGTCAGCGCACCAAATTTCTTTAAAATATCTTAATATTTGCGACCTGCAGTTTGTAACCAAGCCAATTTTGGGGGGACCCTTATATGGGCACTAGTTCTAAACATGGACTGATGTTCACCAAAATCAATAGGCTTCGTCCTTGGGCCAACATAGGTCTATGTACCAAATTTCATCAAAATATCTTAATATTTGCGACCTGCAGCGTATAAACAATATAATTTTGGTGGGACCCTTATATGGGCACTAGGTCTAAACATGGACCGATGTTCACCAAAATCAATAGGCTGCGTTATTGGGCCAACATAGGTCTGTGCCAAATTTCATCAAAATATCTTAATATTTGCGACCTGCAGCGTATAAATAGTATAATTTTGGTAGGACCCTAATATGGGCACTAGGTCTAAACATGGACCGATGTTCACCAAAATCAAACTTATTCGTCCTTGGGCCAACATAAGTCTGCGTACCAAATAAGGTGGGTCTACGACCAATATTTTTTGGTGTTACAAACATCAGCACAAACTTATAATACCCTGACCGCATAGTGGTGTAGGGTATTATAACAAGTTTGATTTTGGTGAACATCGGTCCATGTTTAGACCTAGTGCCCATATAAGGGTCCTACCAAAATTATACTCTTTATACGCTGCAGGTCGTAAATATTAAGATATTTTGATGAAATTTGGTACACAGACCTATATTGGCCCAATAACGCAGCCTATTGATTTTGGTGAACATCGGTCCATGTTTAGACCTAGTGCCCATATAAGGGTCCTACCAAAATTATAATGTTTATACGCTGCAGGTCGCAAATATTAAGATATTTTGATGAAATTTGGTACACAGACCTATATTGGCCCAATAACGCAGCCTATTGATTTTGGTGAACATCGGTCTATGTTTAGACCTAGTGCCCATATAAGGGTCCTACCAAAATTATACTGTTTATACGCTGCAGGTCGCAAATATTAAGATATTTTGATGAAATTTGGTACATAGACTTATGTTGGCCCAAGGACGAAGCCTATTGATTTTGGTGAACATCGGTCCATGTTTAGAACTAGTGCCCATATAAGGGTCCCTCCAAAATTATATTGTTTATACGCTGCAGGTCGCAAATATTAAGATATTTTGATGAAATTTGGTACATAGACCTATGTTGGCCCAAGGACGAAGCCTATTGATTTTGGTGAACATCGGTCCATGTTTAGAACTAGTGCCCATATAAGGGTCCCTCCAAAATTATATTGTTTATACGCTGCAGGTCGCAAATATTAAGATATTTTGATGAAATTTGGTACATAGACCTATGTTGGCCCAAGGACGAAGCCTATTGATTTTGGTGAACATCGGTCCATGTTTAGAACTAGTGCCCATATAAGGGTCCCCCCAAAGTTGGCTTGGTTACAAACTGCAGGTCGCAAATATTAAGATATTTTAATGAAATTTGGTGCGCTGACTCACATTATAGAAAATTTTGACATAAGCCCCATTTTAACCCATTCGAATTTCGGATCCAAACAATACACCGGACTGGTGTAGGGTATTGTATAGTCGGCATGCCCGACTTTAACCTTTTTACTCGTTTTAACATACGTTACCAAAATAAACAGCCCTAGCCAAAAAAAATGCAAAACCAGTAGAAAAAGCACTACAGTAAATGATCTAGATGTAGGTACTTCTTTTTTAACAGAAACACTAATGATTTGAAGACTGAGTTGTCATAGCAAGGAGTACTGCCACCTCAACAATTTTTCGGTACTTTTTCAAAGAGTGGAAAGGAAGCTCTTTTTCATTAATTGAAAGTTTAAAAAAAAGTTCGCAAAAAAGAAATGATATATTTTTATTTTAGAAAATTTCATTTACTGCAACTCAAGTTTGCTAGAATTTTTCTGGACGAGATTAAATGAAAATTTTCAGTGAACGAAGTTTTTTTCACAAATTAAAAAAAAAAAGATTCATATATTTTATGAATCCAGTTTTAGTGAAGCTTTTCCATTTAGTGTATGTATAAAAATTTTAATAAATAAAATGAAATTTTTAGCAACTTTCTATGGAAAGCTTCAATGCACGACTTCCAGTGAAACTTCATCGGTTTTATGTAAAAACCCATTAATATCATGCAGATAATTCTCTCAGTATGGTCCAACTCTCTACAGTTGATCTATTGTTTGATATGAAAGTTGACTAACGAGATATTGTGTCTTGTTCTCTTCAATAAAAGTACTTAATAAGCAAGTGCAAAAGGTGCACTGCAATTAAATATTTTTTCAGTATAATTTTAGCAATTTTTTATAATTTTTAGACGCAGTAATTAAGTTATTTTTTGGATGTTCAGAACTACTTCGAAAAAGACCAGTAAAAGAACACTAATGACGACTTTGGAAGCAATGAAAGAAGTGGCCTGTAAAGCATGATTTTAATTTTTTTGGCTGGGTATTTAAGGGTGAAAATTTGAAATTCATTTAGTAATTAATTTTCTTCATTCGAAACTGACGGGTGTTAGCATTGAAATTTGACAATTCGTTATTAAAAGCACACCCATTTATTTATTTGACACCCATTTTGGTGACAAACGCGATAAATAGGCATATAAAAGAAAACTAGTGTAATTTTTGACCCCACATTTTTAACCCTAAAAAGTGAGGTTGGGCTGGTAAAGAATAGAGCATGTTTGATAGTTTAAATCAATCTTTTATATACCAAAATTTAATTAAAGTCTGAAAGTTCGACTAAACGACATTATCCTACAACGACATTAGTAACTGTTCGCGTAGTTTTTTGATCACAAGTTGATATATTAACCCTATTTGGATCATGTTACATAAAATAATAATGTTTATCAAGTGTCACACATTTTTCGAGCAGTTTTAAAATTTTAGAAACCTGGAGTCTGAAATTAAGTAAGCTTCATGGGTATTTTTTGTTCCCAGGACTCTAAGGGTTAAAGATAAAAAAAAAAAATAAAGATAATTATAATGTAATAATATCTAATTGATACTTTTTGGAAAATAGTGCAAAATTTAGTGAAAACAGGCCAATTCCCTACAATTATTAACAATATAATCAGTTTTTATAGAATGTCCTGGAAAAGAGTCTCTTGCTATAAAAAATACGAATATTCATTTTTTCAATTTATTTGTTTTTTTCTTTAATTACAAAAATTTTCGAACTAAAGTTTACTCTGGAGACATTTGCTGAGTTTGGGGATCCTCAAGCTCTTCATGATCATATTAAAATGAATCAACTTATATATAATTCTAAAAAAATATCAATAAGATCAAAGTCCCGATACTAATATAATTGGACTTTATTTTATTAAATTATACGAGTATTAATCCATTTTACGAATTAAATTGAATAAACATTTTTTCACAGGTCAATTTTATTTAGATTTTCAGTGGAGTGCACCATTCCAACATGACCTTAGAATAATTTCACAGCGCAATAAGAATTTGAGGCGCGAAATGAAAGAAAAATTCCAGAGGATTTTGCAAAGTTAGCTTGATTTTGCATTTTATGGTCTCTTGAATTATTTGTCTGGCGCGAAAAGGCAAAAATGTTGCTCATTTTAGAGTTAGGAACTCTCTCGCGTTACGAATAAGTTAAATTTCAACTGTTCTTTTCAGTTCTTTTATTTTATTCGGAATTATCAACCAAACTATTGACATAATATAATCTTATACTGATAGAAATAATCCTATAAAAATTGGTAAATTGGTAAATTAAGGGGCCTTTACGAAAAACTGCTAAAATTAGTATATTCTTTTTGCTACATATTTCTAAGATAAGAACAGTAAAAACGCAACCGTTAAGTAATATTTGAATTAAATTTTGGTTAATTGAAGTTGAAAATTTACCTTGATAATATCGGCGAAAATGTTGCTGAATATTGTAGACAAAATGCAGCAAACGAACTGTTAATTATTGAAAATTTAATTTATATTTCAGTTAAATTTAGTCGAATACATACTACTTATAATGGCCTATCCTGCTATATTAATCAGGAATATTTGTTAAGATGATCTATTTTTATTCGCATTACGAAAAACCAAAAAAAAACTTTAAAAATTTAACATTTTTTGTGATGTTTTAGTGGACTAATATCCAGAAAAATTTTTGCATATTTTAGCAGGGTAAATTGTCATTTTCAGTTATGTAAAATCAGGCACTATCCACGGCTCTCATCTGAAAAACTGAACTGGTTTTAAGAGAGTTTCAATGTAAAATAACAAAAAACGTGAAAAAGTGGTATTTTTAATTAATTATTTTTTTTGTTTTTAAGCAATTTTAATTAAATTGTAAAGTGCACTTGTTGTTTGATATGTTCTCTGCATTAGTTTTGCATAATTAGCACAAAATTTTGCTTATTAATATTAAAAAATGCGCGTTAAAAAAAAATACTAAAAACTGTTTCTCTTAAAACCAGTTTGCATATAAAATTAAAGAGACTTTTTAACAGCAGTTGAGGCTGGTGGTTTGTCTTTAGTCTATATAGTCGTTGTTCAAATAAATACATATTTCAAGCGGCCATCAAATTAAAATCCGAGCTATATTTGCAAAACCCATTGAGGGTTTTGTTTTAGCGAATAGTGTTCTCTCATTTCTTTTCTTTTAATTTATTTTTATCGGGAAATACATTAATTGCATTAAAGCAATTAAATGTGCTACGATCCCAAAACTTATTTGAAAAATTGTAAAAAATGATCCGGATTTCATTCTTGCCTACGGAAATCGCCGGGGGACGAAATTTTTAGAATTTCTATAAATATTTGTTAAGTTATATTATAAACTTAATGAGAATTTCTCGCTCTCGTCTAGGAGCGTTATTTAACATTTAAAATATCAAAGAAAAAACTAAAACAACAACAAAAAACTTTTTCATTTCGCATTAGAAACATTAAAGCTGACGCGATGATCATTTAGCAAGATCTTCTAAAACCACGGAATCTCTTTTTGTTAAATATACTGCAAGAAGCTTATTGGGATAAATCCGAATTTATATATTTATGAGCTAATTAATAAAAGAAATGTATTTGGTATTTAAAGCTTGCTATAGTTAAAGTACATATTTCGCTTAATAAAGAGTTATTAGAAATCTTGATTCATAATCGTATTTTAACTATAAATTAATTTTTCGATTTGATACTGGCAACACTATTGTTTATTTTCTCTCTTCTCCCAAATAAGTCGTAAGTGATTTACAAATTTAGTAAACGATTGACTCGGTAATCGGAAGTGAAAATGTATTTCCTTAAATTAGAGAACTAATGATGTGCTAAGATAAATTTAAAATCCATTAAAAAATTTTTTTTTTATTTATAAAGCAAAGCAATTGAAATGTATGTAAAAAAGTAATTTTTTAGAACATATTATTCAAAGCATACAAAAGTAATCGAATTTCGAATAATGTTTTGACAGTCTGTACATCACTATTGTTTTGTTTTTCTTTTTAATTTTATTATTACATTTTTTTGGAAATTTTTTCGAAAATGGTCATTGGCTATGCAATTGTTGCAGTTTTTTCAGTTTGATGGATGCAGGTTGTTGGAAGCCACACATTCTAGGGATGGGATGGCTTTAATAAATCATTTCATGCCTGAAAATGAAATAATTAACAATTAAATGGTGACTTCCTCACTTCAAACTTTAAAAAAGGTTTAAAGTTAGTGAGTACCAACTATAAACTTTTATTATTTTCTTCATTATTAAGCAAATATGAATACTGTTTTTCACAAATTAGCTTAAAATCCTGCAATAAGACTGTTGTAAAAGTTTATGAATTAGACCATTAGTTTACAGTGACTTTCAAAATAAATTTCTTACAAGGCACGCTCTTTCGTGAACAGTTAATAATTTAAATAAAAAAAATATAATTATAAAAATCCAACATTATAATGGGTGGAAACAAATTTAAAATGTCGAGTTATTCTTAACATAAACAAAAACAGTTACTATCCGAGTAAAAAAAATTGATCTCGCGCAATATCTAATCATATCCAATTTGATATTGTTTAAGATCTGCTGTAATATCTAGCTGATCCAATTAGATCTCAAAATTGGGTGTATCCAATGATATCGTATTAGATCCCATTGTATATATGGGGATAAACTAAGATCAAGTTATATCTCAAAATTGGGAGGTCCAATGATATCTTTGGGGATAAACCTAGATCTAATTTGATCCGAAAAATGGCGGATCGAATTAGCTTCAGTTATATATTTGTGGATAAACTTAGATCTAATTTTATCCGAAAAATGGCGGATCGAATTAGATAGAGCTATATATTTGTGGATAAACTTAGATCTAATTTGATCTCAATTTTGGCAGATCGAATTAGATCTAGCAATATATTTGTGGATAAACTTAGATTTAATTTGATCCAAAAAATGGCAGATCGAATTAGATCCAGCAATATATTTGGGGATTAAGTAAGATCTAAATATATCCAAAAAAAATGACAGATCAAAAATTAGATCCAGTAATATATTTCGGGATTGCGTAAGATCCCGAGTAAAAAAGTTTTGATATAATCACATATTATTATATCTAATTGCATATAGTAACTTATAGTTACATATGGCCACATATGCTTTTAAATTCAAGCATTTATACTTTTATATAGTCATATATTAGATATTTTTTCCTCAAAGGTTTTAATATGGAGACATATGTGATTTTATATTATTACATACTGGCCTACATATATATGTATGTGCTATATGTAAGTACATAAAGTAACATATAAAAGATATAATTACATATACGTTTATATATAATTTAGTATGATACTATACATAATAATATAAAACTATGTGGATCCATATAAAAAATATTTTATAATTTGTGTTAGTTATGATTATATATTGACGAATATGAACCCATATACAAATTATAACGTTCTTTATAAAATCATCTATAATTATATATCATCCCACATAGGCATTTTTTTCAAAGTGATTTTATATAAAAATATATAAGGTCCATATAAAACCGCATTATATTATATTTGGTTCCATGTTATCAATGATTTTGAACTAGTTTGAGATTTAGTAAATACTAGGGATTGGCGCGTGACACGAAATGTTCGTGAGTCACGTTATTCACACGTGATCGTGAGTAATAATTACTATACTTAAGTGATTCGTGCGTGAGCGTGAGTAAGAATAATCCGTGCATGATTCGTGTGTGAGTTTATTTTTTGCATCATATGTTTTTAGTAATTTTTACTGTTTTGCGTGAGAATTTTCTGATTGTAAGTTTTTAATATACTCATGTGTGCTGAGTAAGAAACGAAATGCTCGTGCGTGAGTAATTTGTTTTTGTTTAGGAGCATGAGTCAAAAATGGCTTACGCACCCATAACATTAACAACACTGAAGCTCTAATACGAAATTCTCTATTCTATAACTTACACTTGACTGATTTTTTATATTATATCTTGGTTGTATATAGGGTTTTTCTTTTCCCGGGACAGCGGGATTTTTTTCTGAATTTCCCGGGATCCCGGGAATTCCCGCTCAATAGAAAATAAATAAATCCGATATATGTTGTACTTGAAAAACTCGATTTCTATTAAAACACCGTCCGACAAAGTTCATCTTTGGTTGTACAAATGACAAAATCTACTTAATATATTCTGAAAGAAGGGCTAAATATAAAACATCCATGACTTCCACTTTTTCTAGAACAGTTCTTTTAACAGTTTAAATCGCGAACTACTATCTAGGAAATATTTTCGTTGTCGTTCTCTGTGCTTTATAAGTTGTCGATCAGAGTTGAATTCCATAGGAATCAGCAAAAACTAAAACAAAATAACAGCAAAAACAGTAATAACAGAAGATAAAAATAGCATTGTTAGAATTTCATTGATGTTAGCCTAATTGAGTTATTTTCTTTCAATTTGCTATTACATTTTGTAATTAATTACACATGCAATTACTCAATTACATGTAATTGTAATTGAAAAAAAACTCAACTACAATTAATTGTAATTGCAATTCAGAAAAGAACAATTACAATTACAAGTAATTGAACATTTTTTTTTATTTAAAAAAATAATTTTTGTATATTGTTAGATATGGTCCTATATAATATGATAAAAAGTATAAGGTTAATATTTAGATATAATTGTATCAAACTATGTCCACTTTTATAACATTTTATATAATTTTATACAAAAAGATATAATTTGATGTAATTGGATGAGGACAAAATTCGGATACAATTGTATCGAATTGCATAAAATTGTATCAAATTGTACCAAATTGTATACAATTCGATACAATATGATACAATAAGACGTTCTCATTTTTCGGATATAATTATATCTAATTACATAAAAGATTATATATAATTAAATATAACTTCATATGGTTCCATATCAATTTTTTTACTTGGGATCTTAACTTTTCCGATAAATTGCAGATCGAATTAAATCCAGTTATATATTTGGGGATTTGGTAAGATCTTAATTTATCCCATAAATTGCAGATCGAATTAGATCTAGCAATTTATTTCCGTATTAAAATGGCAGATCGAATTAGAAATAGCAATATATTTGGGGATTGACATCTAAAACTATCCAGAAAAATGACAGATAAAATTAGATCCCGCATTATATTTGGGTGCTACGTAAAATCTCCATTTATTTGGGATTAAATAAAATCCCAGACAGATATTGACAACAGTTCAAAAAATAATACACTGGCAGAGCACTGATTTTATAAAAATTACAATATTTTGTTAAAATAAGGTTTAAACTCAGAAGGTCTCGAGTTCGATACCGTTCACGGCTATGCATTTTTTTATAAAAAGATTTTCTTTTTATAAAATTATAATTTTATTTTCTATAAATGTTTTTATAAAATTATATTTTTTTTATTAAATAGAATTTAAAAAAAAATAATTTTATTTGCATCTTTTTAACGCCCTACACCATTTACAATTGTATCAATTGTTTTTAAGATTTATCAATTGTATTTCAGAACTAAACAATTGAATTTCAGTTTTATCAATTGTATTTCAGAACTTATCAATTATTTTTCAGATTTATGAATTGTATTTCAGAACTAGTCAATTGAATTTCAGTTTTATCAATTGTATTTCAGAAATTATTAACTGTTTTTCCGAAATTATCAAACTGTATTCCAGAAACTATCAATTGTATTTCAGAAATTATGAAATGTAATTTAGAAATTTTTCTCTATTAACTATGATAAACAATCAACAAGTTCTGAAATAGATTTGATTATTTCTGAAATACAATTAATAAATTTCTGAAATACATTCCATAATTTCCGAAATACATTTAAAATTTCTGAAATACAATTAATAGCTTCTGAAATACAGTTAATATTGTAGTTGCTGATGAGTTACCATATATGACCATATATTGTTTAAATGGCACCATATATGGTATGTTCCCTATTAAAAAAAAACAATATGGAGCTTTATATGGTAATATATAACTTAGAGTCATCCATGTACCATTTGATCCGAAAAATGGTCCGATAAAATTGTATCAGATGTTTATCAGTTTTTATCTAATTGCATCATTTTAGATCTGACCTGATTAAATTATGTGTTAATCAGATGAAATTGTATCAGATTTTTGACCTGATACAATTTTATTGGTTTATATCACATGGTATCAGTTTAGGTCCAAATAGATATATTTGTATACAAAATTATATAGTTATATCCCAATTTTGACCTGATATCAGTTTAAAACTTTGGTACAATTGTATAAGGTAAAAGTCGGATACAATTATATTTTATTTATATAAAATTGAACCAATTATGATCAAACCGATAAAATTGTATCAGGTCAAAAACACATAATTTATTAAACACATAATTTAATCAGGTCAGATCTAAACTGATACATTTAGATAAAAATTGATAAAAATATATCGGGCCATTCTTCGGCTGAAACTGTATATTTATACAGATATAACTTAATCACATATACGACTATATGTAACTATTTTTACTCGGGTTGTTTAAATGATACGATATATCAAAGTACATGGTACTATATATGATAGCATATATTATCATAACTGGAACTGTATTAAAAATGTTGTTCATAAGGTACCATATATGAGCATATATTGTTGAAATGGCACCATATTAGTAATTTTATTTTTATTTTCAGCAATATAACTAATTACAGAATAAAAAATAAATATATAAATATACGACTCTGACTATTGTCGTCAGCCGTTTAACCAATGTTAAATACTAACAGTTCAAGATAAGTGTTTAGTTATTAAATCCCATTATTAAAAAATTTCTGTATTTTAAACAAGTTTTTATATAATTTGCCAAAGAATTCCAACTAACAGTTATTCCATTTAGTATTTGTAAAATTTCGTCTTCAAAATGGCACCATATATGATAATATATGGTTTAAATGGCACCATATTTAGTAATATATTACTTAAATAACACCATATATAAATATATATGGCACTATATATAGAATCATATATTATCATATCTGGAACTGTATTAAAAGTTTTGATCATGAGGTACCATATATGGCCATATATTGTTTAAATGGCACCATATATAATAATATATGGTTTAAATGGCACCATATATGCTAATATATTGCTTAAATAACACCATATATAAATATATATGGCACTATATTTAGTAGCATATATTATCATATCTGCAACTGTATTAAATATTTTGTTCATGAGGTACCATATATGACCATGTATTGTTTAAATGCCACCATATATGATAATATATAGTTTAACTCGCACCATATATATTTATATATTGTTTAAATGATACCATATAAAATTATATATTCCTAAAATGCCGCCATATATATTAAGATATAGCTCTATATACAACTATATATGCAATAACATCAGCCATGCTATGTAATATATAATCATATATACCATATCTAATATTATAAAGGCCGATATCTAATTAGATGAAATTATATATGGCATAATATAAGGAACAATTTTGGAAAAAGACGTCATATATAATTATATATGGATATACATAACGACATGTCTAATTATATATTTTAATATATGCCACATATGATTATATATAATTTTTTTTACTCGGGTATGGACATCAAACACCTTAAAAAAACTTTAGAAAACAGTTTTCGCAATTTGATCTCGCCTCTATTTTATTTGTAAAAATTACAGAAATTTCGACATTGCCTATTTGATAACGACAATAAATAAATAGTTTTGTATTACATTTTTTAAAAATCATTGTTACTTTCGACGTATTGTGTTACGTTCTAAAATTTATCAAATCCGCTTCCCTGCAAACATTTGGAAGATATCTTCCATGAAGATAATAAAGTGATATCTTCTATTTTTCATTTGAATTAAAATAATCAAGTAGTATTTTGAAATTGTCTATCCTTTTATCCTTTTTGAAGATATTTTGGAGTTATTTGGAAAAATCAATTAAAAAATTGTGTTTTTTGTCAAATTTTTTTATGATGATATTGCGGCAATATTACCTTTTTATCATCTGGAATTTAAACACAATTCGTTTAAACTTTTTTAAAATGTTGGAAAAAAATAATACAAAATTTGTACAAAAAATAATTATAAGAAATATTGGACACAAACTCGTTGAAAAATGAAGATTTAGTGCGCGGAAAAAATGGGTATAATGGCAACAAGATAATTAATGTTTTTGTCACTGGATTGTGTATGCATATATTCTTTTTCAGAGTTAAATTTAATAATGAAAATTATAAATCATTTAGTTTGTTTCGAGGATTTAATTTAGCGATATCACCTTTTTATCTTCCAGCTGAGAAAAAATAGCGATATACGATTATTTAGCGATATCGCCGATTTATCATTCAGAAGTATCGCTTTCGTATTGCTTGGAAGTATCGCTATAGAGAGGACATTTGCTCCCGAAAGGGGGATCTTCCGCAATAAGAATATGATTGTTGCCGCAATAAAGTTTTTCTTGCAGGCGATACGTTTGCGAAACATTTTCGTATTGTAAAGTTTGAAGGGATATATTTTTAGTTTAATCAACTGCGACTGGGTTTTTTGCGTCAGTCTTGTGACTAGGTGCTTTTGCTTCATTCTTGCGACTGTTCTGTTGCGTCGGTCCTATGTCACGTCACAAACGGCAATTGACTCCCTCCTAGGACAACCCCATGTAAAAGTTACTGGTCCCAGGACCGGTCACCTGACGTGTCCCGTGATCGGCTTCTTTTCCGACTGGGCTGGTATAGTCACATATGGCACTCTTCAAAAAATTACTTAAATAGACGAACTTCTTAAGGATTAAAAGGATATACGAAAATACTCCTTGCAAAAGGTTATTAAAAAACAAAAGAACCACAAAATCTATCTTAAAAGTACACTCACAATTTTTTCGACTTATTTAGTACCTACACGTTATGATAAAAAAAAGCTTTAGAAGTTTTACTCGTACTATAATAACCGAGGACTTTCGTTGGGACACCCTAATATATGTACATTAGACCGGGTCGATTTGTGGGGAGGCAAAAAAATCGCCCATGGCTCAGGGAAAATCGTATTCTAGGGATCAAAATAAGAAACTTTGCCGAAGGAACCATACCATAAAAAATCACCATTTTTGGCACTTTATTTTATTATTTTTTCTTTATTTTATTTTATTTATTTTTATTATTTTATTTATTTTTTCTCCTTAGAAATTTATTTAGTCAGAACATATGTAAATGAAAAAATTAATTTAACTTAGTAATAGAAAAGAAAATAAAAAAAATTACTGTTTGAAGTCTTTTTTGCTTTCAAGTCTGGGCAATTTCGCACGGCTCTCTAATGTCATCGCCATAACATCCTCTACATTTTCCGGTATAACTCGTTTGGAAACGCTAGCTAGCAATTGAACTTGTCGTTCTGTTTCTTGTATGTGTGATGGAATTTTTCGATCATTAAACGGTGGATCATCTTGATTTAAATATTCTTTCAAAGTATCGTATGGAATGCTTCGCGTGAATGGTGGTTTAAATACGTCATTTATGTCATTCATATTGATCATTTCCGTGTAACTTGTGCAATAAAAGTTTATATCTGGTTTTTTATAAACTCTAAGTCCCGTTGGGTCGTCAACATCGGTTCGATAGCGTAGAATTATCTTGATAGCACAGTCGCGCTTTTCTTTGCTATCATCAAACAACATTGATACAAGATATTTTCCGAATGCGCATAATATGAATTATCTGTAATTACTTTATTGACAATTTTGCGTAAACGAGGTTCTAGAAATCTTGACCAACTAATGAATTTGAAAAATAATCTACTACCGTACACAACAGAGCTGTAATACTTGATATTGAAGTACATTGGCACATAACATGTAATTATAAATTCAACCAGTATTCTTAAATTTGCATCTGGATTTTCCGTTGTCACATATAATCGTAATAGTCTAGCGGCCTTGGTGAGCCACCGAGAATGTACAATTTTCCCTGGTTTGATGTTTGCCAGATCCGCTGAAACCACGCCGCTAGAAATTGCATGGGCCATGTCGTATAAGTACTTGGAATCGGTGGAAAATTCAATTTTTTCTGGAGCAGGGGGCATATTTTTCAACTCAATTTTCTGAAAGCCGTCCACCACCTGAAAATATATAAAAATAAAACAATTAAAAACGGTTGACAATTATAATAAATGAGTGATAGCAATAACTTACCGGAAGAGTTTCACAAGTTTCGATTTGACGGCTCAATTTTCCGGTTGCCGATCTTGGTCCAGTGCTGGTTGATTTATCCAAAGCTTCAAACAAATGCCGAAACGGAAGTTCGTTGAAGTGTAGAAGGCAAACGAACCAATGCAATGGTCTTTTTAACAGCAATTCGAATCGTCGTATAATTCCACCGTTTGGGCCAGTGTTTGTTGGCTCACCGTCAGTGCATATGCCAATTAATGCATCCAGGGATATATTTTTATCGTTGAAAAAATCATTTAATTTGGTTGTTTTGTATTCAGCGGTTTCATGTTCCAGTCTTACGTAACCAATCAATTCAGAATTCGGTTCTCTCAAAATAACAAGATGAGGTTCTTTTACCATTCTAGTATGATACTTCTCATCAATTGTATCTCTCGTTAAAGTATCATCTTTTCTGCCATCGAATGAAAATGCTAACAAATTGGTATCATCTAACCGTTTGCGAAGCACTTCTTGTCTGCATTTCTCTTTTTCTCGGCGAACTTTCGATTTATCCATGATGAGAGGTTTGCCATGGATATCTTTCATTTTAAAATCTTGGAAAAGAGCTGTTCCCATTGCTGATGCTACTCTATCAGGCACGCCAAATCTGTCACATACCAAGGCAAAGTTAAAACAATCGTATCTCTGTGTGTATTGTGAACTTGTGCTTATATCCAAATCTTCTTGAACCGGTGGCGGTGCGTATGTTGAATCATCGGGATCTTGGTATGTTGGCATTGATGACATAGACGTTGCTCCTTGCTCTTCAATTTCCATCGCAAATCCATCCATTGTTAGACTTCTCTGATTATGTTTTGATCGTGCATAAACTCTTTGAGGCGTTCGGGAACCAAACCGCATGCACATGGAGCTGCCTTCAAATCGCATTTACATGTTCCAATGAAAAAAATTGTTTCCAGAGATTTTACATACTCTGTAAATTGTTGGGGTTTGTTTCTTCTCTTGATTTGCTCTTGATATTTGTCAAGCAATCTATTCAATTTATTACATACACTTTTTTTCAGCATTATTTCCATACCAAGTTTTTCCCAAATTCCAATCAACTTATCTTGTACTTGAATAGTGAATGCTTTATAGGACAACTTTTTTTGTTCGCTCAAGTAAAAATAATATCTCAAGATATCCAGATGGGTTGGTAAATTAAGATCAGTCAAATCAGTAGACACACCAAAAACAGTAACATCATGCCTGGGTATATGACTCATTGGGTTTTCGATAGTTGTTGATGTTGTTATTGCTTCATCTTGCGGTGTAGAGGATGGTGGATTCATTGTAAACTTCTTGATTTGGAATGATTTTTTTTTTAAATATTTTTTTATCTCAAATTAGCAGTTCACACTTCGAGTTCTTCACAACGACTTAATGCATTCACAAAAACTGTTGCGTTATATATGGTCTAGGAGACGAGGTAATAAGAATGAAATGGTAATTTCAATTCTACCTGTAACCGATTTTGTTGTCAAAACTGCCCATAAAGTACTTACATGTAAATTAAACGTTAATCTGACCACAAATTCTGTTAAGCAAGTGCGCCTTTTATTACTTCTGGAAAATCCTTTATGATAATTTTATGCTCAATTCTACCTGTAACCGATTTAGCTTAAGTAAGTTTACGACATGCAGCTGTGTCTTGTGTCCACACAACCTATTTTACGACCTGCAACAGAACGACACGTTCAATTGCTAACTAGCGTTTCCAAACGAGTTATACCGGAAAATGTAGAGGCTGTTATGGTGACGACATTAGAGAGCCGTGCGAAATTGCCCAGACTTGAAAGCAAAAAAGACTTCAAACAGTAATTTTTTTTATTTTCTTTTCTATTACTAAGTTAAATTAATTTTTTCATTTACATATGTTCTGACTAAATAAATTTCTAAAGAGAAAAAATAAATAAAATAATAAAAATAAATAAAATAAATAAAAAATAATAAAATAAAGTGCCAAAAATGGTGATTTTTTAAAATGTTTGTATGGGGAACCCCCCAGGGGAGTTCCAGGGGGTGTGCCACTGGCATGGGTGGATCGGCCCTCCAAAGTTAGTGGGGGTCGGTCATACATTTGGACTCGATTGGGGCACTCTAAATGGGTCAAAGTGGGATTTTTCAAAACTTGACCCTACGGGACAAAAGTCAACAGTTGGGGGGTAGTAGAATTCGTTTTAGAGGTATGGTTCCTTCGGCAAAGTTTCTTATTTTGATCCCTAGAATACGATTATTAAATCGACCCGCCCTAATGTACATACCATATGGAATTTGAGTTAAATAAATATAATGGACAATGGTTAACTACACCTATTTATCTTAATTTAGTTTAAGTAATAAAAATACAAAATATCCTAAGAAACACAGAGCTACATATTTATTTATTGGAGCACATTTGTATGTACTAAGCTCACAGAAAAAAGTTAATAGAAAAATTTGTAAAATAGTGGGTGATCCAACTTCACAAGTTTTAACTACACCACTACGTGGAAAGGATATAATATTTTACTAAATTCAGTTACATATGTATGTATGTTTTTTTATTATTATATTCTAATAAAAAAAATAGAAGTTAAAAAGTTTTTCCAATAGGGATGGGCAGGTTCTTTTGTTAATTTATTTTTCAGATAATAAAAAGAAAGCACCATGGCAAATTACAGCGTCAGAGAGCACCATTTGCAAATAATAAAACTTTATTACCAAAGTGGGTGATTTCTTGTGGAGTAGTGGGCCGACAGCATCACCGGTCTATACTTCTTCGATAGCGATAATTGCATTGCTATCACCGTCAACAGAGAGCGCTACTGATCGATGATAACTAGTTTCTATTGACCGAAATGATGATACAGATGTGAACGATGCTACGTGCTGATGCCACAAATAACATTCTGAATTAGCGATTTGAGTGCAATCCCTACGTGTAAAGGCATAGGCCCCAAGGGGGCAGGGACCGGTTCTTGATCGGCCTTTTTGTATGAAAGGGACACATCACTTTAATATGGCGTTGTCATTGGAAATGACCAATTGCCTCAGTTTAGACACCCTGTGACACGTAAGGTGGTGTGTCAAAAATAGCTTTTCAAATACACTAATAAAAAATTAAGAATTAAAAAAATCTACTTGGCGTCAAAGTAGGGCTCGATAACACAACCTTCTGCTTGTTAGGCAAACGTTCTACCGTCTGAGCTAATGTTGCTTGTGGATGATGCCTGGCTGATGGTAAAGTTATATATTTTGCTTCTGTTCAAATAAAAAAAACCAACACTACAAGCAAATAAAAATGGAAAAGAAAACAACATTAACACACACACATACCTATAGCGGAAGTGTCTTGAATATGCCCCCGATTGACTCGTTTTTTGCGTTGGCCATAATTAAATTAAAAACTCAATTAAAAAATGAAATTGGCCGCCGCTAGATTTTTGTTTGTGGGGTTTGGTTAAGTCGCAAGTATATGTCAATATGCTACAAACGATCAGTATGCTCAAATTCATTTGATCTATGTGCTAGAGTTATCGAAATTTGGATCTCTCAGGAGCTCGCCACACAGCAAAGCCGTATGATCGCTGTCATATTCCACACATAATGTCGTTGATAATCAAACAATAAATAATTAATTAACTACGAAAATTTTAATATACTTTAAAAAATTAAGATCCAAATCTATATGTTTCTGTTTCCATGCATGAACTAAGATTGAATTAAAATTTGGTAGATTTTACAGTATCTTTTGCTTGTATTTAGCAAACTTATTTTTATGAGTTTATTTTTGCAGACTTATTTCTATGAGTGTTGCATGTGTGTTTGTAAAGAACGAAATGTAACAAACAATTTAGTTCCTCGTTTCTTTTTTTTTTTTTAGCATAGAATATAAATTATAAACAATACATATAAATTGTATTACAGGAAATTACTAATTCTATGAAAAACAAAACTTTTTGTAACAAATGTGCCTTATGACTTGTTCCCACTGGATTCGAATACAAGTAAGTTGTTTATAGTTTTATGAAAACAAATGGAAAATTTGTTTGGAAATAGGGGAAATTTGTTATGAAGTTAAAGTAAATTGCTTTGAAATAAAAGCAATCCTCTCAGTTTGCAAACAAATTTGCTTTGAAATCGGGGAAATTTAGGTAAATTTACCCGATTTCACCGAAGCTTTGTAATTCCTACAAAATTTTGTTGATTTTCAGTATTGTGTTAAATGAAGATAACTAAAATCTTTGTTTCAACTAAAAATTTGTTAAAAATTAGTCAAGTCGATTTAAAACCCGTTTGACAGATTTTTTTACTGACGTATTATTTTAAGTGTAGGCTCGTTTGAAGGCCCATTTAAAGACTGGATATTATTGTTGCTACTACTTTTCAATTTATAAAGCTGCGTTTTGCACATACAACATATTTTATTTGATATTGAAATTTTTAGTGTGTTTTTTAATCACCTGGATTTAGAAATTTTCATACAAAAAAAGGATTTATTAAATCCAAAAAAAAGCTCGATTTAATAAATCCACAATAAAAGCACAAATATATGAAACAGCCTATTAATTTAATGTCAGAAAAAAATACGAATAAAATTAAAAGAGAAACAAAAAAATTGACAAACTAACAAATAAAAGGTTTTTCTTAAATTTTTTTTTATGAAATATGTTTAGAAAAAAAAACTACACCTCACCAAATACATATTTTTCATCTTGGACATGGAGAAATAGCTCAAATAGAAATGGCAATTTTTCACTCTACAGTAATTAATTTAATTAAATCCAATTAGTGAATATTAAATATTGCAATGGAATTTTTCAATTGTGTAAAAATATAAATTGAAGTGATAAAACTGAAAAGGCAGACTGTTTATCGCTGTTTTATGTAAAATATAATTATAAATTAAAAGTTAAAGTAGAATCCTTCATCATCGAATTCGGTATTAAAAATTAGGGTGAAAGAAGTGTCGGACAGAAAATTTTTTTTAAAATAGGAAGAATCTAACCCCATCTGTTGAGCACTTTTAGAAATACTTTTTGGATTTATTAAATCCAAGTGATTAGAAAAAACGGCTTTTATTATTAATTTTAGTCATCCACTGCAGTATTTTTGCATTCTTAGAGTGACTAACTTTTTTAAAACGATTACAACAATATCGTGTATTAATTGGAAACCAATCATATTACAAATATTTTTTAAAGCTTACATAATGGATCGATTACAGACCTATAAATGGAATTAAAAAGCGCTTTCGTTCAAAGAAGTTCTGAAGTTTGCATCTTATAGCCAGTTTTGCTTGTATTACGTCGTTTTGTATATTGGTAATTCCATGTCAAATCAATCAATAGATATAGGGTAGAGGGGGGATCCTTCGCCAGTGGGGCACATACACTAATCCCAGTTTTCCCCGATATTTTGTGTATTTTTCAATTACCTTTCTTTGACATCCACTTTGACGAATTTACATAACATGTGGTCGCAGACAGACGTGTTTTTGTGTTTTTTGGGGTGCCAGCAACCACATTTTGAAATAAATTCCTCAAATCGTGCAATAAAAAAATAGCTTTTCATTGTTAGACCTATGATTTTAAGTTTTCAAATAATACTAATTTGATTTTAGTAAATACTTAGAAAGTATGAAAAATATTAATTTTATGTTAGTGCCTGTCTCTGGAGTACAATCACCAGATAGCCCCTGGAGCTACAAAGAGTTGGTGCATCCCTGCCTAAAATGCTTTATAAGACTTTTCTAAATGTTTGAAATATGTTTAGTCGTAAATTAGGACAATCGTGTTCATTCTTAAATTTATATTAAAGGTTTTCACATGGGGTGTGCTATTTGTTGTTTCATTGTGTCGTCCTAACAAAAAAAAGATTTGTTAAAAATTAAATTGAAAAAATACAACATTTGAGAATAGCACGATACAACATTTTTACGTATGTTTAGTTTCCTATGTTTGAGTGTGCTAACAGATAGAAAACTGAATAGAAAATCGTTGTTAAGCTGCCTACACACTAGGGAACATGGTTGAGGGAACAAAAAATATCAAAAAATTTTGTAAACACGAAACGCACGCTCTCAACACGCACACACACACAAAAGCACTCACACATTCACAAAAAATGCTCTCTTTTTTTAAGTATGTTCCCTAGTGTGTAGGCAGCTTTAAACACAAATAAAAATTTTAACAACTCTGTTTTTTGTTAGGACGATACAACGATACAACAGATAGCACACCCCTTATGAACAACCTAATTAATTATTCAGTTTTTTGTAATTTTGAAGAATCATTATATTATAGTTTTATATTATTATTTTTTAATGTATTGATTAAAAAGAATCACATATATTAAAGAACTCATTCTAAGTTATTTATTTCAGTCATTTAGATATTGACTTTGCCGTATTAACAAATTTTTTTAGTTGAAATTGTATCTAGCTCTTTTGGCGAATATCCCCCAAGTTTGGGGCAGTTACGCCGATTTGGTTTACTTTGAAAATCACTAAAAAAGTAATAGAAAATATGCAAATAATAACAATAAAAATCAAAGAAATTAAAGCCATGATATGTATGTCTTCAATTTGAAAGTAATTTATTCGTTTGCAAAAATCGTTTTCCCAGTATTTATTTTATAAAAATTTCGGTGGTTTATAAAAAAACCACTGGCAAAGATGGGCTTAGAGTGCTATGCCAAGGTTTGCAACCAGTGGTTAATCAGTGCTACCTAGTCAGAAATTGCCACCCGTACAAAAGTCAGTTCACTGGCTTTGTTAAACAAGGTTTGTAGTTAGAAGGTTCCGAGTTGAAATCCTGTTGCAATCAAAAATGCATGGGTTCGATTCCTACAGCCGACAGGTTGTTGAAAAAATTATCATATAGAGACAATCTGACAATAAAATATAAACAATAATACAATTTAATGGAAAATTACTGATGACGCCTGTCCAAAAGAAAAAGGCAGACACTAGATCTAGTCTGATTTGCAGATTAATAATGTGTTTATAACTTTGAAAAAATGTTTATTCTTCTTCTTAACCTCAAACCTACATAACAAAAAAATTTTTTGTTTTATAAATTCAATTTTTTTTTTTTGAGGGAAAGCTCCTTTAAGACCAAAATTTTTTAGCTTTTCCAACGCTGGCATATTAGTCCCAAAAATTGTTTGCCAGTGCTAGCATTTGAACATAGTCAATAGTTGTACAGATGTTATCACTGGTTTATGTGTTTAGCCACCACGTATTATATGTCTCGCTTTCTCAGTGGGTAGAGCTGTCGTCTGCCAATCTGACGACCTGGGTTCAAACCACGGTAGGACTAAAAAAATACATATGAATTTTTTTAAATTTTATTTTGGAAAATATATTTTCAGGCCACCTATTTACTGGTTTGCCAGCGTTTTACCGACGTTCAAAAATTTTGTTTCCCCAGTGCTTTCCCGGCGCTTTTTAAACAGCCGATTCTTTTGTCTAATGATGTTATCATCTTGGGAATGGGAAACCACTTTTTGCCAGTACTTGTACCACCCGTTAAAGTGCTTTGCCATCGCTTTCCCGTTTGTATATTTCTGACTGGGTTATAATTTCAAATCATTTTTAAAAAGAAAATTTGTCATTGCAACAAAAAATTTTATAAAATATAATAGAATTCCGATTCGGGATCATATATTAGTTACCAAATTTGTCTTTTAAATTATTTTCAAATTAAAGAAAGTTGATAATATTTTTATAATTAAATTACAGAGAATAAAAATATTATCATCTTTCTTTAATTCGAAAATAATTTAAAAGAAAAATTTGATAATTAATATATGTTCCCGAATCGAATGAAAAACATTCATTTATCAATTAAAGACATCAATTCTACATATCTTCTAATTCATATAAAATAATTTTTATAAAATTCTTAACTTTTCAACCCATTTTATAACTTTAAAATTGCTGACTTTACGATATTTATTTTTTAGTTTTACAAGGTATTTGCAAAAAGTTTTACGTTTACATGCATGTTTGTTGGGGTTTTTTGCAATGTTTGCACTCATGTTTGTTGGGTACATACTCAATTACACTCACCCATTCATACTCAACTCAAACTGCCCATAAACTGTCTCCCAAGTATTTAATGTTTAAAAACATTACGATGGCTTTATATATTTTTTTATTTCTGTTTTTCTTTACTTCCTCTAAAGATTGAAAAAGTTTGACGTCAAAAATTTGTGAACAAGTTCGAAGTTTTTTAGGATTGTTTTTTTATTCAGTTCTCATTTGGTCAAGTTAAAAAACTCTGGATAATACACAATTCTTTTCGCAAATATATTAAGGCATTAAATTACTTAAACACACTATGATGAAGAACTATTAAGAATTTAAGATTTTTTCCTAACCTAGTGTCTTGACATGCAATAAAATGATAGCAAGCAATTGTCAAAATGCTCTCATCTCAAGTGAAGACACTCAATTTAAATTTTATTGCAATATCATGATATCGCTGACATGCCATCGGATCTTGCAATGATGCCAGAGATCAAATGTCACTTTTAGTTTTCATTTTAATTTTGTAATAGAAAAACAACAAAAAATTTGGTAAAAGGGAATGGAAAAGTGTTTAGTTTTTTATTATTTCTCGGTAAACATTAATGTTTCATAAAATTTGGTGTTTTTCGAAGAAAAATCTATGATATTTCTTATTCATGAAATGGTCAAGTGTTCTCCAAAGTG
Source organism: Leucophora obtusa (assembly GCA_949987735.1). Classification (NCBI taxonomy): domain Eukaryota; kingdom Metazoa; phylum Arthropoda; class Insecta; order Diptera; family Anthomyiidae; genus Leucophora; species Leucophora obtusa. The sequence goes on along the minus strand of OX465295.1, from coordinate 106,764,861 downwards.
GTGGAGAACACTTGACCATTTCATGGCTAAGAAATACTATAGATTTTTCTTCGAAAAACACATGCATATGTCTGTTTGATCACTTCTGAAATTATTCACATAGAGACAATCTGACAATAAAAATACAAACAATAATACAATTTAATGGAAGACACTGATGAAGCCTGTCCATAAAAAGGTAGAAACTAGATCTAGTCTGATTTGCAAATTTAATGTGTTTATAACTTTTGAGGAAGGTTTATTCTTCTTCTTAACCTCAAACCTACTAAATTGGAATTGTATTTTTATTCGCAACCGCCAATTTGATAAACACAAATTATATATTAGCTGTGTTTGTGTTGAAAACCCAAATACCAAAAACTAATAAATTGAAGAAAATTCGTACCCAATTTTTTTTTTGTTATATATTTTGCTTGTGGAAATGTATTTTAGAAGAGATTGTTTGCAATTTGGTTTATAATGACTAAATTAACTGATTCCATTAAGAAAAACCGAAATATTAACACTTTTTGCTTCTCACAAATTTGGTCCAAAAACTTATCACATTTTTTGATTTCACCCATATACATTGTATTACTTGCCATAACAGTTGTTAGAGTCTCGGCTCCCTTAACCGATAATAGAAAAATTTGTTTTTTTAATTCCGGAGGAGGCTGCATATTTTTTTTTACGGGGTGCCCGAAAATAAAAATTCTACCAAAATAATACTGTACTAAAATAAAATTTTATTTGAAAATTTTTAGTAATACGAGTACACGTAGTTACTGCATTATTTTCTGACCTTGGTGTACTCCACTACTAACAAACAAGCAAAGAAACATCCCAGCAGAAATTACTGCTTGCTTGGAAGCAGGTTTGTCAGGGAAAGTTGAGCTGTGAAGCGATTGTATTATTGATGATATCATGCCTGATTTTTGTTCGAGATAGCTCGCGTGAAAGCACTTGTTTCGAGATCCGAAAAGGCATGAATTCACCACTTTTATTTATTGCTCCTGTTTTTCTTTTAAAATGTCGATAATTCATGCCTTCTCGGAAGTGAATATTATAAAGCTTTTCAACTATATAAAATCATGCCTTCTCAAAAGCACAATATTCCTGCATATTTTTCGTGAAGAAAAAATGCCTCTTATTTTAGTAAAACCTTTTATTTTCATTTAAATAACTTTTTTCCGCATTTGAACAATTTTGATAAAAGAACCCCAAAAATATTTAAACAATCAAAATGTATTGCTCATTTCATGCCGTTTTGAAAAGCACAGCAAAAAGCGATGTAAACAATTAACCAACTTAGGCCTTTAATTAGTGCTGTTTACGAAGCTATATATTTTTAGAAGCGGTAAAAGTAGCAGTAAGGAAGCAGTCAACGTTTTCACTGCTTCCACATTTTTGCTGGGATGGCATAGCACAGAAGTGAATAACTTTTATAGAAAATATAATACAAAAATATATGTTTAAGAGCTAACTACTGTATATCAAACCAAACAGCTGGTTATGGAATATACATACAAGTTAGTTAAACCCAAAGAGAATTAAATATTCTTTTTAAAAACTTTTTGATCAAAAATTTTTCTTTAGGGATTAACTAAAAAATGGAAATGGTTAGTTAAATTATTTTTGCTAAGAAATAAGAAGATTAGGACAAAATAGGATATATGATATGTCCATTATTTAATATAATATTGTTAAGACGAAATTGTTAGGTTAGCTTAAGGGGATATCCTAAATTATAGCCTTAAAGAAATCGAAAAATAGTTTTTACATTAATTGGTGGTATTTCTCCTTAGAAATATCATACTTAAAGTTCAAAAAGAAATTCTAAATTTTTCCAAAAAACTTTAGTAATTTTGTGTGTGTAATTTAAATCAGGAAACATAGAAACCAGGAAGAATAAACTAGCCATTCTGCGGCACGTTCGCCGGCTTTTTGTAAAAACTATATTGCGAAAGCTATAGTGTATTCAGTTTGTTCCTCTGTGTTCCTTGCATAAACTTCAATTAATCTTTTCTGAACCTCTTTTTATCGAAAACTTAGTCCGCTGCGTGCATGATGAAGAGCCCAGTTTATTTCTAAAATTCTCTTTTAGATGGACTAAGAAAACCGAAAAAGTTCTTACATTATATTAAGTATAACATACTTTTCGTTTGTTTTTTTAAATTTGGATCAAAATCGCATCTTGTGCGTAGGGGAGCCACTTTAAAAAAAAATTTTTTTTGAGAAAAATTCAATAAAACCTTAAGCATCACATTCTATGTGACTCAAGTTTTGTGATAAATGGGCTGCAACTTTGGTAATGCTTTCGTTTTCAATGCATTATATTTTGAAAAGTACTATCGACTTATGGAAAGAAAAAAAATCGAAATCTTCAAAGCTCTGAATCAGGTTGACCCCTTAAGTTTAAAAAAGGGCAAACAACTTGAAAATGTTTGGCTAATAAAATTGTGTTGATGACGGTAGAATAAAATTTTATTCAATTAAGAAATTCACAGTTTAAATGCTAACGTGCTATCGTTGTAAAATATCATGACTTTTGAAGTTAACCCATAGATATCTGTCAAGTTAACGATAAATGCTTATTTAGCACTGTAAGTTCAAGCAATATTGTTTTTTTTTTTAGAAAAGGTTGTAAAATATGGTATCAAAAAATAGGAAAATCTTACATAGTTAATACCACTCAAATGATGCGTGTTAACAAGCACATTACGGGAAAAGTGAAAAAAATTAAAAGGCACTTATAGTTCGCATATGAAGTTGGCCTTCGTAGTGTATTTGTTTTTTTTAATTTTTTCTCGGAAAATTAGGACTGAAATATTTGGTTATGTTGAGCTTGAGCATATCATGAAAAAGATATTTTTAAAAATTCCACAGAATAATTGCTGTCCACCACAGCATCATTTAATTTGTGACAAATAAAGTTTTTGTTTTTTATTTTAGAGCTGTGGTCAAAGCTTGTCTTAAGCCTGTATGACACTTGCTTAATTTTGTATTGACTTGATATTGGATTGATGAAATAAAACAGCAAATATTAGAGAGAGTAAAAAATACAATTTGTTAATAAATAAACAGTGATGCACACTTTGTTCCAAAGGAAAATCGCAAAAAATTAGTTGAAAATCGTTATAAACACAGAAAAAACGCTAGAAACGCAGAAAAGTTAGGAAATTGACAACATTCTAGACAATCAGTCACTAAATACAATTCTAAAGTTGAAAATTTTTATAAATTTTTTGACAGTTATTGATTGATTTCTCTGATATGTAAGTATGGTTGTACATTTTGCACTCATGTAATTTTCCTATGATTATAGATTTGCATTGTTCAATACAAAATCAAGCTAGTGTCATACGGGCTTAATAGCCACTTCATTTCACAAAAATTATGAAAAAATTAAAGTTTTAAATTCCATTCGAAAACAAAATAAACCCAAGTAAAAAAAAATGATATGGAGCCATATAAAGTTATATTTAATTATATATAATCTTCTATGTAATTAGATATAATTATATCCGAAAAATGAGAACGTCTTATTGTATCATATTGTATCGAATTGTATACAATTGTATACAATTTGGTACAATTTGATACAATTCGATACAATATGATATAATTGTATCCGAATTTTGTCCTCATCCAATTTCATAAAATTATATCTTTTTGTATAAAATTATATAAAATGTTATAAAAGTGGACATAGTTTGATACAATTATACCTAAATATTAACCCTATATTTTTACCATAATATATATGACCATATCTAACAATATACAAAATTATATTTTTAAATAAAAAAGATATACAATATCTGGAGATCAGACCTGAGGGATTTCAATTACAATTACTTGTAATTTGTAATTGAAATTACAAGTAATTGTAATTGAAAATTTTCGATTACAAATTACTAGTAATTGTAATTGAAAGTGATTTCAATTACATTTAGAATTAAAAAGTGTTTTTTGTTAAAATTTTGTAGAAAAATCTGACTGGGATAGGTTGCATAGGCATGGATGGATGCGTATAAAAAGAATACGTCATGTTGGGCTTACCCCTAACTTGTGCTTTTTGTCATTATTTATTTTCCCAAAAAATGTAATTGACATTTTTCAAATTACAAATTACTTGTAATTGTTCTTTTTTGAATTACAATTACAAATAATTTGTAATTGTAATTGAGTTTTTTTCAATTACAATTACATGTAATTGTGTAAATGAATGTGTAATTATTTACAAAATGTAATGATTAACCCCAGGTCTACTGGATATCCTATAATTTCGATAAATCTTCCATTACTTTTATCCAGATTTACCATGACAGTGCATTAAACATGAACAAATTTTTCTTTGTTTTTAGTAATTTTAAAATAAGGTTAACAACACTGAAATTTTTAACTTAATAGGATTGTGATATACAACCAAGATATAAGAGATCAGTCAAGTGTGCGTTATAGTATAGAGAATTCCATATTAAAGCTTCAGTATTGTTAATTTTATGGGCGCGTTATCCATTTTGACTCACGCTCCTAAACAAAAACAAATTACTCACGCACGAGTATTTCGTGTCTTACTCACGCAGACATGAGTATATTAAAAATTTACTCACAATCAGAAAATTCTCACGCAAAACAGTAAAAATTACTAAAAACATATGATGCAAAAAATAAACTCACACACGAATCATGCACGGGTTATATATTCTTACTCACGCTCACGTACGAATTATATATTCTCACGCTCACGGGCGAATTACTTTGGTATAGTAATTATTACTCACGATCACTTGTGAATAACTTCACTCACGATCGTGTCATGCGCCAATCCCTAGTAATTACTAAATCTAAAACTAGTTCAAAATCATTTTTTTATATGGAACCACATTTAATACAATACGATTTTAAAAGGACCTTATACATATATTTTTATATAAAATCACTTTGAAAAAATTGCTAATGTGGGATGATATATAATTAAAAATGATTTTATAAAGAACGTTATATCGTTATATATAAAAGAAATCATGAAATATTGTAGATATGAAACCATACTAAGTTATATATGGGTTCTTATGCGTCAATATATAACCATATATAACACCTATTATATAATATTTCTTAAATGGCTCCATATATAGTTTTATATTATTATGTATAGTGTCATACTAAATTATATATAAACGTATATCTAATTATATCTTTTATATATTACATTGTGTACTTATATATAGCACATACACTTATATGTAGGCCAGTATGTAATAATATAAAATCACATATGTCTCAATATTAAAACCTTTGAGGAAAAAATATTTAATATAGGACTATATAAAAGTCTATATGCTTCAATTTAAAAGCATATGTGGCCATATCTAACTATAAGTTACTATATGTAATTACATAAAATAATATATGATTATATCAAAACTTTTTTACTCGGGAATACAAATTACTTATTTCAAACTAAATAAATGATGCTCTAGTGGACCCAAATTACTCTAGGGAATTTCATCACTTATAAACTTTTAAGCCCTATTTAGTACAAAAATTCGAGAATTTTTTTTCATAAAAATGCGCCACAATTGCCAACCTTAAGCACCGTTGGCATGTTGTGTACCCTCGAAATTGTTTTTTGTATATTTTCCATAAACATCTCGATAATATGCATCATTTGAGTGCCACTGCGCCCCGAAATTTGAAAATTTTTGAAATTTGGGACAAACCTACTGTATTAACTAAAATTAAAGTATTATCGTCGGCTTACCTGCAAGTAGTGCTATGTGTTTATTAACAGGTTTTCAGGAGAGGAAAAAACTACTTAATATTATCCTTTTCTAGATCATAAATTAATATCACTTTCTGTTTAAATTATTTTTCAAATTAAAGAAAGATGAAACAATTTTCACAAGTAAATTGCAAAGAATAAATTTTTTGTTTTTTTTTAAAGAATTCGATAAGGCCAGCAAGACAGAATACGTATTTTCGGCTTTCGCTACAAAGCCATCATCAGTGTCATTTGCCTTGATTGGGTTAATAATTGATAATCGCCTAGTCATTTACCAAATAAAATATCAACTATACATACCCCTCATTCATCTTAAAAACACACATGACACGGTGCAAAATATAATTTAAAGAACATACGTTTAAATTTAACGGTTCGTTGTAATTCAAAAATATGTGTGTATCATACACAGAGTTGAATAGAACTAGCTGAGATAACTTGTAGTTCAATATTTTTGCATATTTTGACTTTAAATGCATATTTGTTGCCTTTTTAATGCATATTTTGTGCTTTTTAATGCATATTTGTGCATATTTTTCATTTTTAGGAGCATTTTTTATTTTGTAAAAAAATATAAAAAATTGATACGTTTTCATATTATGATTCAATCAAAATAAACATTCTTAAAAACCTTATTGACCTGTGGAAAATCTTCGAGTTCTGTGTCTGTTTCCAAAATAACTACTTAAAGTTATAAAATGCATTATTTTTCCGAAAATAATAGTTTTTAGTGCATATTTCTTGTATTTTTAATGCATATTTTTCTTTTTTAACCGCATATTTTAGGCGCATATTTTCCATTTTTAAGTGCATGAAATTCCTTGCCCTAGTGATAACTTTAGTAAAACAAAAACATTTTCTTTGGCGAAACTTTTAATTTCAGCACACATTTGAATGTTTTGGCTTTAAAATAATATCAGTGCTTGAGATAATAAAAAATAATTCTCATTCTGGATTTTATAGAAGCCATGGCAATTACACAAAAATATTTTAAATATTTTCTTTTGATAATAAAAAACTTATTGGCTAGTTTTTGGCTAGTTTTGGATAGTTTTTAAACTATAATAGCTACATAGTACTTAAAACATAGTTTTCCTTTGGTTCATAACCTGCTTTGCAAAATGTCTACAATCGGTGAAATCAGCTCACATTTATTAAAGTTATACTAATATAAAGTTTTTATACACTGGATATGGTAAAATTTGATACCCTGTAGTACACCCTGTGTTAAAATAGGGTGACTATAAAACTCACTTAAAGCTTTGGTGCTCTTCAATTTTTTTGAATATTTTTTTCCGATTAGATCAGCAGATTATAGGAGCTATTTTTATTACCATTTTTTTGAGTTTGGAAGTGTGGTGTTTACAAAATACTTTGAGAATAATTCAGATGAAACTCCACACGCCCATAGCAAACGTAATTTTGAGCTAAAGTTTTGACGGCCATTCCACAGACCCACCGGGAGCTGCGTTACTGGACTCCAACTTATGGCACCTCGAGGATGTGAAAAATTTGAAAGCTTGCCATTTGTCGATTTATGAACAATTTTAAAAGAAGTTTTATTTTTATAATTTGCTAATAAATCCCTTCAAAAACTTATTTGCCTCCAGATTAAAAGTTAATTTAAGAACACATATTTATATTTTTCTGAAAGCATACTTCTTTTGAATGTGCCTAATTGAAAAAATATTCTCCACTTGTCAATTTTTCTTCCCCAGATCATTCCAATTTCGATAATTTTTTTAATTAAATTTTCAACTCTGACACTTTCTTCTCTGAGTGTACCACCGGCATTTAAAAACTAAAAGCGGGCAAAGATACCCAATGTGGTCCTAATTTTAGTGTATTTTTCAATTTTTAATTTCGCTTAAAGTATGGACAAGACAGCAAGAAGAGTAAAAAATTATCAAATGCTAACCCAGGAGGGTATGGTATCCATACTATAGATAATGAAGATGGGTTTGTAGCAAATTTTTAAAATTTTTATTTTCTGTACGCTACTTGTAAGAAAAGTTGATTTATACCCTTAATCATTTTGTTAATTTCATTGGCCCAAAATTTTCTTGGTGTAAATAATAATTTGATTCACTTCCATACTATTACCAACGACTATATAATTAAAAGACTATGCAACTCTCCCTACCTCTGTTAAATCACTCTCTTTTCAATTTGTATCGAAAAATTCAGCCATAAGAATTACACACGTCTGCAAAGGCTAACATTTTTCGATATAAGCTGTTAATGTTCGAAAGAGGCGATGAATATAGCCTGCTATTACATTTTCTATTTATTTTGTATAAAAGTAAATGATAATTTAAAAACTTTAAACTTCATATGCATAATTTTTTTTTTTCAATTTATGAAACGTTTATCAAATCATATTTGAATTTGAAGCTATTGTTTTCTACAAGTATATATAAAAGGATTTCTAAATACAAATTTGTTGTAGAAACCTTTTACAATTTTTTAAAAATGATTATAGTATATTTAATCATCAGTGTTTAAATTATAAAAGTCAACATCTTCAACTTGTGTAATAATTTTTTCATTCAAATTGAAAAAATAAATATTAATATAAGAAATGTACACAAATGATTTGTCTCAATATACTTAATGGTCCTAGAAAAAAAAGAACCAACAACATCGAAAAGGCAACAAGGAGGAAATAAAAAATTGTTAGCATATTAAATAAAAGCGATAAAAATTTAAGAGGACTACGTACGGTTTTTGTACTCAATGTTCTTTAAAGGAATATTTATAAAAATCCTACTTGTTATGGGCGCATAAAGCAAATATGTCTTTATGAATGTGTTCAAATATGAGTGTATCTATTTGTGTGTGAGGAGACTTACGCAGGGATCGCCAAGCAGAAGGGTATTCGATTTTTTTTTTGAAAGTTTCAATATTTTTTTTAATATTTGAAATGTCGAATAATACTCCCAGACGTGAACACGAAATTCCCATATTAATTTAGCCTACACTCTTAAAAATGGTTGTAAATTTATTGCTATAAAGTAGTGTTTCCAATTCGTTTAATCGATTAACCGATTCCTTGATTAATCGCCTCTCTTTCGGTTAATATCGAAACAAATAATTTAAAACGCAAATAATTAGTCGACCCGAATAATCGGTTAAAATATATCGATTAACCGGTTAAATTTTTAATATAGAATTTTTGCTTTGCTTTTTCCCAAAACTTCATAATTTTCTTAATTTTGGCTAAAAAATTGCAAGAAAAGCTTAAAAAAATAAATACTAACTAAAACATCATCAAATTCTTTTCAACTCAAGTGAAAGAAGTTCTTAAGTCTTTATATACCTCTTTTTGAGCAATTCCAAGCAAGTCGACACTGCACCAGCGATACACGTCATGTGTTTTAAGAAACTCTTAGAACACATTAACTTTTTTTTTTTACCTTTCTGCAATTAATTTTTAATACATTTTTTTTTCCAGATGTAACAAAAAATCCAAATTTCTATAAAAAAAAAGCTTCAAAAAACATCGCGAAAGGCTAAAATAAAGGTGTTTTTTTAAACTTCTCAAAACACTCGACATGTCTGTCTAGAGCAGCATCAAAGCGCTATATATGCTTTAGGAAATATAATAGAGAGATTTCCATTTATTTTAATAATTAAAACTAATGCAAATTATATATCAATGTCCTTCAAGACAAAGTTTCATTTGTTTTAAATTTGTCTCACACAACTCTCAAATAACATGCTACTTCCATAGGAAATCTAAATTTTCTTACATCTCCCAAGAAAGTGTGTATAGTCGGTTTAAAACCACATAAATTCTACAACATGTTCCTATCCATGGAGCCCGAACCCATTTCACTGAATTTAAATCGTGGTTGGCAACCGAAACGAATTAGGGTCGATTTTATAGTTCATAGTTTAATGCAGTTAGCGCCATACTATTCAAATTGAAGCCGATTTGAATGGATGAAGATTATTTAAGTACTGTATATTCTTAAATATATAGAAACTCTGCCACTAAAAATTTAATGTAGACTGAAAAATCGTCCATTATTTGTTTCGGTTGCCATCCATGATTTAAATTTTTATTCGTATTGGTTTCATTAACAATAAACAAATAACCTTAAGTTAACACAAAATGAAAGTTAAAAAATTCAAATTTATATGGAAATTGACATCTGTAGTTGTACTCTGAGAGAATTGTCTACATGCTATTTTTGACTTTTTTCATTCATTCAATGAAGATTCGCTGGAAGTCGTCCATTGAAAACTTTCATTATATTAATGCAGTTTTACATAAAACTTTACGAAAATTTTTATTTTGACTATAGATCATAAATTTATAAATTTTTCTTTCTGTCTTAATTATTTTCAAATGAAAGAAAGATGATATAATTTGCACAAGTAAATTACAAAGAATAAAATTTTTTTTTTTTTTTTGAAAGAATTCGATGAGGCCAGCAAGACCTTGCTACATAGCCATCATCAGTGTCATTCGCCTTGAATGGATTAATAATTGATAATTGTCTGCTTATGTTACATTTGAAAGCAAATCGAATATGTTAACAACTCAACTTAGACTAATATCAACGAAATCTAACAATGCTATTTTTATCCTTTGTTATTATTACTCTTTTTTGTTTTGAACCTTAATTCTTAAGGTATCTCAGCTGATTATATTCAACTCTGTGTATGAAAAAAATTCTTTAGTAATTAATTCTAATATTAATTACGATTGTCCTATGCGACGGTTACAAACACTTAACTAAAAAATAATTACATTATACGATTAATCGCCAATTTTCTCGATTAACCGACCCGAACAACCGGTCAATCAATTTTAGCGATTTTTCGAATAATGCATTAACCGTTAACCGCCTATATCGAATAATTGGGAACAGTACTATAAAGTGAATAAATTTTTGATTAACATAACGCATAGTGATTGAATGAAAACACAAAATGCGTAAAATTATTTTGAACATACTCCATATACAATAATACAAACAGGCGGTTTCTATCGCCTCTTTCGAACATTAACAATTTGTATCGAAAAATATTAGCCTTTGCAGACATGTGTAATTCTTATGGCAAGATTTTTCGATACAAATTAAGAAGAGAGTGATTTAACAGAGGTAGGGAGAGTTGGGAAGTCTTACTTATATTTAATATGGGTTTTCATATAAACTCGTAAATTCCTTGTAAACCTTACATAAATATAAACCATAATTTTTATGTATGGAATTTGACATTAAACTCATAAACTTATCAGGTTTTCACCATTTACAAGTGGAATACGAGATTATATGAAAACCCCAAATATTAAATATTAATATAAATTTAAAAATGAACGCGATTGTTCTAATTTACTGTTAAACATCCCTATGGGGAATGCGGAGTCAATTGCCCTCCAAGGACCTATCCCGTTACCGGTCAACCGAAGGCATATTACTAAATTAGTACAAAGCATATTACTAAATTAGTGCAAATATGAACCAAAGAGAATGAATTAATTTTCTAAGTATTTTCTGATTCGTTACTTTCACTAACTTGACCAATGCCGAAATAAAAAATAAAATTCGCGGCATATTTTTAAAATATTTTTTTTATTTATTTTACTCTGTTATTTATTTTAAACTTAATTTTTTTGCGATTTGCTAATTTTAGCTCTTATTTTAAATTTTTAATTTTAAAAATAAATTTTAAAAATAAATTTTATAATTTTTTGCTAAAAGATTTAAGTTTTGTATTTTTAACGTTTTTTAATGTTAAAGCTATTTTAGTTTTAACAATTGGTATTTCATTTAATATTCTTTTTACCTTAAGGGCAATTTTTTAAATTTTTATTTATATTATCAGAGTTTTTGAGCTAATTTTCTAATTATACCCTACACCACTACGTGGTCAGGGTATTATAAGTTTGTGCTGATGTTTGTAACACCAAAAAATATTGGTCCAAGACCCACCTTATAGTATACCGATCGACTCAGGATTTTTTTTATTTCGATTTAACGATGTCCGTCTGTCCGTCCGTCTGTCTGTCCATGCATTCTTGTGCGCACTCTACAGGTCGCAAATATTAAGATATTTCGAAGAAACTTGGTACACCGACTTATGTCGGCCCAAGAACGAAGGCTATTGATTTTGGTTAAAATCGGTCCATGTTTAGACCTAGTGCCCATATAAGGGTCCTACCAAAATTACATTGTTTATACGCTGCAGGTCGTAAATATTAAGATATTTTGATGAAATTTGGTACACAGACCTATGTTGGGTCAATAACGCAGCCTATTGATTTTGGTGAACATCGGTCCATGTTTAGACCTAGTGCCCATATAAGATTCCCCCCAAAATTGGCTTGGTTACAAACTGCAGGTCGCAAATATTAATATATTTTAATGAAATTTGGTGCGCTGACTCACATTATAGAAAATTTTGACACAAGCCCCATTTTAACCCATTCGAATTTCGGATCCAAACATTAGTTGGCTTCTAACCAGACTGGTGTAGGGTATTTTATAGTCGGCATGTCCGACTTTAACCTTTTTACTCGTTTTTAATTGATTTTTTTATGGCCAACGCAAAAAACGAGTCAACTGCCATTAAAGGACATATCCCGTGACTGGTCAATCGGGGGCATACTAAAGGCACTTCCACTATATTTGTGTGTGTTTGTTTTTTCGTTTTCTTTTTTATTTGAATAGAAACGAAAAATATATACCTTTACCATCAGCCAGGCATCATGCACAAGCAACATTAGCTCTGCCTTACAAGCAGAAGGTTGTGTTATCGAGCCCTACTTGACGCCAAGTAGATTATTTTTAATTCTTAATTTTTTATTAGTTTATTTGAAAAGCTATTTTAGACACACCACCTAACTGTCACAAGGTGTCTAAACTGTGGCAATTGGTCATTTCCAATGACAACGCCATGTTAAAGTGATATGTCTCTTTCAAACAAAAATACCGATCAACGACCGGTCTCCGCCCCCTTGGGACCTATCCTGCGTGTCATCTGGGACAGGTCCCTTTCACCGTAGGGATATTTTATGTATATATGTAGGAGAGTTTTAGAGAGCATTTTTGGCAGTGATGCCCCAATACTTGTAGCCCCAGAGGGCATCCGGTGATTGTGCCACAGAGACAACCACTAACATAAAATTAATATTTTTCACACCTTTTAAGCATTTATAAAAATCAAATTGTTATTATTCGAAAGCTTAGGGTTGCAGGTCTAACATAATGAAAAATTATGTTTTTATTACACGATTTGAGGAAGTTGTTGGAAAATATTGTTGCTTTCAATTATTTTTTGGCACCTCGAAAAACACAAAAACCCGTGATGTAAATTCGTCAAAGTGAATGTCAAGGAAAGGTAATTGAAAAAATGCACAAAATATATACAAAAATAGGATTAGTGTATGTGTCCCACTGGCGAAGGATACCCCCCTCTACCCTACATTAAATTTGAGTAAAAACAAACTCTACACAATTTTCGCGTGAAACTCGTTATCGTGAAAAATTATTTTTTTTATATGGAGTATAACACGCAAAAATTTTGTAGACCCAGAAAACAGATTCGGTGCTGACAACCACATTTGTAGTTAATCGAATTGTGCGGTTGTGGTAGCCGAGTTTATTAGTTGTGACAACAGAAAACCAATTGAGGAAGGACTAATTTAATTCTGTCAATGGAATATCAGTTGTATTAAGACTAATTCGGTAGTCGCAACCGAAAAATTCGTGTGATGCAACTGAACTCTTCGATTAGTAACAAATTGGGTTGTCAGCACCTTTACTTACTTGTAGTAGTAATTTTTATTACACACAAATTGACATCTGAAAAATTCAAGAAATAGGTATTATCAGGGGTATGGCACCACCAAAAAAATAAGTTATAAAAAAACGTTATCACTAGATGGCACTTTGTTCAAAAAACTGACAATTTTCTTTTTTTTATTTAAATTTAAATAATAACAAACAATAAAACAAAAAAACAAACGGATATCTCAAATTTTATTATTTGGATATATTCCGGGCTTGTTTTTTCTTTATTTTGAGCAGTTTTCAGCAGTTTTTCAGTTTTTAAATATAGGCTCAACTGATATTAAGCTGATATTAAATAGCTGCTCAGGTAATATTAAATTACAGCGCCCTCTATCGGTGAGTAGTATAAATTTTGATTTCCTATCTCTATAATTAATTGTCTCTGGGTATTATAAAATAAACTATTATTGTATAAAAATAAATTCTTTTCTAATGCAGTCTTTTTAAAATCGAATATGAATTTCATCGTTGGTGGCTCAACCCAGACCAGTCATTGTGGTATGTGTGTAAAAATCTACACTTGAGAGGTAACGATAAATTTTGTTTGTCTTTAAAATATTTCGATTCACGTTATTTTTCTTCCACAAAATTATAATGTTAAACTTTAATCCAGTAGGCTCTGATTTTTATTATTTTACTTATTCAAATTATTAACCGCATTAAATAAATCGTTTTATTTGTACAAAATGCCGCTTGGAAATCATTTTCCAAAGAAGAAATTGGAAAAATAAGGGCGTATAAAGATGAAGATCTTTCTAACCGTGAAATTGCCAGGCGGTTGGAAAGATCCCATATGTGAGTAGCAAATGTCATAAGAATGGGTTCCAGTTGTGGCACCATTAAGAGACCAGGACGTCCATAAGTGATAGACGAAATCGAGATGTTCTTCGAAAAGCAGGCATATACCATCTATCCGCTTCCGAAATAAAAAACTATTTGCAGCTAAATGTGTCTGTCAGACGTGTAAGACAAATTCTGCAGACAAGTAAAAACGTTGAATGGGTTGGATGTGACTCAAAGCCATATTTAAAATCAACTCTTAAAACTAATAGATATAAGTATGCTTTCACCCAGTTGTTCTATGAACATGAATAGCAAAACGTCATATTTATGGACGAAAAGAAATTCATCGAAATTTTTTTTGTGGAAATCTCATGGTTTGGGCTTGGATCTGCAATCAAAATAAGACTCCTATTTGTTTTCTGTCTAGCATTCACTTTGCCGCAAATTATAATGATCTTCTAGAGAAGGTTTTTATAACATATCTTGATGAAATTGAGCTGTCACATCCCATTTTTCAACAGAACAATGTTTCTGGGTGGTTTTCACAAAAAAAACATAGCAGCAATGAAATGGCCAGCCCTCTGTCCGGATCTTAGCCCTGATGAAAAGATATGGGGAATATTATCCAACAGGGATTAAAGATATGGACGTCGATTTAACCATTTAAGAGAGCTAAAAGAAGAAATCACTCGGGTATCAAATGAAATCGAAATTTAAGAGTTTCAAAATTTGGCGCATTCTATGCCACGAATTATGTAAGGGGTTATTCGAGTTTCAGGGGAAAGTACCCATTATTAATTGTTAATTAGTTTAAAATGCTTCAAAGAGTATTTAACGATTTTGGTGGTATCTTTATTTCCTTCTCAAATTTGATTTAATTTTGTTAATTAGTATTAATAAATAGTTTTGGTTTTCATTAAAATAGTGGATTATGTATCGTTGAATTACATGGATTGTTATTCATGTTTATTTTCCTCTTTCGTTTTAAATAAAAGTAAAAAACAAAAAACAACTTTGGAAGCATAACTATTTCCTTGAGTGTATTTGCAAAGCTTTTTATAACAACATCACCTGAATTTACCAAAGAATGTTTTTTTTTTTTTTAAAGAGGTGGAGAATAAAAGCTATTTTTTCAGTAGTTTTTGTTTTGGGGTTCGCGAATGAGTAATCCTGAATTTATCGCTACGCGGGCCAAAAAGCTTGGAAACCCCAGCACTAACACTGACTAAAAAATATGAATGAAGCAATTGAATAAGAAATTAAATTTAGAGAATTTGTTTCACAAAAACGCAAAAATATGGAGTTCGAGAAATACTTTTTGTTGAAAATTAAAAAAACAAAAATAAATAAATAATAAGGGTACTCACGATGGGTGTTGCAAACGATGCAAACGTTGCAAATGATTGCAAAAAAACAACGATTGCATCAACACAACAACAAAATGTACGTATTTGCAATTTGCTTTATTTTCCTTCATTTGCAATAAAAAACCCTCTAGCAAAAATCACTTTGCATATTAGCTAAGTTGCAAATAAAACAAAACATCTGCTTTTAACATATCAGCCGCCATATTATTATTTATAAAATAAGAAATGTTATAACAAAATTGCTTGTGATTTTTTATTACCCAGCCAGCAATTTCGGAGCGCTCATAAATAAGATTCTTAAATAGCTCATAGAAATGATTATTGTTTTTTGAAAACACTCTTTTTTTGGTAGAAAATATGAACCGTCAGAAAACAATCCAAAAAGTTATCTCTACAATCTAAGAAGCTGTCTCAAAACGAGGGCTCATTTTTCGGACTCAAAGAAGATTCCAAAATTATTTAAATTTTTGAGTAAAATTTCGATTTTATACGTTCTTTTTTCTGAGTCATTTCTGAGTACACAGGGGGCTCTCTTCGACGGACCACTTTCATATGAAAAAGTGGAAAAATGTTTATGTTTTTGGAGCTCATTTCTGAGTCATTAATGATCATCTTTGTTTGCTGGGTAACATAAAATTTTTTTTATTTATTATTTTATTATTATTTTTATGATTCACAAATTTTCTCAAAAAATACGATTTAATTTTTTTTATTTATTATTTTATTATTATTTTTATGATTCAAAAATTTTCTCAAAAAATACGATTTAGCGATATTTTTAGGAAAAAAGTTGGCAACAGTGAGCAAAATAGCTCATAAAGCAAATATGCAATTGATCTTAAAAAAGACGCTCACGATATGTTACAATTTGCATAGCAAATTAGCAAATTGCAAATATGCACATGTACCATCGTGAATACCCTTAATGTAAAATTGTATAGTATACAATGTTTTTTTTTAATCGAGAGCCTATATTCAAAATATGCCAACTTAAATTTGGTCAAAATGAGTTTCCGATGGCAAATAGCTCCCCTATGTATTACACATCTGTGATATAAATTTCAAAGCAAAAAGATAATTATCTCTCGTTTTATATCAATTCTTGTTATTCTGCTATCTCAAAGTTAATTTTTTTTGGTGAAAATAAATGCTAACTCCCATAGTAAATTTCCAAAATTTTTTAAAGAAATTAATTTATTATAAATCTACCTCACATCTTGGCATGCTGAATTCGAATTTGGATTTTGAAAAGATTTTTATATTCAATGGCTAGTTTTCGAGATATGGTAATTTTTATAATATTAGTAAGTAGTGGTTCAAAAATAAAAAAAAAATTGGTAACATGTATATATGTAACTTTTAAACTATTTATCGGATTGAAATATTACGTATGGGAGTGAGCCTGTTACAATACACCGCAGGTTGTAGCTTTTAAAAATGAAAAGATTTTTTTTATTTTTGCAATTAACATAAAAATGATTACAAAAATATTCATGTATTACCTTTTTATCACATATTTAATGTCCTCACATATTTTGCATGCTCAATTTTACACTTTCAAAAATTTTAAAAAATATATATTTTTGAAGAATATGTTCAACAGTGCGATTAATTTCTAATATACTATAAGTCATTATTTT
Source organism: Leucophora obtusa (assembly GCA_949987735.1). Taxonomy (NCBI): domain Eukaryota; kingdom Metazoa; phylum Arthropoda; class Insecta; order Diptera; family Anthomyiidae; genus Leucophora; species Leucophora obtusa. Next base: position 106,747,496 of record OX465295.1, on the reverse strand, counting down.
TATAGTATTTTTTTAAATGTTTTTTTCTTGCAGTTTCTAAAATTTTCTACCTAATATGGAATAATACAACTCATAAAATGCTTAAATAATATAAAATGCTTAAAAAACTCGTATTTTTATTTTCCGACAAAATATGCTATCACAAAAAAATACGCAAAAAAGTGCAAAGTATGCAATGTTTTGCACAAGTAATGTTGTAAGAATATTTAAACCATCTTATGGAAGGTACATTGCTTATTTTTACAATAATAAGCGAAATAATTAGTTTTTTTAGCTCTCGTGAGAAGTTATGAGTTGGCATTTATTTAATATAGGAGCTCGATATACAGAAATGTGTTTATTCAAATGGGCTAACAAATACAATATCACTAGGGCAAGGAATTTCATGCACTTAAAAATCTGCCAGAAATCACACACTTTAAACATATCAAAAAATGGAAAGTTAGCTTAAAACAAAAACACTTAAAATGTAGGTTTAAGGTGTGGGCAAAAGTTTACTTTAAGGGGCACCCCTCTGGAATTAAAAAAGAAATTTTTTTACAAATGGTGTTAAGGGGCCGGGGCCTCCGGGACTCGCTAGGTCCAAAAAACCGAAACACGCCCAAATTAAAGGAAATTTTCTCACGATTCCAAATAGGCATTTTGTGTTAAGATCCGGAAAATAGAATTCGGGCAGGTGCATTTCCGTCATTTTAGGTGTTAAAAAATACTATTTTGTAGTTTCTACACTCACAGAAGTTTGTCAGTAGAATCTACTGAAAATGACAGTTAAGACAAAGGTATGTATATGCAGTTAAAAAGGCGACAAAGGTATTTACCTTTATTTTTAACTGTTGGAAAACAACTAACAAATGCATTAAATAAACACCAATGTCGTAAAATTAACTGATCAATTTTTACTACAAACATTTCAAAACAACTGACAAAATCGGTAAAAACTGCTGTTTTTTGCAGTCAATTCTTTTTGTTTATAAAAGTATATTTTAATAAAAAAAAAATTTTTTCTCGATTACAAAAATATGTGTTATTACTTCAGCCTATTTAAAATTTGAAGTAAAAATTCCAAACCGTTCCCCAGTTATTATGCTTTTATGTTTACTTAAATAACCGCTATAACTGTTGTTTAGTATTTTTCTATAGAAAAACTACTATAATTACTGTTAGAAATAACTACTGATTACTACACAAACAACTGTCATGTAGCAACTGTTGTTTGTTAGTAAACTTTTTTAAGTGTGTCGTTGGTACATAGCGTACATAATCTTTATTTTGGAAAAGTTGGTATTTTAAGGATAAGGGTATTCCGGCTATTTCGGTAACGGTATTTTAGGGGTAACGGTAGTCAGTTGAAAGGGTTTTGAATCAATAACGGTATTTTCGCGGTATTGCCTGCCAACCCTGGTTAATACCGTTTTTCTGAAACTTTTTGTTGATATAAAGGTAGCCACTATACTATCACGATAATGGTCTCAAATGTGGTTTTCGAGATGAAAGAGTAATTGGAATACGTTGAAATTTTTACAGTAGATGTGTTGTTGATTTCTTGCAAAAAGTAAAATTTTTAAAAATTTTGAGTTGATACTAGGGTTTGGGGTTCGGGAATTCCCGGGCGGGAATTTTTTTTGTGTGTCAAATAAATTGATTCCCTTTCAAAAGATTTTAACAATGACATTTTTGTTTTGGTATTTAAAATGTTTTTTATGACTAAAATTAAAAAATCTTATTCCAAACAAAAACAATTTAAAAAATTTAATATTTTTAAAATTTCCCGTTTTCCCGGGAAAAATATATTATTTTCCCGGGAAATTTTAAAAATATTAAATTTTTTAAATTGTTTCTGTTTGGAATAGGATTTTTTAATTTTAGTCATAAAAAACATTTTAAATACCAAAACAAAAATGTCATTGTTAAAATCTTTTGAAAGGGAATCAATTTATTTGAGACACAAAAAAATCTTTGCCAAGTAATTAGGAGCATTTCAACTAATAAAGATTTTTCGCATAACTTATTCAAAATTTAAGTAGTAAATTCTAAAAACTTGGTAAAATGTTTATAAGAAATATGAATTTTTCAAATATATATTTTAGTTGAAGTCGACTTTAGTTAAAATATTGGCTGGCAGTATACCTTGACTGGGTTTATTTTTGGAGCATTCTGATTGGTTAATTTATTTTCAACCAATAAAAATGTTTGAAAATATAAATATTTTTGTAAGGTCTTTATAAACAAAATCAATGGCCTTGCAACTCTCTCAATATTTTTTATTTGAAAAAATATTAGGCGGCTTGGAACAGGAACGAACTCCGACTGGTTAATCAAGGATGGAAAAGGCTCACTTAATCGAGCTCTTATACCAAAAAATGTTAGATCGCTCTTACATATTCAAAAATGTAAGTAACTAAAAAATAGCTTTCCGTTGGCTCGTTAAAAAACATAAAAATTAAATATTTAGATATTAGCAAATATTAGCACAAATTGCGAAAAAAAAACATTTGCAAAAAGCGAAATTTTTGCAACAATATATTCGCTTGCAGAATGTCGATCGCTGATTACCTCTTTTAATTCATTTTCTGTACCATAAAGCCGTTATTTTGCGAATTCCGCCGTTATTTTGCAATTTTTAAGTGCGGTTTTTTTAAATATATAACCTAGGGATTAAATTTTTGTACCATAAAGTCTTTTTTCAAATTCCGCTATTATTTAGCAATTTTTTACGTGCGTTTTTTTTTATTTATAATCTAGGGGCTATTACACATTTCATACAACAAAGTTTGGTGGCTAGTTGCAAAAAAATCGCGAAAAATAAAATTTGCAAAAACGAAAATTTTTGCATCAATATATTTGTTTGCAGAATCTAAATCGGTGATTACGTTTCCTAATTAATTTTTTGTACCACAAAGTCTTTTTTCGCGTTCCGCTTTTATTTTGCAATTTTTTAAGTACGGTTTTTTAAATTTGTAATCTACGGAGTATAATGCCCATTTTATAAAACAAAGTTTGGTGGTTAGTTCCAAAAAAAGAAAATTTTGGCATCGTTTGCAGAATGTAAATCTTTTAATTAATTTTTTGAACCATTCCGATATTATTTCGCAATTTTTTACATATGGTTTTTTAAAATTCATAATCTAGGGCTATAATACTGTTGGAATAGTATAATTCCATATTATAGTTCCATTATTGATTTTTATAACTAAATTATTATTTTCCATCCCTGGTTACAATCGATGTTTTGAGTCATACAAATGACCCTGCAAACATTTAAAAGATACCTTCCAAGAAGATATGAAAGCGATATCTTCTATTTGTCATTTGAATGAAAATAATTTACTTTGAAATTGTCTTCCTTTTATCACTTGGAAGATAATTCCGTGATATTTGGAAAAAAATAATTCAAAATTTTATCTTTTGTCATAACTTTTTATGACAATATTTCGGCAATATCACCTTTGTATCATTTGGAAGATAAAGCAAATTTGTTTGAAATCTTTTATCAATTTGGAAAAAATTAAACTAAATTTGTACAAAAACAATCAAAAGATATATAGGAAATAAACTCGTGAAAAGTTAAGATTAATTGCGCGGGAAGAATCGGCTGAGATGAAATCAAAATAATTTATAAGTTGGTCAATGGATTATGTATGCAGATATTGTTTTTCAGGCTAAAATTTAATAATGAAAAAATTAAATCGTTTTTTTATTGTACTGGGAGGTATTTAGCGATATCCCTTTTATCTTCCATATGAGTTATTGCTTTCATATTGCCTGGAAGTATTGTTTTAGTGTAACAATTGTTTCCGATGGAGGAAACTTCCGGAATACGAAATTGATATTGCCGGCAATAAATGTTTTCTTCCTGGCGATATGTTCGGAGAATCTTCTTCGTATTGCCATGTTTGCTGGATGATATTGGTTTGAGTATGTTCCTGTTCCAAGGCACATAATAGAACAAATGCTTTCTCAGTGATAGAGATTCCCCCAATCTCTTTATTATGTATACTCTTTGACAAAATGTGCGTTCCCGTACGTTACCGTGGGTACCCGCGGGCTAGTTTGGGTAACCGCGGTAAAGTACGGGAACAGACATAAAATGAACAAAACCGTATGATTAAAAATACCCAATAAACAATTTTGCTGGAATTAAAGTTGAAACCAAGCGTAATTCCATTCACTTTTCCCAAGCCTTGATTTATACTTGATTTACACTGTAATTCAATAGCATACTCCAGCAAAAGGGACACTGGAATTCCAGTCGAACATAACGGTGTAAATATGCTTGAATTCAAGCCTTAAATTACAGTCCAATTCAAGTTCAAACAACACATTAAAAACGCTAAAAACAAGGAAAAATTTGGTCATGTTTAAAGTGCTGCAATTTTAAGTCTGGCGACAATTTGTAGATAAAAATAATGCAAGACTTAAGGAAATTTTATAGGAATTTCAAAAATATACAGTTTGTACAGAACCGATCAGTACTGCCTAAATTTTACTATGTAATTTGATAAAAGGTTGATATCGCTAATTTTTCGTTAAAAGCCACGCCCACTTAAAACAAGTGACAAAATGAAAAAAACAAACATGACGTTAAAATTCTGTATAATTTTCTGAACCATCTACTTGCCTTTCGTTGCGAATTTAGCCACTATTTTGATCTTTAAAAATAAAGGCAACAACAATAAAATTAAAAAAAAAATTGAATTGACTTAATTTCGTGAGCACAAGTGTACATTAACGTTTATATTTTTCTTTTAATAACCAATATCTTGAGTCGAGGGAAACCAATTTTTTGGAGTTTCTCATTCCTTTTTCAGACAGCGTCAAACGTTGTAGTGCTTTTCTTAGCTAAGGAGAAAAGAATAACATTATAATAAAGTTTAGGCTCAAAGAAATGTCAATTACTTACATATTTATTAGAATCCAAGGAAGAAATTTAGATTCCTTTTAAATCTCCATATAAAAAAATTATTTTTAGTTTGTTTTTTTTTTCAATATTGACAAGAATAGAAAAACAATTTGTATGAACTGGATTTTCACTGGAAAAAAACACATAAAATAAAGCTGAATTCAAGCAATTTTTACAGAACTTGAATTTTTAGTTTTTTAGTGTTTATTGGGTAAAGTCGACCTTAAATTTAAAATACTCTTTTTATATTAAGGGCCAATAATTTTATAAGTAACGTTTTCTTTAATAAATGTGATATTTTCAAGTAAGATTACTTTATTTTAATACACCTGCTTTCAAACTAATATATTCTTTTATATTAAAGAAATAAAATGTCAGGAATATGGAAATACTTCACAAAAAAGGACAATGCAGCGCATTGCAATATTTTCCCTAAAAGACTAATGGTTAACGGTGGTATCTAAATTTGGTTATCCGACATCTAAATTTAGTTCACAAACAAAACAAAAATTGATGGTCATGCAGCTTCTCTTGAAGAAAACAACAACAAGAATAACGTTCCAGCTAAAATTAGCAAAGTACCCGAAGAAAAAAGTGAACGTTTTATGGTAGGGCAAAGATTTCCTGAAATGGTATCCAAATTAGCCGCAGTCGACGGAATGCCAATACGTACCATAACTAGATCTTCGTTTATTCGAAAAAGTTTGTATAATAAAAACCTGGCATTGCCAAAAAATGAAAACGATGTAAAGAATATTATATTAAATTACTACAATCATGTAAAAGATATCATGATAAAAGAAATATCGAGCAATATTTCTAACAATAGGAGATATATAATATAATCTTAGATGAATGGACAAGAATATCACAAAAGAGATATTTGAACATATGTATAAACGGAAATAATTCATTTTATAACCTGGGGTTGGTTTATATATCAGGAAGATGTAATGCTGATGAAATAAGAAGAATTGTAGAAATAAGACTAGAAGAGTTTTATTTGTCTTTGGAAAATAACATTGTGGCCACCATATCTAATGGGCCAAGTGTGATGAAACGGTTTGTTTCCGACAGTCCAGTAGTAGGTGCTTTCTGCTGGAATCATGCAATTCATTTGACAGTGCTGCGAGTAATTTATGTGAAATCAAATGTTCAACATTCTGATATTTTTTACTTTGAATTCTCACTACACAGTCTGCATTTGTACTGAAATAGTGTTTTTTTTAAACAAAAATTACTTATATAGGTGGTTTTCATTAACAATTTTGTTCAAAAGTATTTACCCTGATTTTTTCATTCCCATTTCCCGGGAAATAAAAAAGTCCGGGAAATCCCAAACCCTAGTTGATACCCTCTGGTTGATCAAGTACGATATGTATACTAGGGTTCTCCAAAATATATTTTTTAGAGTTTTTCATTATGCTTCCCCCTGGAAATATTTATTTGGGTGTAAAACTACGTCCCCAAAAAATTAGGATAATCGGATATCGGGAAGGCGAGCCGCATTTTCTCGACAGCATTGATATTTTGACACCAATTCGAAATAAAGACATTAAAGAATGGTGATGTGCAGTGAATTCTCTTTGTGCAATAAAAACTTAAATTTGTTAAAAAACAGCCAAGTTATTACAATTACCCCAGGAAACTGATGAGTCGCAGACCACTTAATCAAGAAATTCGGGTCCAAATTTTAAAATTTGTTGAAATAATCTACTACGGAAACATTTTTTTATTCTATAAGTTCCAAGAACACAGATAAGAGGTAGTTTTCCTATTGTCTTTTACATTAGTGCCAAAGAGGTCAGAATTCTTAGACACTGTTTCTTTTAAAGAAATTTTAAAAAATCATCGAAGATTTACCCCTCAATTCATAAATGCTTTGTAAAGTTATAGTAGGTTTACAAAACGTCATTTTCATACAAAATTTGTTCAATAAACCTCCTATAATTTTACAAAACGTTTATGAATTTAGGGGTTAGAATATATTAGAGATTAAAAACTACAAAAATTGTATGAATTCCTTTTTTCATTTGGCTGGGGCAGAGATTTTATTTCAGCTGATTTCGAGAAAACAGCGAATTTTGGGAAATTTTTCTTTTTTCTTCTTTTAGTTCCAAATAATTTTGGCCGGAATATAACAACACAAGATTAAATACTTTAGTCCTGAAAATTAGGCCAAAATATAAATACATTAAATTGCCCCTGTGTAAGGTCAAATGTAATATTTTAGGAGATTTTAATGTTTTATAACACACTCTAATAAATTTCTATTTAAATTTACCCTATTTATAGTAGGTAACTTTTTACCTACTATAATGTCGGTAAAATTACTCTGTGTGTGTAAATGCTAAACTATACACACATTGTGTCTAATATTTTTACACACAATGTGTTTAAATATAACTACTTAAATGGGTAAACTTATATAGAAAGTGCTTGAAATTTCGCATTCAAATGCTTGAAATTACAAATAAAATGCGTTGATTTACCTCTTTTTATATTATTTAAAACAATTTAAAAGAATGAATTTATTTTTAACAACTGTATTTTATTTTTTAACAACATTTTAGGCAGTAACAATAATATATAAAACTATGACCTGATAATTTATCTTAAAGTAAACTTCTTTTAATGCTTAATCACAGTTATAATTCTAAAAATTATATGGAAATATATGTGGTTAATGTTCAACCTTGGTTATGTTGCAAATAAGTTACTCGCCCTATGTCAGTTATACAAAAATCTGTCAAATTTTAAAATTCATGTGTATTAAAAACTTTTTTTAGAAGAGTTTCTCATATTTGCCGAGTTTCTCACAGTATCTAAAGATTTTTCTGCAGGTAAAGGTAATTAGAAACTGAGGGGTTTCTTTATAGAAAAAATGCTTATAATCTTAACTGTTTTTTATAGGAAAATTTTCTAGTAATTTCAATATCTTTCTGTAGGAATAACTAATTCTGCAAAAAACTTCTTTAGAATCAGAATGTGTTTTCGTTTTAGAAAAATTGGCCATTTATATTTTTTTATAAAACCCTCAGAATCTGAAAACCTTTTCATATATAGAAAGCCTATAGATTCAAAGGAGTTCTTCCTATAAAAAAAGGAAAAACTCCTCTGAATGTGGAGGTCTTCTACAGGAAAAATCATTAGAACCATTATAATATGGAGGGTTTTCTATAAGTAAACGCCCTAAGAAGATGATGGGGTTTCTCCCATATTTCATGGACAAAAAATTAATCGGACTTGGAGCAAACAATATTTGACGATTTTTATCTCTGTGAACAGAATTTGGTGATTACCAAACATCAGCAGCACTCTTTCTTCTACACCGTAGTAAGAGAAAACATTTGCGTCATCATAAGATCCACCATTTGGCAAACTCAGAATACAATTACCATGGACACAACTTCTTATTCTGCAAACAAAATGCAGAAGGAATAAAGAAACTGAAAAGGTAATAAAGGAAAATAAATTTTCAGCGAAAAACATTCTTTAATATTGAAATAATTACCATTTTTTGCGTTCAACTTATAGTTTGATTGTATTTTATCTATAAAAATGGTGGCCCGGACGTTTTCCAAATTTTGAATTGATGCAGAAAATTTAAACAAAGTTATGTAGCGTTGTTTTATAGTTTTTGGTGGTTTGCCATGTAATAATTTATAGACGCGTTTTTGTATGTTCTTATTGTATTTTGTTATATTATTTTGTATTTTTTATTTGATTTTTTATTTCTAAATATTTTAATGACAAATAAACTATTCCTTTAAAATGTTTGTACATTTACACACTTTATGCCTAATATTTGGTTTTAGGCACAAAATAATAATTGTACACACAATATGTGTAATTGTAATAAAGGAATGCTTACTAATACATTATATGCGTATTTTTGTACACAAAGATGTGTATAAAAGAATTTTACAGATCTGATGTCTAAGTTTAAGCATTTTTCGTAATATTCCATAAAAGTTAACATACTCTAAAGTAGTGAATTTACAAGCACTTTTTAGAGTGCATATTATATATATATTAGTGTTTTTTTTGGTTTTTGTTTTTGATTTTCGGATATCATAACTTTTTAGAAGGTTTTTGCGCCAATAAAAATAATGGCGTTTTTATTTTTGAAAAATTCCAACTCCTTCAACCTCCTCTCGGCGGCTAAAATCGCTAAAAAATCGATTTTTTTATTCTTTAATTTTTAATATTTTTTTAATATACACAATTAAAAAGCATTCTTTCCTGAGAAAAATGGTATACCATACTTATTTTTATTACCATCCGTTAAAAAGTTATTATTCCAAACTGCTGGAGCTACGAAGTTGAAATTTGGTATGAAGGTTCCTTCTCTATGGTAGACATCCACTAAGAAGGGATTTTTGGAAATTCCTACAGGGAGGGGCAAAAAGGGAACAAGAAAAAAGAGCTTTTTCCAAAAAAGTACCTTTCTCCAAAAAAAGTACTATTTTCAAAAAAAAAGTACCTTCTCCCAAAAAATTGAAACCTCCTCAATCAACAAACATTTACACCGAACAACTTGTTGGTAAAATTTCGCGGTTGAACACTTCTGGCTTAGTAAAAAATAGAGATAATTTGAATTGTTTAGCTCTCTCAGCAGTTGAAAAAAGGGTAATTAAATAATTAATTATTATTTATTGTTTCTAATAATCATTATCATTATTTTGTTAATAAAAAATTTTTACTTTGTTTTTAATAAATAAAATTTACTTTGCAATAAAATTTACAAAACAAAAAAATGTTGTTGTTACTTGCAAATAAATTTAAGGCTTAATAACTTTTTAACGGGTGATAATAAAAATAAGTATATCATACCATTTTTCTCAGGAAAGAATCCTCTTTAATTGTGTATATTAAAAAAATAATAAAAATTAAAGAATAAAAAAAATCGATTTTTTCCGACCACCCTAATGGTTATCCGGTGCATTGTAAAAGAGTAAAAAAACTGCTAATAAGCCTAATTTTTCATGTCGAATCGATTCGTGAAGCCAGATTTTAAATATATTTAGCGGTTTCTGTTCTACAAAGTAAGGTACCCAAAATTCGCGATTTTAGCCGCCGAGAGGGGGTTGAATGAGTTGGAATTTTTCAAAAATAAAAACGCCATTATTTTTATTGGCACAAAAACCTTCTAAAAAGTTATGATATCCGAAAATCTAAAATTCAAAAAACACTCTAACATATATATTATGTCCTGTGTCCTATAAGGAACAAAGGGCCGCAAAACATATAACATCCCAGGAAAATTTTTTACAATCGGTAGCCAACCACACCCATTCTACAACTGGTTCCACTGCAACCGATTCCATGGAACTGGTTCCGGAACCAGTTCCTGGGATCGTATATGGAAGGTGTGGGTGACGTAGAATCAGTTCCATAACTAGTTCCAGAACTGATTCTAGAGCAACTGGTTCCACTTTGGAGCCATAGAAGGGGTTGCTTTTGGGACAATTTCAAACAAAAAGAATCGGTGTTAGAATCGACAGTAGAAGGGGTTGTGAATGAAAAGTAGCTATTGTACAACCGATTCTTTGGAACAGAAAATTTTCCTGGGATATTAATATAACATTTATTCCTGAGCGGATATTAATGAGACTTCTTGGTGTTATTTTTCTAGGTCTAAAAATAATATTCATAATTTATTTTAAAAAATTAACCCTGAAGTGCTCTTTGGATCCAAACATATATCGAACCATATATTTGTTCATATATGACCGTTTTCAACCGAGAACCAATAATTTTAGCAATACATAGTTGTAGAAATGTTGCTGGTATGTTCGTTTATATTTGGTTTCACAATTTTAGTTCCTTACTACAGGACAACCGGACATGTTTTATGAAATGAGATTTTTTTTTGTATTGTTCATGTACATAATAAAATGAAAAATATATCTTTTTCAACATCTTAAAACGTCATTAAGATTTTGCCCCAAACCATTTATGTATGTTCATTTGTACGACTTCAAATTGCACAATACGAGTACTATTATTACTATTTCAATGTACAGAGGGTTTCGTGTACAGTGTGAATAGTATGTATTTTCAATTATGTTACACCCACAATGACCACACCACCATCTTACCATCAAACAAACTCCATCAAATAAAATTGAACAAATAACAAAAAAATTAACAGAATGTAACTGACAATGGTTATTTGGCACATCATTTTCTTGTAATTTTTGTTGTTATTTCTATTTCGTTTTTGTGGCATGTCTATTGAAGTTTTATTTTCTCATACATTTTTGCCATTCAGAAATTGATTTTCATTGTATGCATAGATGTGTGTATAGTTTTTAAATATATGTACAAATCAAAGTTGGATACCGTTTCAATTAAAAACAACAGTCTACCATACCGAAACCAAAACCGCTTTTATAATGTCGATTTAAATATATTAAGAAATTAAACAAGAAAAAGCACGAAATATTTTCGTAATTGTAGATAGATATTGTTATTTGAAAACTAAAATATGTAGCATCCAACCTTGATCAAAATATATGGGACATTCTTGTGAATGGGCCATCCCCTGCTGATCAGAATTGAGCTTCACGATTAAAATTATAGTTATTGCCTCAAGGAGTTACTGAAACGGCTTGAGCATTTTTACTGGGTGTTTTTGGAGCCACTGAACTCCAATATGATATCAGATTTTTAAAATTCGAAATATTGGACCAATATGGCGGATTATTTTAAAATTGAACTTTAAAGTTTTTGGGACCGCTAAACACGAATCTGTCAATTAATTTTAAAATTTAAAATCGCGTTCGTGGCAGATTTTTTTCGTATAATGAATCTGATATAAAAATTTTTAAAATTCAAAATGGCGGATCCAATATGCTGGGTGAATTTTAAAAAATGTTATCGAGATTGGAGGCCGCTGAAAACGAATATGATATCAGATTAATCAAAAACTGCGAATCCAGTATAGCGGAAAAGTTTTTTTGAAAAGTGACCAGTTTCGCTGTGAATTATTTATCGTAATATTTTGAAAAATATGAAACTTCCTTTCAGTGACTTCCTGCACTCCTAAAAAGAATCATCTACCATATTAGAAAAAAAAACTTTAATACGAATCCCATCACTAAAAAAAAATTCGCTTTTCTTTATTTTTAAAATAGGATATCAGATTCGTATTCTGCGACTCCTAAAGCTTTCTGAAAAAAATATTTGACGAGAATCCGACTAGTTTGAAAAAAATTTCCACCATATTGGATCCGCCATTTTGAATCTTGGAAACCTAATGTCATATCTAGCGACCTCAAAAACTATAAAGTATAAATAAAAAAAAATTGAAACATCTCAAAATCGTCCGCCATTTAATTTTAAAATCTAATGCCAGGTTCTTTTTAAGCGATCCCTAAAACCCCGGGGGAATAATACTCAAGCCGATTCCATCACTCTTTAACATGTTTTAACATATCGCTGAAAGTAATATCTCAACTCGCGCCTCCATAGTGGCTGCACCATAAACACCTCTATATTGCTCGACTTTTGGAAGTAGAGATACTCACCTACATTTTTAAGGCAATAAATACAACTTTAAATATCGAGCTTAGTTTTGCACGGCAAAGAGCCTCCCACTCAGAAAGAGTGCCCCATATACAAACATATAAAATGTTCTATAAAAGTATACTTTCATGTTTTCTGAGTATTATGTGTATTTTTTGTACATGTTCCAATTTCGTATACAATTTAATGACTTTGAAAAACCATTTTCCTTGGCTGCTCACAAAATAACCAAATTTAGCATGGTATCCAAAGTGGTCTACTGGGATTAGAATTTTGTAATACATTCACACTTTTTTTCATATAGCCGTGCATAATATACTTGTTCAAGTGTAAAAAACGTCATACAACTTTAAACGTTATAATGGCTGCAGCTCAAAATTGTGTGTTTTTTCTGGTACGTGTGTTTAGAAATGAAAAGAAAAATGTTCAACCCAGAAGTTAAATTATTAACTGAAACTCAAACATACAAATTGCAAACATATTAAATTTTTTTCAGTAGTTCTCAAACATTGGAAGCATTAAAAAAGAAAAATCAGAAAATCAACACAGAAAAATTACTTTTTTAACTTCACCAAAAACTTGGTTTATATTCTACTAGTTAATATGGTGTTTAGACGCTGCTCAAAATTGGGGTTTTTCAATAAAAGTGTAATTAATACATGATGTTAAAATAATCATTACTTTTGGATGCGACGACAGCAAATTACAAAAATTGTTTCATATTAAAGCCAAACTGCCCTTCTTTGAATAAAAATTTATTTTCTGAACGAAAATCACAGTCAATAAAAACTTCAAAAATATGAATACCTGGTATCGACACAATCAAACACAGTCATATAAAATTTAAATTTTTTTAATTTTATTGTTGTTTTGCATGGAAAGTTGTGACTTTCAGTCTTAGAAATAGTCTTTTGACAGTCACAAGTATGAATACATATTCACCTAAAGCTGTTCAAAAAAAAAAAACAAATTTTATAAAAGTATATTTAATTTTTTCTTAAGGCTGAAAATATATTAAATCAAAAATTTTAATTTCTCTAGTCTACTAGAATCATTAAGATATCTCCCAATAATTTGGACTACAAGCTCCAGCGGTTTCTTTAATTCGGAGAATATTATTAATTTTTACAAAATATTCTTTTATAAAATTGGCTCTCACTTAATAATCTTAGCTATGTTAATTATATATTAGGGTTGCATTTTTCGAATTTTGTATAAATATTCCATACAAATTTAAGCATTTATAAAACTTTTAAGGAGGTATAAATTTAGCTTCTTAAAAATTAAGTAGTTATAAAAATGCTACCAAGTCTTCAAAATTCTTGGCTTTTCTCTTGTCTTTGTACGAAAACAGCTTTTGTACAAAGGCGACCCCAAATGTTTAAATTTTGTTTGTTTACAAAAAATAAAAGAAAATCAGGTAAGTACGGATAGTCGTTTTTTTACAAGTCGTTATAGATTTAGGTATAAAATTCGAAAAAAACAAACCTATTATATCATTTCAAAGCTATTGTAATCACGCTTCACCGGTATGAACTGCAATCCGCGGTTTAGAAATTTTGGTATCATTTAATAAATTTAATTTAAAAAAAATTATGTTTGCAAATTGCGACTTTCATCAGAGGTGCACGTAGTGCGGAAAGTTTCTGACTGTGATTGACTTCGAAGTGACCAGAAATGATTCCTTTGTACCACTCACTACTTCCGGTCCTGGATCAAGTATTTTCCGGGCAATGGCTTTGCAGCACCCACTGAAAGCTAGCTAGAGTGAGATGGCCCTCAGTCATGTAACCTGAATGGCCACGGACAAATTTGCGTCTCAGGAAAGTAGGTAAATGATGATTGAACTTTTGCTGAAGCATGACTGCAACGTGGGATTGGACAGCAGTTCTATCACCAATCTAAGAAAGGAGGGCTAGCAACCCACTTTTCTGAACTTACCCTGCTAACGAATCGCTAAGGTGCCCTATGCTCCAGTGGGAGTTAGAAGAATATACACCCAGAAAACAGTCTCTGTTGTGGCCACCGAATTTGTTGCCAATCGAATTCGTGCGGTTACGACAACTATCTTTATATTTAATTATATTTTTCGTCATGAAAGCCAATATTCGGTTGTCCAATTCAATGTTATGTTCCACATAAATGTTATTATGTTCCACAAATTTTGATTGAAATTAAAAAACTTTTTTTCAATTTTCTGATATTGAACCAGGCCATTCGGTTTAATAGTTAACACTCTTACCCACTGCACTACAACTACTTTTAATTTTGCAAGCCATATTTACTGTTTATACATATGAATATTTTATTCTAATTTAAAAAAAACATATGGGTGATATCAAAAAATGTGATAAAAACCGTGTAACCACCTAATTTCTAATGCATGGATTACATTTGAGTTACATATTTCGATATATATCAGCGCATTGTCACCTGTTTTACAAAATTTATAACAATCTGACCAATTTTTGGTTAATACATAAAATTTGTGACCAATTTTATAGGCCAAATGTAAACTCCGTAACAAGTAACTCATAAGGTTTTTTAACTTTAATAGCTTATATTTTAATAACCAATAAAGCTAAACACTAACTGTAAGAATTTTTATGTAGAGGAAAAGTGCCGTTTTTAATAAAAATTAATACATTTTACAAACTTTTTCGTATATCTTAGCTATCACGACTTCAACTCTGTAACGATTTTTCGTCATAATTTTTGATAAAAATGCATATACCAGAATTTTGGAGTTATCTATTATTTATATTGCGAAAAGTAGGTATAATGTTATTTATACTCAAATGATCGTTGGACTGTAAGTAATCATCCAGTATAACAGACTTGAAGCTTTTCTGCAGCATGTAACATTCTCGAGATGAAAAAAGATGTCTTTAATAAGATTTGAAAAAATGTTGTTAACTCTGTTCCTAATTTTTACACCAAACTATTTAACGAGTAAGAAAAACAATGTAATATTTGGATTCACCTTGTAGGCATCATGCGATTTTGTTTCGGAAAAAAAAAAAATTCTGACAAAGCGTTTCTGAAAGAAAACGAAAAAGTAACCAAATATAAACTCCGTAACCACAATTGTTTGCATCAGGTTTCATTCAAATAAATGTAGATAAATGTTTAAAATATTTTAAAATAACCATAAACAGAGGTGATTCAACTAATATTTATGCGTCAAAAGACGATTCAACTAATAATTTTGCGTCAAATCAAAAAAAAAGTTATCAGTTTTTTACCCTAAGCTGCTGGAGCGAAAAACGATTGATTTTGCATTTCATTGGTTTTGAATCGATATTTGGAGTCATTACTGACATTAGTTTGACAAATTAAATTTGTTTCACACAATTTAAAAATTTTTTTATCATTTTTAATATATTATTTTGTAACTGCGCAACCGCTGTTTGGATTTTAAAAAATTTTATATTTTTGAAAAGCATTTAAAAGGACCAAAAATACAAAATTAAAAAAAAATTAATTTTTTTTCGCGGAATGAATTTTATTTTTATTCGCGAAACCGCCAATTTGATAAACACAAATTATATATCATTGGAAAGCAAGTTGAAATTGAAGAAAATTCGTACCCAATTTTTTTTTGTTATATCTTTTGCTTGCAGAAATGTAAACTCCGTTACAACAAAAAAAATTAAAATTGTGCAAAAAAAAGTTATTGCGATAACTTTTTTGCAATTAGGTTTATAATGACTAAACTTACTGATTCCATTAAGAAAAACCCGAAATATTAACACTTTTTGCTTCTCACAAATTTGGCCCAAAAATTTATCACATTTTTTGATTTCATCCATATACATTTTTGTCTTTTCCGGGATTTGAACTCGGAAATCCGGCGTACTAGGCCAACTCTCTACCGACTACACCACAAACACTTATTAACTTTGAAGTCTAATTTTGAATTTATATGTTTTGCTTGGAAAACAAATATAGTAAAAGATTCGTTTACCAATACCAATCAATAGTTGTGTGTGTTATCAATAAAATCCACAATTCGGTTGGTTCTACAGAAACTCGACTTTAAGGTCATATTTGATTAGGATACCCGTATTTGTAGTTACCACTTTCGAATATTGAAATTTTTTTAATAAAGGTTATAGGTAACACCAATTTTTTTGTATATACACTAACTAAATGGCTGCTCCTACTGCATAGAATTACTAAACTGATACTAATTTTAAAATTGATTGGAGATACACCCAGAAAACAGTCTCAGTTGTAGCCACCGAATTTGTTGCCAATCGAATTCGTGCGGTTACGACAACTATCATTATACTAAATTATATTTTTCGTCTTGAAAGCCAATATTCGGTTGTCTAATTCAATATTATGTCCCACATAAATATTATTACACTTATTAATTTTAATGACTGATTTTGAATTTATGTGTTTTATTTGGAAAACAAATACGGTATAAAATTCATTTACCAATACCAATTAATAGTTGTGTGTGTTATCAATACAATCCACTAATACAATAACCGTATTTGTAGTTACCACTTTCGAATATTGAAATTTTTTTAATAAAGGTTATAGATAACACCAATTTTCTTGTATATTCACTAAACAAATGGCTGCTTCTACTGCATAGAATTACTAAACTGATACTTATTTTAAAATTGATTGTAGATACCAATAATTTGTTAAAAGGATTGTTTTTTAGTTAATTTTCCCTATTTTTAATACCTAGTAAAATATTTTTGGTGTAGTATTCAATTATAGGTCACTCTAAATAAAATAACGTCCTGGCAAAGTAATTTTAATGATTTTGATCGAAACCCAACCAATCTTTTTCCTGTGTGTACCAATAATTTGTTAAAAGGATTGTCTTTTAGTTCATTTTCCCTATTTTTAATACATAGCAAAATATTTTTGGTGTAGTATTCAATTATAGGCAACTGCAAATATAATAACGTCCTGGCAAATTCATTTTAATGGTTTTGATCGAATTCCAACCAATCTTTTTCCTGTGTGTATACATTAGACCGTACCTCAAATAAAAGTACGCCGTACACCCTCCAATATGAAGTATTTTTGCAAGGCAATTAAAAAAAAAAAATTTTTTTTTGCCGAATGTAGGGGTCGACTTTTTCAATTTTTCGTTATAGATTCGGCATTTAAAGTTGGATTTGCCAGACCAGACCAGTGTTTTGCCATAAAGGAAAAATCCAATGAAAAAAAAATTTAAAAAAGGCGACCCCTACGTTTGGCAACCAATATATAAAAAAAATTTATACTGAGTTTATCGAAAAACTTCCTTAGCAAAAGTTTAATGATTTTTTGCGAGCTTTAATTTTCTGACATTAGGGTGGTACATTAGGGTCGTAGCAACTGAGATCTGGTTCGTAACTACTAGAACGGGATACTTAAGGGCAATGGCACTTAGAGCAAAACACTGGTATCCTCGAGAGATACATACATCGATATATCATAATTTAATATCCGACTGTAAATGCCAAAGATATCACGAAAAATGGAAATGGCGACCCCTACGTTCGGGAAAAAAATTTTTTGTTTTGAAACCTCCTTGCAAAAATTCTTCATATTGGAGGGTGTACGGCGCACTTTTTTTTTTGCCTGTTAGGTGATACGCTGTAACATACAACAACTCTGTTTTTTGTTAGGACGATACAACGATACAATAAATAGCACACCCCTTATGAACAACCTTTATATATTTGAAAGCACAATTATATAAGTGCACAAAATATTTTTTTTTATACTTGTTTTATATAGTATACAATTTTTTTCTGTACAATATATTAATTTAATTACCCAGGTAAAAATCTTCATATATGGATCCATACAGGTTTAATGTTTGTTCGTGCATGCTCATAAACATGCTTGTATGTCCATTCATGGTTACATAAATCATCGTACGTGCACCCATATATGTTCATACATGTGCATTAACGAAATTTGAGGTAATATCTGCATGTATGATCATACATTTTCATGCATGTTCATGAATGTTCATACATGAACATACATGTACAGCTGCGAAAAAAAAAATAGCACCAATTAAAGTTTTTTCTAATTTTATCCCCGTTGCTTTTATTTTTAAAGATCAAAATAATGATTAAATTGTCCCCGAAGTACTGGAAGATATTCCAGAAAATTGTAGAAAATTTTAGTGTAACGTTTGTTTTTTAACTTTGCTACCCGTTCTAAGTAGGCGTGGCTTTTAATGAAAAATCATCGATATCGAGCTTTCATCAAATTATATAGTAAAATTTAGCGAGTACTGATCGGATCTGCACAAACTAAATATTGTTGAAAATTCTATAAAATTTCCTTAAATCTTGCATTATTTTTATTCACAAATGGCGGCCAGATTTAAAATGACACCGGTTTAAATATGAGTAAATTTTTCTTTGTTTTTAGCGATTTTAAAATAAAGTTAACAACACTGAGATTTTAATATGAAATGCTTTATACTATAATGTAAAAAAAAAGTCTGACTGATCTGTTATATCGTGGTAAGCATATCATAATAACATTCGCTTTAAAATTTCATTGTTGTTAACTTTATTTTAAAATCACTAAAAACAAAGAAAAATTTACTCATATTTAAACCGGTGTCATTTTAAATCTGGCCGCCATTTGTGAATAAAAATAATGCAAGATTTAAGGAAATTTTATAGAATTTTCAACAATATTTAGTTTGTGCAGATCCGATCAGTACTCGCTAAATTTTACTATATAATTTGATGAAAGCTCGATATCGATGATTTTTCATTAAAAGCCACGCCTACTTAGAACGGGTAGTAAAGTTAAAAAACAAACGTTACACTAAAATTTTCTACAATTTTCTGGAATATCTTCCAGTACTTCGGGGACAATTTAATCATTATTTTGATCTTTAAAAATAAAAGCAACGGGGATAAAATTAGAAAAAACTTTAATTGGTGCTATTTTTTTTTTCGCAGCTGTAGATATTACCTCAAATTTCGTTAATGCACATGTGTGAAGATATATGGATGCATGTATGGAGATTTATGTATCCATGTATGGAAAAGCATGCAGGTTTATGAGCAAGCACGAGCATACATTAAACCTGTATGAATCCATATATTTCGATTTTTAGCCGGGTAATAAAAAAAAAAATTAATAAAATAATTTTTTTTCAATATTAAAGAAATTTTTTTTAACTGGCCAAATTATATTTTAACTGGTAACTGGACAAGACCCAAAATAACTGGATAATCCATGCCATTCCAGGCCGTCTGGCAACCCTACTCCTATACCAGAATCCATTGTCAGAACACCGTAATTTTTTTTGTGTTGCACTGAGTAACTGCCCAGCAAAAATAGACATTACGGAGTAATTAAGCGAGTTAGTAGCACACAAAGGGTTTCACTACTTACCAGGCTATTTACTCGCAACATTACTTTTGTTCGTGATGTCCAAAAATTCATGGGTGGTCATTACCCTCTCGCTTACAAAAAAAGTGCGAATAACGAGTTACCCATACTGAAAAAAGAAGTAGTTACTCGCAAAGATATAATAAGTGATTACTGAGAAGCATGCGCGGTTCCAGCAATTAATATAAGGGGAAAAATCATACGCCACAGTAGACAAATACATTGAGTTGGCTACTGAGGCGTATGATTTTCCCCCTTATATTAATTGCTGGAACCGCGCATGCTGAGAAGTTAGGAAATAAGTGGTTACCCTACATTGTAAAATAGTTGGTCATATTGGCAAAATAAAACTTTTTACCTTGGAAAATTTCCTATTTATAAACAAATTTATAAATAAAATATTAATATAAAAAAGACTTAATCAGTACTTATTTAATCAATTACCAGTAAGTGATTACTTTGCACGAATATATAAGTACTTCTATAACTTATTATCGGTAAGTCATTATTTTGTATTTTAAAGTAATGCAAAAGATAATGACCTATCATTACTTGTTAATCCGTATGGTAATGACCTGTCATTACCATGTTTTTGCTGGGTGAATAATTTTTCATTTTCAATAAACATAATAATTGAATCGAAGTAATCCATTTTTTTATTGTGGCCGTTATTTTAATTTTTTGTCAAGGCATGCTATATTGTGTTTTCTTATTGTTAATTTTTTTATTTCCTTTGAAGTTTCATATTTTAGTTGCAATTTGAGCTTTGATGCAGTTTCATTTATTATCTGTGAACAGGAAAAGTTCAATGAAATTATAAAGTTGTTCAGCAATATGATGAATGTAGTTATTTGCATTGCAGAATCATTTAGCATTTTTTTGCACCTGATTTTTTTCTCTGAATTAATAATTTGTGTTTATTTTTTTTGTTTTTCATATATAAATTTAAATTGAATTTTACATGTTTTTTTTAATTATTAAAACTTTTTATTAAATCAACACATAATCTTATTAAAAAATTCAATGATTGTGTTTTATCAAATCAACCCCAGCAAAAACAGACATTACCGAGTAATTAAGCAAGTAAGTAGCACAACATTACTTTTGTTTGCGATGTCCAAAAATTCATGGGTGGTCACTACCCTCTCGCTTACAAAAAAAGTGCCAATAACGAGTTACCCATAGTGAAAGAATAAGTTGTTACTCACAAAGATAGAATAAGTGGTTACTTAGAAGTTAGGAAATAAGTAGTCACCCTACATTGTAAAATAGTTGGTCATATTTGGAAAAAAATTTTTGCTTTGGAAAATTTCCTCCCAGTGTAGAAACGGTAATGACATATCATTATTTTTTGGAGTACCAGTAATGACACCCACTTACCTTCTGCATTATTATGACTTATTTTTATCATTATTTCAAATAGAAAATAATTTTTTAGATTTTTTTGAAAATTTTTTGAAATCTATTTTTAGACTCAATATTTTTTAAACACTGGTAAGGATATATGTAACCACATATTTTTTGATTTTTTGTATGTTGGCGAGTAAGCTTACTTGTGTGCAGTAGGTCAATTATATTTTTATCTATTAAATATTACATGTCGATATAGCTCAGATGGTAGAGCGGTTGACTGGCAATCTGTAGACCCAGGTTCGATTCCCGCACCAGCAAATTTTATTAAAAAAAAATACAATAAAAAACATTTTTTTTTTTTGAAAATCTATTTATTTTTTTGAAAATCTATTTTTACATAGGTAACGATATATTTTCTGATTTTTCGTATGCTGGTGTGTAACCATAACTCATTATTTTTCGCGACATCGCCATATAAAGGTAATAAGAAATGTAATAACAAAAGTAACTGGTTACCATTACCAAGTTTGTAGTTACATAACCACATATGTATCTAGTTGTGATTTTCTACACTGGGAAATTTAGAATTTATAATACCTAAAAACGCATATGAAATTCTAAAGGAACATGCCAGATCCATAGCCATGTCTATCAATCTCAATTGAAGTATCTAACTTCACATATCCACGAGAAAAAGTACTTACTTAATATGGACAACTTTCGGTCCTAACAAGTTCTAAAATGATGTGTCGTGGAAAAGTTATGTTAGATATTGGTACACTGAGAGAATTATCTGCACGATATTAATGATTTTTTGCATAGAGCCCATGAAACTTTCGCCTATTGCAACTTTTAACTGCATTAATGAAATTTTTCATAAAATGTTGTTAACAATTTCATTTTGTTTACTAAAACTTTCATATATTCAATAAAAAAGTTTCATTAAAACTAGATTCATTACATATATAAAGCTTTTTGATCAAGTTTAAGAAATTTTTCATTTAATTTGTGAAGAAAACATCACTAGTTTACTGAAAATTTTCTCTATATCTTATCCAGAAAAATTCCCTCTGTATTGGAGTGAAAGTTGTGCATGTTAAGTGCTGGTAAAGTACCAAGTAATTAATAAGTACTACTGTGGAACTTATCAACTACCTTAGTACTTAAAAAATTATTGAAAATAATTCTACTGAGTACCAAGTACATTGAAAATACTTGTAGGTACAGTCAAAGCCCGGCATAACGAGTGATATAAATATTATTATACCGAAATAATCGTTATATCGCAATATGATTTTGTATCATATGAATTCAACTCCAACTTTAGAATTTCTGACATTATAAAATATATAAAAAGGGCTTCAGTATTGGTTACATATATCAAAAATTTCTTACTTATTTAAACTTTTTAATTTTTACCAATATTTTTTACCATATTTTTCTACCAATATCGAGAATACTTTTTTATATTTATAAGATAAAAGGTTGTTCGTTATGTTATATCACCCAGTTTTGACTGTACTCACATTTTTTTAAGTACCAGTACATAATACTTGTACTTTTGGTCAAAGTAGTAAAATAAACTCTAACAAACCATAACATTGGTCACAGAATATGTGTTTCTATTTTTTTTTAATTGTATATGTATACAGA
This sequence comes from Leucophora obtusa, assembly GCA_949987735.1. Taxonomy (NCBI): domain Eukaryota; kingdom Metazoa; phylum Arthropoda; class Insecta; order Diptera; family Anthomyiidae; genus Leucophora; species Leucophora obtusa. Next base: position 106,724,674 of record OX465295.1, on the reverse strand, counting down.
CGTTGCCACACAACAACAAAATCTCAAACGAAACATCAGTTCTGTTTGTTTGTTGAACTGATCACATGAGATATGCGCGGAAGGAAATCGAATTAATTAATTTGTTAATTTTTAATATGCTGCTATTTTTTAGCTAACACATTTTATGTCCCATAATTGTGGAAAATTTTTATATTCATTTATAAAATTAATGCACTTTTCATTATTTGTAATTGTCGCCATTTTTGTCTTTTTTATGTTCTTTATGGCGCAATCACAAGAGCTCCTCACAACACGACTGCTCTCAATGAACTAACACAGCAAAAACAGTAACATCGATACGCACGATGAAAGATTGAGTTTGGAAACAAAAAAAAAATTTTGATAACACATGTCAACACGATACATTGACATACACGAAGCAACATTCGTCAAAAAATGGGCATTTTGTGACGAATGTTCCTTCGTGTGTAGGCAGTTTTACATTCAACGATCATGTGAGTTCGCAACAAAAAACAAAAGCCAAAGATGCAAATCTTCAGGAAACGAAGCGAATTCGGGTTGTGTATGAAAGAAAATCCACAACTACTACGAGGAAGGGTGTGTTCAAAGTACAGAACTTGATCGTAGCGTTTTCGTTCGTCATCAGACAATTGTAGTGTACCGCATTCGGTTTGAGTACAAATACACAAACGCTAAAACGACAGAGAGGGTATGTGTTCCTTAGGAGTAACCTACATAATGGGTACTGTATATTTTCCTACTCTGCTTTTGGTACTAATCAATACACAAGTACTAATTACTTCCCGACTATGATTCAAACCTTGATTTTTAAATTTAACTAGTATTCTACTCAAATTTCAGTAAAGCCAATGATTCATAACTGTTCATTTTGTTTTTGTGCTGATTATCAACCAAATAGAAAATTTGAAATTCGTAACTTTTAGCTTATAACAATAAAGATTAACAATTAATATTTAAATTCATTTCAACAGCTCCCCAAGTGAAATTTATGTTACACTTTGTCTTTATACAAATTTATAAATAACTTAATAAGTAGAGATAAGGAAGAATGATTATCAACGAACCTTATAACATCCATTATAAAAAAAAATAACATATTAATTCAGAAAATATAATTGTAGTCCTTGCTGTTGCGATATCCAGAGTTATAAAATAATTTGTTCTTTGATTTGTTATTTGTTTTTGAATAATTTTTTATTTATATTATTTATCGTTAGAAAATATAATTACCCAGCAAAAAATCGACATATATGAATACATACAGGTTAAATGTATGTTCATGCATGCTCATAAACATGCATTCATGTCCATACATGAACATGCATGATCATGCATGTAGATATTACCTCAAATTTCGTTAGTGCACATGTGTGGACATATATGATGCATGTATGGAGATTTATGTATCCATGTATGGACATGAATGCATGTTTATGAGCATGCATGAACATACATTTAACCTGTATGTATTCATATATGTCGATTTTTAGCTGGGTACCTAAAATAGTTGAAAAATGCATTTACGATCTGGGATACATTATCGATAAGAACAAAGCTAGTTTAGGGTATCTACTTGTAAAACGAATTACAATTTTTACTCCATCACTCACAGGATAACGTCAGGATACATCTTAGGAATATCTCTCTAACTGAAAATCTAGCTGCCAGATTTTTTGAAATTTGTTTAGATGTTTACTTTGAAATTTGGCAAATTTCGTAATTTTCAGACAACGAAAATCTCCACGACTTCTGAAATAACAACACTAGCTAAACAATTTTTGGGATGTAATTTTATTTTATTCATAACGTTATTTAAAGCAAAAACGAAAATTCGAAAATAAGTTTCTTATTAAAACTAAATATTTCAAAGTTCTTATAATTTTGTTGATATTATTGCTGTTAAATGTTGAAAAGTTTATAGGAAAAAGTTTAAATTGAATTCAATGAGTTGACTTAAAGTTTAGTCCGTATGAAGAGGATAGAGAATAGGAAATTGGAAAATTTAGCAGAACACTATTTCCTCTCTCAACGGCTACTCATTCAAAGGTTAATAGCTTCATGGCGCTCTAAAATTATTGAATACAAATACCAAATATATTTACCCCATTAATTTTTTATTTTTCTACATACAAAAAAAAAAAAAAAGAATTTTATATCAGGCAGAAACAACAACTAAATATAAAAAAAATTTAAATCAAACCAAGTTTGGTTCCTACTTAATTCAAATATATCTCAACTTATATTCAAAATGCCAAAATAAAATGTAAAATATTGGCATATTAATTCAAATGCTAAAACTATTATTTTAACCGGAATCCTAATTACTTCAACAAGATTAACACTTAATTAAAAATATTCGTTAAGAAAAATTCAATGTTAATTCAATTATTCAATTCAATAATTCAATGTTAATTAAATAAAACGAAAAACAATTTATACCCTCAACCAAAAAGTCTGTAATGGCTACTGAAGATTTTGCTGTTATTACGGGAAATATAACTGTTTTGAACGCAGTGGTATTTTTTGCTAATTTTAGCAACAGATGTCTGCTGATTTGTAGTATGTACAGTAAAATTAGTAGAAATAATTAGTACCGCCCGAGTAAAAATAGTTATATATTGTCATATATAATAATGTGCCTAAATTCATAAATGCTTTATAAAGTTATAGGAGGCTAATAAAACAAAATTTTCATACAAAATTTGTTTCATAAGCCTCCTATAATTTTGTAAAGCATTTATGAATTTAGGCATAAGAATATATCAGTAATACCAAATATAAACTAAAAAACAATTCTAAAAAATTAACGAATTTTTGTAAATAAAATTTCCTTAAGTATCTACTTTTTTTTTATAATAAATACAGAATTTATTAACTTCAAATTAATATATGATTAATAAAAGCTACTACAAAAAAAAAAAAATAATAATTTAAATAAAAATAATAATATAAATAAATAATAATAAAAATAAATAAAAAATACAGTAAAACTATCATTTAAAAAATTATGAAAACATTATCTTGAATAATAAAAATAGATATTTAAAATAAAAATAGTACAATCACCAGATTTTCCTAAGTGCAGCAATAATAATAATAAAAAAAGAAAGTCGAGAGAGATAAAAATGGTAGCACAAACAAAAAGCTATAACTCATGAATAGCAACATAATCGCTAAGCTTTCGCCTAAAGACCTGGGGTGGAAAAGCAAAACCTCTCAGGTATAGAGGTAGATCGTTCCATATTCTTGAACATAGTAGTATGATGTGTTGGATATACTAGTTGGGGGTTTCTTTCCGAATTAGACAAAAGAAAGTTGTCAACTAAAGGGTTCTTCAACAGGGACGCTACAAAAATAGAAAGACAGGGACAGTAAACGACGCCATATTTCTTGCCGCTCTTTTGACATTTCTCTTCAGTAAGGTTTGTTGCCATTTCATGATGGAAAGATATACGAGCCAAAAACGAGTCGAAATTATTAAAATTTACTACCGACATTCGGAGTCAGTGGCCTCAACGTTAAGAGCGCTACGTCCAATTTATGGTCGTCATAATGAATGGCTTCGTCAATAAACAAAATATGCGTTATTGGTCAGACAGCAATCCACACGTACTCCATTAATCATCATTGCATACCGAAAAAATTACGGTTTGGTGCGATTTATGGGCCGGCGGCGTCATTGGGCCGTACTTCTTCAGTGATGATTAAGACCGGTACGTTACTGTGAATGGGAATCGCTACCGTTCAATGATAACCGAATATTTTTGGCTCCAATTGATGATATGGACTTGGAGGACATGTGGTTCCAACAGGACGGCGCCACAAGCCACTCAGCGAATGTCACAATCAATTTATTGCAAACCAAGTTTGGAGAACGTGTTATATCACGAAATGGTCCAGTCGATTGGCCGCCCCGGTCATGCTATTTGACGCCGTTGGACTATGTCCTGTGGGGCTACGTTAAATCTATGGTCTATGCCAACAAGCCAGCGACGATTGATGAACTTCGTACGAATATCGGCCGATTTATGCTTGAAAACCGTCGAAAATTGGGTTCAGCGTCTGGACTTCTGCAAGCGTGCCCGTGGTGGCCATGCAAAAGAGATCGATTTCCATACATAATGGCATCGAACGTACTTTCACAGGAATAAAGAATTTCATTGATATCCAAAACCGTTTTTGTTTTATTTAAAAAAACTTTTGTAGCGCTCTTATTGAAGAACCCGGTATATAGTCCGGAAACCCATTCACCATTGCTTTGTAAAAAAATATCAATAACCTCATACCTACATAATTAACAAAAGAACACCCAAGAAATTGGATTACGTACGGAGTCACATAAGAGCGAAGTCTTAGGCCAAAAACATATCTAATAATTATATTGAATATCTTGGTAAACCTATTAAATTCAACGCCTGTGGAACCGGAAAATACCTCGACACAATACAATATATGAGGCATCAACAAGGCATGTGCCACACGCATCCTAATTGAGAGAGGCAGATACAAGTCAAGAGAATACAACCTTCTCAACAAGTAAGATATTTTCGAAGAAACGTTATTAATATGCAATGAGAATGATTAAATGATTGTCAATTAAAACTCCAAGACACTTAATTTTATCCACAAATTCAACTCTCATGCCATCGAGAGTAACCATTATAGTATCAGTATCGAAACCGAAACACATTAACTTCCTCTTTTTTGGATTGACAACAAAACCATTGCAAGAAGACCAAGATATAACTTCATGTATGATGAAATTTACACCCTCTTCCAAGACATCTACAAATTGCGCATCGGCATAGCAAAGAAACTGAACATCATCCGCATAAACGTAAGACTGACATGATAGACCATTCCCAAATGTAAGAAGATCATTCAAGTAAATCATGAACAGTAGTGGGCCAATAACAGACCCCTGATGTACACCACTGGTTATTGATTTTGTTAAATTATTAAATTGTTTTGCGAAATTTAGCACTCGGTTCTGAAAAATTAGTAAAATATTTTGTTGAAATTAGCAACGAAAATTGGTAAAAAAATCTATAATTTGTAATAAGAGAATAGCACAACTTATTACTATAAAACAGATTCTACTAAAAATCAGTAGAAAAATAGTAAAGTGCAATTGAATAGTGTTTACAAATTTTTTTACTAATTTTTTTATCTGAGTGTAGAGTAAATTCAAACGCGTATAGCCAGAAACGAGCAGAGCGAACAACACTTTTTTCTAGGTATGAAGTTAGATAAGGTCTCGGTGTAGCCATATTTTGTTTTATTTCATGTTTTCTTTATATTTCTATCTAAAGCTCATATATTCGTATAAATATAATAAATATTGTCGCTATAATTCATTTTTGTTAAGCATGCTGCACAAATTAAAAAGTTTTCTTTCTTTACAAAAACTCACCCCACAGAGCGACAAGACAAAGTTGATTTTGCTGCTGGCGCTTTAGCTCTTGATGAAAAGGAAATAGATTATACGACAAAGAATTTAACTGTCTTCCAGGCAAAAAAAAAACTTTTCTGCCTAGTATCATTGTTTTACTATTGCGAATAAACATTCATTAGTAGCAGGGCTGCCAATAAGTTACTTTTTAAAGCTAAAGTTTTCTGCTCGCCTCCTAAATTGTTTCCCGCAGCTACCATAACTCAGCCATCTCATATTTCAAAGTAAATTGAAATTACTCTTGTGTTTGCATGTGGAAAATATCTATCAGATTTTATTGTCAACTTTTTGTTGGCAACTCTATGTATGATTTATGAAAATAAAAAAAAACATAAATATGATTAAGTGGAAAACAAGAAAGTTTCCTGTAAAGTATGGATTTGCCTTCGTAAGTGTAATAAGAATTGTTTAAGGGGTTTACTCACTTTAGAAATCAATAAAACCATATTTAAACGGTTATAAAAATAAAAAAATAGTTTATTAACAAAATTGTTTTTGTGATAAAAACACACAATATTATATATTTGTTTCTAAATTAAAATTTATAATTCGGCGACCGATGACATTTTCATTCAGGACCTTTTTAAAAAAGCAAAATCTGGTGTCATTGTGCAAAAACATAAATATGGTTGAGTGAGAAAATAAAAATGCTTCCTGTAGGTATGAAATTTTGCAAGGACACTTTATAGAGGTAACTCCATATTATACTAAAAGTTCGACTCTGAGTACAACTTGGAAAGCTATACAGCCATACAAAATTTTTGGAAAATTGCAATTTCAACATATTGGGCGCTAAACATAAATATGTTCTTTTTTGATGAAAAATTTTAGCTTTAATGGGTTTACTGTTAAGGCATAACAGTTATCAAGGTCGATTTTACACTCAGCGATTCAATTGGTTAAAACAGTAAAAAACTATACAAATTCACATAAAATGCGAACAGTGCCCAGGTGGAAATTATGTGTGGTAACAAAAAAGAAGCACTGGCAAAGCGCAAGTTGCCCGAGGTCTTACAAAAAGAAGTACTGGCAAAGCACTAAATTTGGACGCCTTCCCAACGCTTTAAAAGGGTGAATTCCCAGCACTTGTTTTCCTATCATTATTTTTTTTTTTGAAAAAGAAACTTCAAAAGAGAGAATATTTAAATAATTTTTGACTCCACAATACAATAACTCCAAGAATCGTCGATTTTTAGAGTAATTTAAAATTCTTCAGTGATGAGGGCTCATAATTTGGTGGCAGGGAAAACATTTGATTTTTATGTTTCTTGGTGCTATCTCAATATTTTGCAAAGCATTAAATAGATCGGTGTTATCATTTGGGTGTCAGGAAAGCACTTTAATTTTTTTATTTGAGCGTTGGCAAATCATTTGATTTTTATGTTTATGGGTGCTTTCCCAGGGCTTGGTAAAGCATTGGCATTGTTGGGAAAGCGCTGTTAACAAGCACTCATACCACCCATTGGGAAATGGGACTTTCTACAAAGGTGCACTTAGTGCGTAAAGTTTTCTGACTGTCACTCACTTGGGAGTGACCAGAAACGATTCCTCTGTTTGAATGTCCAAGCAGCTCACTACTTCCGGTCTTAGACCAAGTATTTCCCGGGCAATGGCTTTTCAGATACCTCTGATAGCTAGCTAGTGTGAGAAGGCGCTCGGTCATGTAGCCTGAATGGTTAAAGTACATCTTAACGTCTCAGGTAAGTAGATAAATGGACACGAATATTTACTGAAGCATGACCGCATCGTGGATGTGGTAATTAATCCCGAATCCACTGTCTGCCTGGAGGCGTTGCTGGCAGCCCCAGCTCCAGGATCGGATGCTTTAGCCCAATCAGCTACTCATCTTAAATTTTTAAGATTACAGAAACCACAAAGTGGCCCTATGTTCCGTATAGGAACTACGGGAACGTATATATATATATATATACCACCCATTTCGGTGCTTTGCCAGTGCTGGCCCCTTTGTAATTTTCTACCTGGGTGGTTTTAGTATCAAGTTTAATGCATCAAATGTTAACAATAAAAATGGCTACATTTGAAAGATGTGTATGTATTTATTTGAAAAATGTGTATGTATTTACATAAAAAACTAAATGGAAACCGTCTAAATTTTAAAGACATTTCGTGGAAAATCTGTATCTTAGATCGAAAAATAAAATACGCCATTGTATTCAGCATGTCCGAAATATATACATAGAACTGATGATCAGACCTCTATTAATTTTTAAAAGTTAAGACTTTGTCGTCCTATGTTATTTTTATAATTGAAGACAAAAAATTCCTTTTTTTTCGATCCACAGTTTAGTATAAAGACATTTGGTTAGTTTGGGTTCTGTCCTCAAACTCTTCCTAGGTATCAAGGCAATTTTGACTAAGATACAGCATAGTTTGGGCACATTTTTGGTTATGTCTCCGAACTATGCGCACCACAAACTTATATATACATATATATATGGGTGAAATCAAAAAATGTGATGATTTGTGAGAAGCAAAAAGTGTTAATATTTCGGTTTTTTCTTAATGGAATCAGTAAGTTTAGTCATTATAAACCTTATTGCGAAAAATCTCTTCTACAAGTAGTCGCAATAACTTTTTTTGCACAATTTTAATTTTTTTTGTGGTAACGGAGTTTACATTTTTGCAAGCAAAAGATATAACAAAAGAAATTGCGTACGAATTTTCTTCAATTTATTAGTTTTTCGTATTTGGGTTTTCAACTTGCTTTCCAATGATATATAATTTGTGTTTATCAAATTGGCGGTTTCGCGAATAAAAATACAATTCATTCCGCGAAAAAAATTTTTATTTTTTTTTAATTTTGTATTTTTGGTCCTTTTAAATGCTTTTCAAAAATATAAAATTTTTTAAAATCCAAACAGCGGTTACGCATTTACAAAATAATATATTAAATAACATAACATTTCGCTATCAAAAAATTCTTAATTTGTGTGAAACAAATTTAATTTGTCAAACTAATGTCAGTAATGACTCGAAATATCGATTCAAAACCAATGAAATGCAAAATCAATCGTTTTTCGCTCCAGCAGCTTAGGGTAAAAAACTGATAACTTTTTTTGATTTGACGCAAAATTATTAGTTGAATCGTCTTTTGACGCATAAATATTAGTTGAATCACCTCTGTTTATGGTTATTTTAAAATATTTTAAACATTTATCTACATTTATTTGAATAAAACCTGATGCACACAATTATGGTTACGGAGTTTACAGTTACCCAGTTTACATTTGGTTACTTTTTTCGTTTTCTTTCAGAAACGCTTTGTCAGAATTTTTTTTCCGAAACAAAATCGCATGATGCCTACAAGGTGAATCCAAATATGACATTGTTTTTCTTACTCGTTAAATAGTTTGGTGTAAAAATTAGGAACGGAGTTTACAACATTTTTTCAAATCTTATTAAAGACATCCTTTTTCATATCGAGAATTTTACATGCTGCAGAAAAGCTTCAAGTCTGTTATACTGTTTCGCAATATAAACAATAGATATTATCACATTTTTTGATATCGCCCATATATATTGTGATATCAAAAAAATTTACTGTAAAAAAAGCAGTAGTTTTTATCTATTTTACCAGTTGTTTTAACATTTTTGTAGTAAAAATTTGTCAGGTAATTTTGCGACAATATTAGTTATTTTTAATGTCCGACCGAACAGTTCGGCCTGAAAATGTATTTGGTTGTTATTTGGTATGTTGAAGCATTAGGGATAAATTTCGCTTATGGAAAAATGTTTATTGGGCCGATTAGAGTGCATTTTGAGTGCAAAATTTAAGGAAAAGTCTGAGGTTAAGCAACAAATTCACTGTTCGGCCGCCGAAAGTTCGGCCAAATTGAAAAAAGTTCGGCGGCCGAACAGTTAACTTTACGGCTAAACTACCGTGTTTTCTTTAAATCTGATACTCGAAATCGAATTAGATCGGCTTACAAATATTTTAGCAGTATGAAAGTTTCTCCCTAATGCTTTCAAATAACAGAAAATCGACGAATTTTCCCTTTTTGGCCGAACTGTTCGATCGGATACTAGTTATTTTTAATGCATTTTCATTTATTTTTAAACAGCTTAAAATAACTAAATTTTATATTTTTTGTCGCCTTTTTAACTGCATCTACCTTTGTTTTATCTACCATTTTCAGTAGATTATAACTACAAACTTTTCTGAGTGTAAAAAAATATCGCATTAGGAGTTTGTTTTACATGATTTGACTTTTTTATTCAAACGAGTTTTTCATCAAAATTTTTAAAGTCTATAGAAAATTTCAAACTATTGAAATATTTATGAAAAAGATTCAATGACATAAAAAAGTTCAAATAGAGTAAACCCCTTAAGTAATAATTGTTTTTATTTTTATATCTTAGAAAACGCAGCTGTATATGAATACAAAAAAAATATTCAAACTCTTACATTCAAAATTTCTAAGTATATAGCAACATATGAAACAAGTGTCGTTTTAGAAGACTAAAGCCTAAGTTACTCAGACGTACATAAATGTAAAGTATCTCTGCATAGCTGAATACGAATGAGTTAAACAAGAACAGAAGATGGGTTGTGTGCTTTGTTTCATTCTTATGCATTCAACATATAGCAAACGTAAATACAAAAATCTATTTACAACAGATTTTTTTTTGTGTGTTTACGTTTTCTATATTTTCAATGCATAAGAAAGAAACAAAAAACACAACACATCTTCTGTTCTTATTTAACTCATTAATTCAACTACGCAGAGATATTTACGTTTACGCTCGAGTAACGAAGCCTTAACAAGGCAAGTCCGCATAGTTGTTCAAACCGATTTTGATGAAATTTGTATATATGTGTTGTAGAGGAAATAAAGTTAATGAACACGTCTCTTCTGTATAAGTATTTAGGGGATAAATATTCCCAGGTTGCAAACCACACTAAATTAGCTCTAGAACCCGTTGCACGGAACCAAAGAGTATACATAATAAAGAGATTGGGGGACTCTCTATCACTGAGAAAGCATTTGTTCTATTATGTGCCTTGGAACAGGAACATACTCAAACCAATATCACCCGGCAAACATGGCAATACGAAGAAGATTCTCCGAATATATCGCCAGGAAGAAAACATTTATTGCCGGCAATATCAATTTCGTATTCCGGAAGTTTCCTCCGTCGGAAAGAACTGTTACACTAAAACAATACTTCCAGGCAATATGAAAGCAATACCTCATATGGAAGATAAAAGGGATATCGCTAAACAAACTCCCAGTACAATAAAAAACGACTTAATTTTTTCATTATTAAATTTAAGCCTGAAAAACAATATCTGCATACATAATCCATGACCAACTTATAAATTATTTTGATTTCATCTTGGCCGATTTTTCCCGCGCAATTAATCTTAACTTTTCACGAGTTTATTTCCTATATATCTTTTGATTGTTTCTGTACAAATTTAGTCTTAATTTTTTCCAAATTGATAAAAGATTTCAAATAAATTTGCTTTATCTTCCAAATGATACAAAGATGATATTGCCGAAATATTGTCATAAAAAGTTATGACAAAAGATACAATTTTTGAATTATTTTTTTCCAAATATCGTCGAATTATCTTCCAAGTAATAAAAGGAAGACGATTTCAAAGTAAATACTACTTGATTATTTTCATTTAAATGACAACTAGAAGATATTGCTTTAATATCTTCTTGGAAGGTATCTTTTAAATGTTTGCAGGGTCATTATGTGCGCTCTTTGTATGACTCAAACATCGATTGTAACCAGGGGTGGAAAATAATAATTTAGTTATAAAAATCAAGAATAGAACTATACTATGAAATTATACTATTCCAACAGTATTATAGCCCTAGATTATGAATTTTAAAAAACGATACGTAAAAAATTGCAAAATAATATCGGAATGCGAAAAAAGGCTTTGGGGTTCAAAAAATTAATTAAAAGATTTACATTCTGCAAACGATGCCAACATTTTCTTTTTTTGCAACTAACCACCAAACTTTGTTTTATGAAATGGGCATTATACTCCGTAGATTATAAATTTAAAAACCGCACTTAAAAAATTGCAAAATAATAGAGGAACGCGAAAAAAGACTTTGTGGTAGAAAAAATAATTAAAAAACTCACTCTGCGATTAACAATCTGCAAATGAATACAATGACGCAAAAATGTTCCTTTTTGCAAATATTTTTTTCCCGATTTTTTTTTTTTTTTTGCAAACTAAGCAACAAACTTTTGTGTATAAAATTGGTACTATAGACCCTATATTATAAATTTAAAAAAACCACACTTAAAAAATTGCAAAATAATCGCGGAAAGCAAAAAAAGGCTCTATGGTACAAAAAATTAATTAAAAAACTTAATCAGCGATTTACATTCTGCAAACAAATATATTGATGAAAAAATTTTTCCTTTTTGCAAATTTTATTTTTCGCGATTTTTTTTTTGCAATTAGCCACCAAACTTTGTTGTATGAAATGTGTATTATAGTCCCTAGATTATAAACTGAACTGTACTTGAAAAATTGTAAAATTAAAGCGGAACGCAAAAAAAGCCTTTGTGGTACAAAAAATTAATTAGGAAACGTAATCAGCGATTTAGATTCTGAAAACAAATATATTGATGCAAAAATTTTCCTTTTTGCAAATTTTATTTTTCGCAATTTTTTTTGCAACTAGCCACCAAACTTTGTCTGAAATGTGTATTATAGCCCCTAGATTATAAATAAAAAAAAAACGCACGTAAAGAATTGCAAAATAATAGCGGAATTTGAAAAAAGACTTTATGGTACAAAAATTTAATCCCTAGGTTATATATTTAAAAAAACCGCACTTAAAAATTGCAAAATAATGGCGGAATTCGAAAAAGGCTTTATGGTACAGAAAATGAATTAAAGAGGTAATCATAATCGACATTCTGCAAGCGAATATATTGTTGCAAAAATTTCGCTTTTGCAAATGTTTTTTTTTTCGCAATTTGTGCTAATATTTGCTAATACTAAATATTGAATTTTTATGTTTTTTAGCGAGCCAAAGAGAAAGCTATTTTTTTAGTTACTTACATTTTTAAATATGCAAGAGCGATCTAACATTTTTTGGTATAAGAGCCCGATTAAGTGAGCCTTTTCCATCCCTGATTAACCAGTCGGAGTTCGTTCCTGTTCCAAGCCGCCTAATATTTTTTCAAATAAAAAATATTGAGAGAGTTGCAAGGCCATTGACGGAACTTAAGTGTAGGGCATTATTGATCGAAGATCAGTTCTAATTCTAGTTCAAGAACTAATTGTAGGAGAATCGGTTCTGCTTTTGAGCTATATAAACGGATGCTTTTGATTTTTCATAAAATCAATAATTTTAAACATTATTTTAAGTCCACATACATTTTTTTGTTTAAAATTTTTTTGAATAAAAAAATCTCTTTTGTTAAAATAATTTTTTCAACCTCAATTCTAATAGTACAAATATGACAACGACGATTTCCTTACCTAGTGTCTCCAAATGCAATGAAACGTGCAAAAAAATTTGAAAAGAACACACAAAGCAACCACAAAATTATTTTCGTTGTTGTTGCTTCGTGTGTTATTTTCAAATTTCTTTGCACATTTCATTGCATTTAAAGACACTAGCCAGGAAAATTTTTTACAATCGGTTGCAAATCAGACCAATTCTGCAACTGGTTCCATTGCAACTGATTCCATTGAACTGGTTCCGGAACCAGTTCCAGGGATCTCATATGGAAGGTATGATGGTCATAGAATGAATTCTAGAACTAGTTTCAGAACTGATTCTAGGGCAACCGGTGCCACTTTGGAGCTATAGAATTGGTTGCTTTGGGGACAATTTCAAACAAAAATCATTGTTGTTACAATTGACAATAGAAGGGGTTGTAGAGGAAAGGTAGCTATTCTACAACCGATTCTTTGGAACAGAAAATTTTCCTGGGTAGGTTAGGCAAGAATGAAATCTGGATAGGGCCATACCTTTAACAGATTGTTTTTTACAATTTGTTAAATAAGTTTTGCGATTTTAGCAGATTTAATTCCTTTAATGCAATTCAATGTATTTAAGGGCTTATTTCTGCATTTTAACTGCATTTTAACTGTTTTTTTTCGCGCTTTTTTAAGAACTTAGAATATTGCTTTTAGAGCTGTTTTTGGTTGCCCTAATTATAACCAGCATTAGAACCGGTTTCAATAGAAACAAAGTTATTCTGCAACCGAATTTTAGGAACAGAAACACTCTCTTGATGGTTAGTACGAGTATTGTTGTTTGAAAGCATGTGTGAAATTTAAACACTTCAAAATTATTTTTATCTAGTTTTAAACAATAATTTTTTTCGCCGCTATAACATATCAAAATTTCTTCCAAACCAGAGCGAACTACAGTGCAGACCTTCCTTGCAAATGAACGGCGATAGATGGTTTGATAGATTGTACATGTTATAAATAAATTTGTTTGAAATGCGGGTGTCATTCTGTCAAATGCTTGAATGAATGGATGATTAAATAGATAAACATATTTGCTAGTTTTTATGTTCTCATTTTAGTTTGAAGTATGTGTTTAAGTTAATAAAATTTGTTGCCATCATATGTGTGTGATAATTATGGAAAACTTGTATAATAATGGGCAAAGTTTTATCGTATATATAGGAGTTTTTTTTATAAAGTTTGCTAAAGAGAATATAGTGAAATTAAACTATTTGCAAGATTCATTAAAACTGACTTTGGATGTTTTTTTTTAATTAAGGGATATGATTGAAACACTTAGGTAGACTATAATAAAAAACTTCGAAAACTTCGATATAAATATATAAAAAAAATGTACCTAATTTCTTAAAGCACTTGGAGGAATTGGTTTTTGATACAAGAACAATTTCTATAGAAATAACACAATATTTACCGAAGTATTTTAGAAAATAACCCCCTTACTTGTTAATCATACTTTATAACTTTCAGACTGAAATCGATACAAAATATCAAGGTTGGTTACCGTTTCATTTTAAAATAATAGTAATTATCTGTCATGCCGATGCTAAAATAGATTTCAATATTTTATATGCTCGATATCAGTTGGGATAATTGTCTTCATATTTTGGTGTTTTTATTTTCTTGGTTTGCTGGTTCAATATCTTATTATTCGCAAATTATCGTTATAAGTTGCTGTTTTGACGTTTTAGCGGTATTTAAACGGTAATATGCATATATTACAAAAATCGAACTATAAAATATCGAAATAAAAACATTTAAGTTTGAATACAATTACTCTTAATGGTATTAGCGTTTTAAAAGGTTAATATGGGGTTTTGGTTTCGGCGTGGTTGATAATTACCAATACATTGAAACTGAAACGGTAACCATATTTTGAAAATATAGTCACTAGACTTTGGAGACTAATACAGGACGTTGTCCTGGATTTAAAAACTTTTCTATTTTCGTGACGTAATAGAATTCCAACAATGCCTACACGCAAAAAATAAAAAAAGGATAATTGCCGAAGTACTTCGGTAAAATACAACTTCAAAAGTTTTCTGTTCAGTTACACAATTCTTTAATTAAAATATAATATTTTCTAAGACAATTTATAAAATAAAAAACTTAGGTAACTTAACATATTTTGAAGTGCGTGGAAATTGAATAGGTTAAAAACTAAGGCAAGTTGACAAAAACCAAAAATTGATAAATCTACATGTATTTTTTTACTGACTTACAAAATATACTGTTGAAGTTGTATTTTACCTAAGTACTTCGATAATTATACACTTTTTATTTTTTCCGTGTATTTTGCACTGAAATGGAAAAATACGAACAAATGTTTTCGATGCTGCTTATAGTTCGCTACACTTAAAATAATACGTCAGTAGAAAAATCTGTCAAACGGGTTTAAAATCGATTTGACTAATTTTTAACAAATTTTTAGTTGAAACACTGATTTAAACAAAGATTTAAGTTATCTTCATTTAACACTATACTAAAAATGCTCAGTACTTTAACTAGTTTGGGTGTCAATTTTCAAAACATTTTATAACTAATTTTTAAGAACCTATTCGTTAGATTTCACAAAATTTATTGTAAAAATATAATATTTTCATGTTTCTGTTATTACCCGGTAGATAGCGCCACCAGTGTATCCGAAGTTTTAAAGATGGCGCTATTTCTTTCCCTCCCGATTTCTTAAAATGGCGCATATCTCGAAAACTAAGAGAGATAGAGCAAAATTGACTAAAATTTCGACTAACCATATAATATCCCAGTGAAAGTCGTTATCTCTATTCAAAAAGGGACAATGGTGGGGCCTTGGACCCTCGGGAATTTCTAATCAAAATTTTCCACTTTATCGTAGATAACAGTTGATCTGAAGATTGTTACAATCCAGTAGAAATTCGGAAGCGGTAAAAATTGTTACTGCTTTTTTCTGCTTCGTCTACTGCTTCTAAGGATTTATAGCTTGCAGTAGTGTGTTAAAAAAGGCAATAGAGTTTTGTTTGCCACACTTTATCGAATAACAATGATAACCGAATTTACTAGCTAAAAGCTGTGACTTCATTCTCAAACAAAAATCATGCCTTATATCACCAATAATGCAAGCGGTACACTATTTTCTTTCTCTGACAAACCTGCTTCCAAACATGCAGTATTTTTTGCTGGGAATGAGTGTTATTTTTGTTCGGTTTTAATATCAAATATAACAAATTCCAAATAGAGTTTACAATTTATTTTACATCAAATAGGGAAAAAACTTATGAAAAAAAACTTTCCTTAACCCAGTGGTTGACAATTAATGCATTTTTAAGTGATTGTCTTTCATCATATTGTCTTCATGGTGTTCTCTCTAGGTTATAATGTAGATTTTAGTTTTTGTATATATGTATGTTAACTTTCGAAGAAAAACATTTGGAAAAGTAAACTCAAACATTTTTAATTACTTATTTCATAATACAACGAAAATCACATGTTTTTAACAAAGCTGTTATTTTTCTTTATATTATAGTTGTTACTTTGATTGAAGCTCCTTCAATAGCAAAGCAATGTATGTTGTGTTTTTTAACACTCAACCATTTAATTTTTTTTTTGTTGGACCAGCACTCAGGGGTGCCTCTTATTAACGCAGTGCATTGTGTTGGTATTAGGAAAATAGGTTATGGAGAGGAGGAAAGAGAGTAGTGTTTGTGAATATTTGATTTGAATTTCTCTACATTGTAAGTAACACACTCAAAAAAAAGTATAACTTTTTATTAAAGACAAAATGTCTTTAAATTAAGGATACGGAATTTTCCTTAACTTAAGAAAAATTTCTTTAAAATAAAGAAAAAATCCTTAGTATAAAGAAAAATTTACTATTTCTAAGTACAACGTAAAATCCTCCTTTCTTAAAATAAAGAAATTTTTTTCCTTATTTTGACACTCATGATTTGTCTTTAATTTTTGTAAGAAATTCCTTTGCATGTGTACGAAATTATTAAATTTAATGATACATTTCTTATTATAAAGATTTTCTATACTTGAACCAAGCAAGCAAATAATGTTGTCTAAAAAATGGTTTTAAAGACATAAAAAGACATAACTTCTTTAATTTATGTCCATAATTTTGGATTTACTTAAATTAAGTATAGAGTTTTATTTAAATCAGTTACATTTTTTTGCACAAGATAAGGAAACATATACTCGTATTAACTCAAGAATATAATTTTATATTTTTTAATGCTATAAAAGATATAATTTTAAAGATAGTTTCTTTAAATTACAACTTAAAAATTTGAGCAGAGTCTCAGAAATTATTTCCTCAAACTAAAGAAAAATATAATTGGTTTAATGAATGTTAGCATTGAGTTAAGGCAATTTTTCCTTAAATGTACATTCAAAAAAAGGGATAACTTTTTACTGAAGACAAAATATCTTTAAATTAAAGATACGGAATTTTCCTTAATTTAAGAAAGATTTCTTTAAAATAAAGAAAAAAATCTTTAATATAAAGAAAAATTTACTTTTTATTGAAGACAAAATGTCTTTAAATTAAGGATACGGACTTTTCCTCAATTTATGAAAGATTTCTTTAAAATAAAGAAAAAAATCTTTAATATAAAGAAAAATTTACTATATCTGAGTACAACGTAAAATCCTTTTTTATTAAAATAGGGAAATTTTTTCCTTATTTGAACCCTTTTGATTCGTTTTTAAATTATGTAAGAAATTCCTTTTTATGTGTACGAAATTATTAAATTTAAAGAAAAATTTCTTATTGTAATGATTTTATATACTTAAACCAAGCAAGCAAAAAATGTTGTCGAAAAAATAGTATTAAAGACATAACTTCTTTAATTTATGTCCATAATTTTGGATTTACTTAAATTAAGTAGAGAGTTTTATTTAAATCAGTTACATATTTTACACAAGATAAGAAAACATATACTCGTATTAACTCAAGAATATAATTTTATATTTTTTAATGCTATAAAAGATATAATTTTAAGGATAGTTTCTTTAAATTACAACTTGAAAATTTAAGCAGAGTCTCAGAAATTATTTCCTCAAACTAAAGAAAAATATAATTGCATTAATGAATGTTAGCATTGAGTTAAGGCAATTTTTCCTTAAATGTTCACTCAAAAAAAAAAAAACATAACTTTTGATTGAAGACAAAATTTATTTAAATTAAAAATATGAAATTTTCCTTAATTTAAGGAAAATTTCTTTAAAATAAAGAAAAGATCTTTAATATAAAGACAAATTTACTATTTTTAAGTACAAGGTAAAATTATCTTTTTTTAAAATAGGAGAACTTTTTCCTTTTTATTGAAGACAAAATGTCTTTAAATTAAGTATACACCATTTTCCCTAATTTAAGAAAAATTCCTTTAAAATAAAGAAAAAATCTTTACTATAAAGAAAAATTTACTATTTCCAAGTACAAGGTAAAATTCCTTGATTCGTTGATTTTAGTAAATACATACATATAACCTGGTGTCTTCAAATGCGATAAATTATATGATATGAAATGTCAAAACCATTGCAGAGAAACATCAAGATGATATCAATTGCAAAGTGATGGAAAACACTTGACCATTTCATGGCTAAGAATATCGTAAATTTTTATTCGAAAAACACAACATTTTTTCAGCCACTAATTTTTATCTACAAATAATAAATAATTTAACTTTTCCCATTCCTTTTTATCAAATTTTCTGTTATTTTTTTTTATAAAATTAAAAGGAAAAGTGACATATGATGGCAGGCATCATTGCCAGAGCCGCTTGCATGTCAGCGATATCATTATATTGGAATAAAATTGAAATTGTGATGAAATCATTTTGACAATTGCTTGCTATCATTTTATTGCATGTCAAGACACTAGGAAGTATATTCCATTAACCTAGTGTCGTATCAAAATTTTTTAGCCATTCCCATTCCCATTTTTTTGTGAATGTGTGTGTTTGTGTGCGTGTTGACATCGTGCAATTCGTATTTACAAAATTTTTTGATATTTTCTGTTCTCTACTTAATGTTCCTTAATGTATGGGCAGCTTTAGATATTTTTTGTTTCCAAACTCAATGTTCCTTCGTGTATACTCTGCTTAATTTTCGAATTTCATTACACATTTTATTGCATTTGTAGACACTAGGTAAAAAAAAACAACCCCAATGTGGTTTCTGTGACGAATGTTCTCTTCCATGAACTGTTATTTTCGCTCTTTAATTTTAGCATTTCTTTGAGTAACACTGTTGCCAATTTAGCTATTTTCTTGTCTAACCTAGCGATATTTTAACAGATTTCGCGGGATTAAATATGACTTTAACTATTAGTGGGAAAACTAGCGTTTTTTTAAAGTCAATCCTGACGTTTTCTTTGCGCGTTTTATAAAATTATTTCCTTATCAGAATTGTTGATATATATATTATTATTTAGCGATTTATCGCAAAATTTTTAAACAACACTTGAAAAGTTTGAAAAATTTAACGATTTATTGTTTAAGAAACATTTAAATTGTATTTATCGCTACATTTTTGAAGTTGAAAGAATAATATTATATTATGGATTAATGAATGTTACCATTCAGTTAAGGCAATTTCTCCTTAACGGTAGTCTTAATATTATAAAATAATTTTAAATATTTTGTTAAAATATCACATAAAATTTATGCTGAAAAAACAACCTTAGTTATTTCTGTTAAGGCAATATTTTCATTAAATACATACTTATGTTAATGGCAAAGTAACATGTTAATAGCAATATTACTAATTTTAGTAAATATATATGTTCATAAATTACATCAGGGATGAAAAATTAGATTATTGAAATGGTACTGAAGCTTAATCAGAATAGTACTTTTCCGAAACCGACGGTACCTTTTTAAATAAAGCTTCAGCGCCAAACCAAAATCAATAAAAAAAATTATAAAAAACTCAAAAACTAAAGGCTTTTTAAAAATAATTGTGATTTTCTACATTTCTCGTAGAGTTTGTGTTAAATTTGTCATCTCTAATATTGTTGGCACTAATTTTTATCATAAAAGTACTATCTCTAGTTGTCAAGGATTTGTTTTTATTAAAATTTTTGTATTTCAAAGA
The DNA here is from genome assembly GCA_949987735.1 of Leucophora obtusa. Classification (NCBI taxonomy): domain Eukaryota; kingdom Metazoa; phylum Arthropoda; class Insecta; order Diptera; family Anthomyiidae; genus Leucophora; species Leucophora obtusa. The sequence continues at coordinate 106,704,659 of OX465295.1, read as the reverse complement.
ATAATTTTTTCTCTAAATAACAAATTGTGCAACTGAAATGTTCAAAAATGTTACAAGACATTTTAAAAATTGTTACTAATTAAAAAAAACTTGTGTATGACAGCAATTGTCAATGGTCTAGAGATTACATTTCGTAGACTTATACAGAGCTGCATTTTCATAAAATCTCGAGACTTTTCTATCCCGTGTAGATTTGCCTTTAAATTCTGAATGTAGAAAATCACAATTTTCGCATATGTTTTTGTCATGCTTAGAAAATTTAATAACTGCTAGGGATATCTTAATTGGCACAACATTGTTCGTTGCAATTTAAGAACTAGGAAAAAAACACACAATGGTTTTTTAATACATTTTGGAAAAAACAAACTACTTTCAGTTTAAGTAATTCGCTCCGAAAAACCACCAAAAAATCCAATTAATTTCGGTAATAATGCAGAAAGTAAGACGACGAATCATTCTAGAATATATTATTTAAAAAAATTAAAACTAAAATTCATAGATACTTTTTTATCTGCCTACACACTAGCGAACATTCCATTCCACATGGCCATTTTTTTACGAATGTTGAAATGTGTATAGCATTGTGTCATGTTGACCTTCGTGTTTACAAAATTTTTTGATATTTTTTGTTTCCAAACTCAATTTTTCATCGTGTGTATCGATGTTACTGTTTTTGCTGTATTTAGGTCATTGAGAGCAGTCACGCTATTAAGAGCTTTTGTAATTACGCATTTGAGAAAATGAAAATGACGACAATTATAAATAATGAAAACTGCTATAATTTTATAAATGAATATATTTACGAGAATTATGGGACATAAAATGTGATAACTAAAAAAATAAAACTAAAAAAAACAGCAGCATATGGAAAACTAACAATTAACAAATTCATTAATTTGATTTTCTTCCGCCCATATTTCATGTGATCAGTTCTACAAACAAACAAAATTGATGTTTCGTTTGAGATTTTGTTGTCGTGTGTGCATCGTCTGTATAAAAAAATGAAAAAAGTAGAAACACATGTTCCGTCACACATGTTCCCTAGTGTGTGGGCAGCTTTTGAGAGCAAACCTGTTCCCAACTGACCTCATGCTCCCCTTTATAATTGTTTTTTGAAAAAAGAGATTGTAATGAATTTTTCCGTTGAAATATTATATTACGATTCTTTGATTAATAAATTATTAATTATTCCCATTAAAAAAAGATATACGGTGAATAACAAAGAAATAAGAGCTGTGAGAATAACAGCAATCAAAGAGCAAAGCTAAGCAGCGTTGCCACAAGCGAAATTAGCAATTACCCAGAAGTGTAGACAAACTTTCCCAAATTTATAAAATTACCCATGACTTTAACAGATTTTTTTACAATTTGAACTCCTAAGATAGTGGTAAATAACCAAAACATCATATGGAAACTTATCAATATATGGGTATTCGCTATTACAACCTGAATTAAATTATTTGATTTAAATTGAGCGAAAATAAATATAAATTCCACTCAATGAAGTTTAAAGTTTGAGTGCTAATGTGCTTTCGTTGTAATATAGCATAATTTTTGAAGTTTAACCCATAGAAAGTTGTCAAATTTACGATAAATGGTCTTTTGTGAATTAATTTACTGAATTTTTAATTCAGAATAATTAAATTAAGTAACTAATTCTTGAAATTTTTATTTTGTATTCCAAGAAAAAATATTTTTTTGAAAACTCCTAAATCTAAGAGAATTTTTAAATAGTTTAGGTGAATTCTAAAAAATTACATGGCATCACTCATCACTAACCATTCTAAAGTTGGTGCAGTGGTGCCAGACTTTTTTGGGAAAAAATCGTCAAAAATGCAAAACAAAAGTCGTCAAGAATTTTGTAACAAATCATCAAAAAATCGACAGCGGTAATATATCATAAAAACAGAAGTTATACTTATTTTTCAATCAAAATTGTTTTATAAAACTGAGTAACAGTTCATTTGACCTGCTTGCCAAAATTAGTACTGAATTTAGACTGATCAGAAACTACCTAGTTTTTGTACAAAACTTGTTTTTGTTCGTTTTTTATGTATGCGTTTTGACAAGTAAAAACTAGCAACGTCTAAAAACTATGTAGTTTTCGTACAAAACTAGTTTTTGCTTATTTTCTATTAATACGTTATGACAATTAAAAACTAGGAAGACCCAAAAACTGGGTGGTTTTTCCTCAGTCTAAATGCAGTATAAGATTCCTAAAAAGTTTTCTAATTCTGAATATTTGTTGGCTGCACTACTGATATAAATTAATTTGAAAAAAATGGTTACCTACATCAGACCCAATAATCGCTAGAAAATCTCCAGATTTATAAACAGTGCAAAAAATGAACGATTGTATTGGTAGATTATCAAAAATTGTTCTTCTAGCCAGTAATAAGGGTTATTTGTTCTAAAAAGTATAATAAATATGTTCATGAAAATAGTTGTAGTCAACTTAAAATATAACAGCAACAAATTACGATTTAACTTCAAATAATCAATATCGATTTGAAATGAATTAATACCAGACATTTATTATCGAAATGTGGATTTTTAGAAAGTTTTTATGAAAATCGTTTTAGAAGTTCTTTTTAATAATAAAAAAGAATATCAATAATATGTCCCTTTATTTACATGCTAGTTTTTACTATTTTTATTAATTTTTTTCATTTTTATATCGTTTTCAAAGAGATATTTGCAAATTTTTTAATTCAGTTGTTTCGATTTACTACTTTTGTTATAATTTTCTTGCGTTCCATATGAAGAGCAATTCCTTTTTGGCAATTAGTACTTTCGTAGTTTACTATTTTTACTAGAATTGTAAAGTGATCTGAAAAATTTGGTGATTTTCATGACTGGTACAAAAAATGTAGTACAAACAAATTTTGTTTGAAGAATTTCTCGGTAAGAAGATCAAATTTTAGGGCATAAGTTCTTTTATTCTAGTTTAAAGTCAAAATAAAATTGGATCTGATTGTATTTGGTGCGCCAGATCCAACATTTGTCCACAATTTTGGGATTCAATTATTAAAACTTATATTGATTCAATTTTGATTCTATGGAATTATTTTTTTAAAGGATAATTGATAGATATAAATATAAATCAAGGCAGGTATTTTTAATTAAATTGATTTGTAGAAAGTGTGATTTGCTGTTTGATACTGTGAAAAACGCCACAAAATTCAAATTGCACCTTTGAATAAGTTATTGATTGATTTAAGTAGAAAATAATTCAATCAATGAAACGAGTTATGTGAATTTATTCGTTTAAAATTTGATCAGATTTCAAAATAGAGATAAACTACGTTCTCACTGCGGAAAAATTTCAGTTTTCGTTAATTGAAAATATTTTGAAACTCACCTGTTCTCACTACAATTGTTGATAGTTATTGTAATTTGGGAAGTTATTTGGCAAATATGAATGCAATGAAAATGGCGAAAAAATCATGGAACACTTCAACAATGTAAAAAAGAGTTTAAATATTTATTTGTCCTTAATTGTTTAACAACATAAATATATTTAATAAAAATTTAAAATAAAATGAAATTATTATTGTTTTTGACATTCCTTCATTTTCTTTTAATATTTTCAATCAGAGATGTAAAAAACTTTAAAACCATTATTTTTACCACAACTTGCTAGGAAATTTTGTTATTTTATTTTTATTTATTGAAAAATTTAGTATATCACATACAACAAGATAAAAATCTTTTTAATTACAGTATGTGATCTTATAATGTTTATATTATTTTGTAACAAATGATTTTTAACTAAAATTAAATGATAAAATTTCACTTTAATAATATTAGGTGCAATAAAATTAAATACATATAGTGACATTGAAATACATTAAATTTGATTTAAAAATAGGGAACAAACGATTACAAGTTACTACGTACTGATTATTTAAAAACTTGAAGAGTATTTTTTTAAATCGTACATCGTTGCCTATTAATTGTATACTAAGGGGTAGAGAGTTCCAAAGATGTTCAACATTTATCAGAAAGTGCCAATCAGAATTTAAAGTACAACGAAAAGTGAAAATTATTGTCCTGGTTCTTCCGGATAAAGCAAAATGAAGATATCTATAAAGTTTATTTGGTTCTTTTGTATATATAATTTTATGCAGGAGAATTAATGGTTTAATCTTATAGCGAATTAATCACTATTTTCGATGGAAATCTAACAAAAATTTGGGATTTCAAACAGATTTCCCATAGGAAATGAAATCCCAATTTAATTTGGATTTCATAAAAATCTCATCGAAATCCAAATTGAAATCCAATTTTTCTCCCATATTTAAAGAAAAGTAGGGAAGTTTGCACAAAAAACGGCAACATTTAGCAGGTGTTTATGTCATAAAAAATTAATAAATAATAAATTTTAGTAACTTAAAAAACTTAAAGAATAACATACTAAAGTCTGTTATTTTTAATTGAAAGAAATATTTAAAATTGAAAACGGCTATTTTTTGTATCCGAAGAAGAGAAACTATGCAAAATCATTTGATGGCGCCGGCAAGACCACTGACAAAACATTGAATATTTCAGCTTTTAACTAATCATCCCTATACTAAAACACATTTTTTAGCAAATATAACATTGTATCTTTCATAATATAAATGATTTTTAAGTTCCGCCATTTAATAAAGTGGTTTTTAGAAAATCTTTTAATTTTGGTTATTTTGTAAGGTTAGTTTGATTGTTTACAAAAAAATTGTTGTTGGATAATCGAAATCCCATTCATCTGTCAAATATTCGAATGTAAACGATATAGATTTCGAATTGGATTTCAAATGAAATCTAGTGAACATTTTAACAATATAAATTCAATATTAAGCAAATCGTCAAAACTAATACCATGCAAGAACTTTGAATAAGAAGAGGTTCTATCATATCTATTTATCGCATAAACATACCGCATTTATCCATCAGATTTGTATTTTAAATGCAGGAGTATTCAAAAATTCTTTGGCCGAAAACACATTACTATCGAGTTTTAGTTTTAAAAAGAGAACGCGTTTTCATGCTCACAGTATAGGCTTTAAGTTATTGATAAAAATGCAATGTCAAAGAGTTCTTATTTAATATGCGAAAACGTGTATTTTTAAATGCTTTGGAACGCAAACTCATTAAACGAGTTTTCGTCTTCAGTATGAATGGTGAATTAAGGAGAGTTTTCAAAGAGAGAGTTCAAAAGGTTATAAAATTATTTCTTTCAGTGTTTTGCTTTAAATTTGTTAAACAAATCTGTAATTTTCAGAAATCGTCAAAATTAATTAAAATTTTAGCAAAAAATTTTCAATCTTCATTTAATAATTTTTCACCAAATAAATCGTCTAAATGACGTAAAACCGTCACATCTGGCACCGCTGAGTTGGCGTTGCAAAATGCAGAACTGAAATCTTTTAGTTTTCGTTTATCACTTGACGAACTTGGTTGTGTCTGTCGGTAAGTACTATTTATATTTAGTTAATAAATAAAAGTGTTAAAATAAAAGTGTTAAAATAAAAGTCATAAAAAAAAGTTATAATTAAAAAAATTTTAAATAACACACAAAGCAACAGCAAGGAAAACAATCTTGTTTTTACTTTGTCTGTAATTTGCAAATTTAATGCCATTTTTTTATTGCATTTGAAGCAGAGGTCCAATCTGCGCGATTATTTGTGATTTCGAGCCGCCTCCGATTTTAGCTGCTGATTTCGGCTAATATTTGTTAGCCGTCTAATTAACTTGTACCTTTTAATAAAAAGTACCTTTTATAAAAAGTACATTTTATAATATACCTTTTATAAAAACTAGCTTTAATAAAAAAGTGTTTTTATGAAAAAGTACCTTTTATAAAAAAGTACGTTTTATAAAAAAGTACGTTTTATGAAAAAGTACCTTTTATAAAAAGTACCTTTTATAAAAAAGTGCCTTATAAAAAAGTACGTTTTATAAAAAAGTACCTTTTATAAAAAAGTACCTTTTATAAAAAAGTACCTTTTATAAAAAGTATATTTTATTAAAAAAAATCCTTTTATAAAAAAGAGCCTTTTACAAAAAAGTACCTTTTATAAAAAAGTACCTTTTATAAAAAAGCACCTTTTATAAAAAAGTACCTTTTATAAAAAAGTACCTTTTAAAAAATGTACCTTTTATAAAAAAGTACCTTTTATAAAAAAGTACCTTTTATAAAAAAGTACCTTTTATAAAAAAGTACCTTTTATAAAAAAGTACCTTTTATAAAAAAGTACGTTTTATAAAAAAGTACCTTTTATAAAAAAGTACGTTTTAAAAAAAGTACCTTTTATAAAAAAGTACCCTTTTATATAAAGCGCATTTTTAAAAAGTAATTTTTATAAAAAAGTACCTTTTATAAAAAAGTATGTTTAATAAAAAAGTACCTTTTATAAAATAGTACCTTTTATAAAAAGTACCTTTTATAAAAAGTACCTTTTATAAAAAGTACCTTTTATAAAAAAGTACCTTTTATAAAATAGCACCTTTTATAAAAAAGTACGTTTTATAAAAAGTACCTTTTATAAAAAAGTGCTTTTTATAAAAAAAGTACCTTTTATAAAAAAGTACCCTTTTATAAAAAGCGCATTTTTAAAAAGTACCTTTTATAAAAAAGTATGTTTAATAAAAAAGTAAGTTTTATAAAATAGTACCTTTTATAAAAAGTACCTTTTATAAAAAGTTACTTTTATAAAAAGTACCTTTTATAAAAAAGTACCTTTTAAAAAAAAAGTACCTTTTATAAAAACTACCTTTTATAAAAAGTACCCTTTCTAAAAAGTACATTTTATAAAAAGTATCTTATAAAAACGTACCTTTTATAAAAAGTACCTTTTCTAAAAAAGTACCTTTTCTAAAAAAGTACCTTTTCTAAAAAAGTACCTTTTATAAAAAAGTACCTTTTATAAAAAAGTACCTTTTATAAAAAAGTTCCTTTTATAAAAAAGTACCTTTTATAAAAAAGTACCTTTTATAAAAAAGTACCTTTTATAAAAAAGTACCTTCTATAAAAAAGTGCCTTTTATAGAAAAACTACCTTATAAAAAAGTACCTTTTATAAAAAAGGACATTTTATAAAAAGTACCTTTTATAAAAAGTACCTTTTATAAAAAGTACCTTTTATAAAAAGTACCTTTTATAAAAAGTACCTTTTATAAAAAGTACCTTTTATAAAAAGTACCTTTTATAAAAAAGTACCTTTTATGAAAAGTACCTTTTATGAAAAGTACCTTTTATGAAAAGTACCTTTTATAAAAAGTACTTTTTCTAAAAAGTACATTTTATAAAAAGTACCTTTTATAAAAAAGTACCTTTTATAAAAAAGTACCTTTTATAAAAAAGTACCTTTTATAAAAAAGTACCTTTTCTAAAAAAGTACCTTTTATAAAAAAGTACCTTTTATAAAAAAGTACCTTCTATAAAAAAGTGCCTTTTATAGAAAAACTACCTTATAAAAAAGTACCTTTTATAAAAAAGGACATTTTATAAAAAGTAATTTTTATAAAAAGTACCTTTAATAAAAAGTACCTTTTATAAAAAGTACCTTTTATAAATATGTACCTTTTATAAAAAGTACCTTTTATAAAAAAGTACCTTTTATAAAAAGGTACCTTTTATAAAAAAGTACCTTTTTCTTAAAAGCGCATTTTTAAAAAGTAATTTTTATATAAAACACTTATTAAAAGTACATTTTATAAAAAATACCTTTTATAAAAAAAAAACTTTTATAAAAAGTTGCTTAAAAGAACCTTTATAAAAAAATGCCTTTTATAAAAAGTACCTTTTATAAAAATGTACCTTTTATAAAAAGTACCTTTTCTCAAAAGTACATTTTAAAAAAAGTACCTTTTATAAAAAAGTACCTTTTATAAAAAAGTACCTTTTTATAAAATGCGCATTTTTAAAAAATAATTTTTATAAAAAATGCTTTTATTAAAAGTACATTTTATAAAAAAATACCTTTTATAAAAAAATAACCTTTATGAAAAGTAGCTTAAAAGTACCTTTTATTTTTATAGTACCTTTTCTAAAAAGTACATTTTATAAAAAGTACCTTTTATAAAAAAGTACCTTTTATAGAAAAGTACCTTTTATAAAAATTACCTTTTCTAAAAAAGTACTTTTTATAAAAAAGTACCTTTTATAAAAAAGTACCTTTTATAAAAAGTACCTTTTATAAAAAAGTACCTTTTATAAAAAAGAACCTTCTATAAAAAAGTGCGTTTTATAGAAAAAGTACCTTATAAAAAAGTATCTTTTATAAAATAGGACATTTTGTAAAAAGTAATTTTTATAAAAAGTACCTTTTATAAAAAGTACCTTTTATAAAAAGTACTTTTTATAAAAAGTACCCTTTTCTAAAAAGCGCATTTTTAAAAAGTAATTTTTATAAAAAATACTTTTATTAAAAGTACATTTTATAAAAAATACCTTTTATAAAAAGTTGCTTAAAAGTACCTTTATAAAAAAGCGCCTTTTATAAAAAAGTGCCTTTTATAAAAAAGTGCCTTTTATAAAAAAGTACCTTTTATAAAAAAAGTACCTTTTATAAAAAAGTACCTTTTATAAAAAGGACCTTTTCTCAAAAGTACATTTTATAAAAAGTACCTTTTATAAATAGGTACTTTTATAAAAAGGTACCTTTTATAAAAAGGCACCTTTTATAAAAAAGTACCTTTTTCTAAAAAGCGCATTTTTAAAAAGTAATTTTTATAAAAAATACTTTTATTAAAAGTACATTTTATAAAAAATACCTTTTATAAAAAAAACTTTTATAAAAAGTAGCTTAAAAGTACCTTTATAAAAAAGTGCCTTTTATAAAAAAGTACCTTTTATAAAAAAGACCTTTTATAAAAAAGTACCTTTTATAAAAAAGTACCTTCTATAAAAAAGTGCATTTTATATAAAAAGCACCTTATAAAAAAGGACAGTTTATAAAAAGTAATTTTTATAACAAGCATTTTTAAAAAGTAATTTTTATATAAAAAACTGTTATTAAAAGTACATTTTATAAAAAATACCTTTTATAAAAAAAAACTTTTATAAAAAGTTGCTTAAAAGTACCTTTATAAAAAAGTGCCTTTTATAAAAAGTATATTTTATAAAAAAGTACCTTCTTTCAAAAGTACCATTTTTCAAAAGTACCTTTTCTCAAAAGTACATTTTATTAAAAGTACCTTTTATAAAAAAGTACCTTTTATAAAAAAGTACCTTTTATAAAAAAGTACCTTTTATAAAAAAGTACCTTCTATAAAAAAGTGCATTTTATAGAAAAAGCACCTTATAAAAAAGGACATTTTATAAAAAGTAATTTTTATAAAAAGTACCTTTTATAAAAAAGTACCTTTTATAAAAAGGTACCTTTTTCTAAAAAGCGCATTTTTAAAAAGTAATTTTTATAAAAAAACTGTTATTAAAAGTACATTTTATAAAAAATACCTTTTATAAAAAAAAAACTTTTATAAAAAGTTGCTTAAAAGTACCTTTGTAAAAAAGTGCCTTTTATAAAAAGTATATTTTATAAAAAAGTACCTTTTTTCAAAAGTACCTTTTTTCAAAAGTACCTTTTTTCAAAAGTACCTTTTCTCAAAAGTACATTTTATAAAAAGTACCTTTTATAAAAAAGTACCTTTTATAAAAAAGTACCTTTTATAACAAAGTACCTTTTATAAAAAAGAAACAGTTATGAATTTACACGACATTTTTTTTATAACATATGCTTCTAAATTTTTTAAATATATATAACTTTTTAAATATTCTAAAATTTTCGTAATATATAATCAGTGTTAGTTCAAATTATTGCCAAAAATTTTAAAAAATAAAAAAGATCGAGTTTTATATTTAATATTTGAACATTTTAAATGTATTTTATCATATCTAATTATATTAGTAAATTTTTTTAATTTACACAAGTTTAAGAAATATAATTGTTGAGCATCAGCGCAATAAGTTGTTTGTTCTTATAATTGGTTCAATTTGCTATAATTTTCAGTAATTTATATTCGGCCATTGAGTTTTCGGTTAGTCCAGCTAGCGGTTCAAAGAAACATTCGCGGCAATAACCATGGCTAGCCCTGAATCTTGCATGAGCATGTGTGGATTCAGCATTCATTTCTGCAGAATGTTTTCATCCGCCAAGTTGACTTTTGACACAAAATTATTTCTTAAATCAGTTTTTTTTAAATAAGTCGAAAGTTCAGCCTGGCGTGTGAAAGTATTCTTTAAGACCTAATGTAATCTGCCCATGTCAATGAGCCAAGGTCACAAATGTGACTGGTAAATATATGGCAGCCTTTAATTGACCAAAATAAGACTGGATTTTATCCCAACTTATTGAGTTGTAGGGAAACCTAACGTACATCGTTTTAATTTTTAAACTTGTAGAAAATTGAGCAAAAAAAAATACTTTAAAAAGTTTCGATTTTTAGCAGATTTATAAAAACGTACTCATTAAATTTATAAACTAAAAGTTAGGCATGTGCTTGGATAGGATAACATTCGTTAGTAAGTTTATATTGTGTTTTATATTTAATATTTGAACATTTTTAAATGTATTTTATCATATCTAAATATATTCGCAAATTTTTTTAATTTACACAAGTTTAAGAAATATAATTGTTGAGCATCAGCGCAATAAGTTGTTTGTTCTTATAATTGGTTCAATTTGCTATAATTTTCAGTAATTTATATTCGGCCATTGAGTTTTCGGTTAGTCCAGCTAGCGGTTCAAAGAAACATTCGCGGCAATAACCATGGCTAGCCCTGAATCTTGCATAAGCATGTGTGGATTCAGCATTCATTTCTGCAGAATGTTTTCATCCGCCAAGTTGACTTTTGACACAAAATTATTTCTTAAATCAGTTTTTTTTTAAATAAGTCGAAAGTTCAGCCTGGCGTGTGAAAGTATTCTTTAAGACCTAATGTAATCTGCCCATGTCAATGAGCCAAGGTCACAAATGTGACTGGTAAATATATGGCAGCCTTTAATTGACCAAAATAAGACTGGATTTTATCCCAACTTATTGAGTTGTAGGGAAACCTAACGTATATCGTTTTAATTTTTAAACTTGTAGAAAATTGAGCAAAAAAAAATACTTTAAAAAGTTTCGATTTTTAGCAGATTTATAAAAACGTACTCATTAAATTTATAAACTAAAAGTTAGGCATGTGCTTGGATAGGATAACATTCGTTAGTAAGTTTATATTGTGTTTTATATTTAATATTTGAACATTTTTAAATGTATTTTATCATATCTAAATATATTCGCAAATTTTTTTAATTTACACAAGTTTAAGAAATATAATTGTTGAGCATCAGCGCAATAAGTTGTTTGTTCTTATAATTGGTTCAATTTGCTATAATTTTCAGTAATTTATATTCGGCCATTGAGTTTTCGGTTAGTCCAGCTAGCGGTTCAAAGAAACATTCGCGGCAATAACCATGGCTAGCCCTGAATCTTGCATGAGCATGTGTGGATTCAGCATTCATTTCTGCAGAATGTTTTCATCCGCCAAGTTGACTTTTGACACAAAATTATTTCTTAAATCAGTTTTTTTTAAATAAGTCGAAAGTTCAGCCTGGCGTGTGAAAGTATTCTTTAAGACCTAATGTAATCTGCCCATGTCAATGAGCCAAGGTCACAAATGTGACTGGTAAATATATGGCAGCCTTTAATTGACCAAAATAAGACTGGATTTTATCCCAACTTATTGAGTTGTAGGGAAACCTAACGTACATCGTTTTAATTTTTAAACTTGTAGAAAATTGAGCAAAAAAAAATACTTTAAAAAGTTTCGATTTTTAGCAGATTTATAAAAACGTACTCATTAAATTTATAAACTAAAAGTTAGGCATGTGCTTGGATAGGATAACATTCGTTAGTAAGTTTATATTGTGTTTTATATTTAATATTTGAACATTTTTAAATGTATTTTATCATATCTAAATATATTCGCAAATTTTTTTAATTTACACAAGTTTAAGAAATATAATTGTTGAGCATCAGCGCAATAAGTTGTTTGTTCTTATAATTGGTTCAATTTGCTATAATTTTCAGTAATTTATATTCGGCCATTGAGTTTTCGGTTAGTCCAGCTAGCGGTTCAAAGAAACATTCGCGGCAATAACCATGGCTAGCCCTGAATCTTGCATGAGCATGTGTGGATTCAGCATTCATTTCTGCAGAATGTTTTCATCCGCCAAGTTGACTTTTGACACAAAATTATTTCTTAAATCAGTTTTTTTTAAATAAGTCGAAAGTTCAGCCTGGCGTGTGAAAGTATTCTTTAAGACCTAATGTAATCTGCCCATGTCAATGAGCCAAGGTCACAAATGTGACTGGTAAATATATGGCAGCCTTTTATTGACCAAAATAAGACTGGATTTTATCCCAACTTATTGAGTTGTAGGGAAACCTAACGTACATCGTTTTAATTTTTAAACTTGTAGAAAATTGAGCAAAATAAAATACTTTAAAAAGTTTCGATTTTTAGCAGATTTATAAAAACGTACTCATTAAATTTATAAACTAAAAGTTAGGCATGTGCTTGGATAGGATAACATTCGTTAGTAAGTTTATATTGTGTTTTATATTTAATATTTGAACAATTTTAAATGTATTTTATCATATCTAAATATATTCGCAAATTTTTTTAATTTACACAAGTTTAAGAAATATAATTGTTGAGCATCAGCGCAATAAGTTGTTTGTTCTTATAATTGGTTCAATTTGCTATAATTTTCAGTAATTTATATTCGGCCATTGAGTTTTCGGTTAGTCCAGCTAGCGGTTCAAAGAAACATTCGCGGCAATAACCATGGCTAGCCCTGAATCTTGCATAAGCATGTGTGGATTCAGCATTCATTTCTGCAGAATGTTTTCATCCGCCAAGTTGACTTTTGACACAAAATTATTTCTTAAATCAGTTTTTTTTTAAATAAGTCGAAAGTTCAGCCTGGCGTGTGAAAGTATTCTTTAAGACCTAATGTAATCTGCCCATGTCAATGAGCCAAGGTCACAAATGTGACTGGTAAATATATGGCAGCCTTTAATTGACCAAAATAAGACTGGATTTTATCCCAACTTATTGAGTTGTAGGGAAACCTAACGTACATCGTTTTAATTTTTAAACTTGTAGAAAATTGAGCAAAAAAAAATACTTTAAAAAGTTTCGATTTTTAGCAGATTTATAAAAACGTACTCATTAAATTTATAAACTAAAAGTTAGGCATGTGCTTGGATAGGATAACATTCGTTAGTAAGTTTATATTGTGTTTTATATTTAATATTTGAACATTTTTAAATGTATTTTATCATATCTAAATATATTCGCAAATTTTTTTAATTTACACAAGTTTAAGAAATATAATTGTTGAGCATCAGCGCAATAAGTTGTTTGTTCTTATAATTGGTTCAATTTGCTATAATTTTCAGTAATTTATATTCGGCCATTGAGTTTTCGGTTAGTCCAGCTAGCGGTTCAAAGAAACATTCGCGGCAATAACCATGGCTAGCCCTGAATCTTGCATGAGCATGTGTGGATTCAGCATTCATTTCTGCAGAATGTTTTCATCCGCCAAGTTGACTTTTGACACAAAATTATTTCTTAAATCAGTTTTTTTTAAATAAGTCGAAAGTTCAGCCTGGCGTGTGAAAGTATTCTTTAAGACCTAATGTAATCTGCCCATGTCAATGAGCCAAGGTCACAAATGTGACTGGTAAATATATGGCAGCCTTTAATTGACCAAAATAAGACTGGATTTTATCGCAACTTATTGAGTTGTAGGGAAACCTAACGTACATCGTTTTAATTTTTAAACTTGTAGAAAATTGAGCAAAAAAAAAATACTTTAAAAAGTTTCGATTTTTAGCAGATTTATAAAAACGTACTCATTAAATTTATAAACTAAAAGTTAGGCATGTGCTTGGATAGGATAACATTCATTAGTAAGTTTATATTGTGTTTTATATTTAATATTTGAACATTTTTAAATGTATTTTATCATATCTAAATATATTCGCAAATTTTTTTAATTTACACAAGTTTAAGAAATATAATTGTTGAGCATCAGCGCAATAAGTTGTTTGTTCTTATAATTGGTTCAATTTGCTATAATTTTCAGTAATTTATATTCGGCCATTGAGTTTTCGGTTAGTCCAGCTAGCGGTTCAAAGAAACATTCGCGGCAATAACCATGGCTAGCCCTGAATCTTGCATGAGCATGTGTGGATTCAGCATTCATTTCTGCAGAATGTTTTCATCCGCCAAGTTGACTTTTGACACAAAATTATTTCTTAAATCAGTTTTTTTTAAATAAGTCGAAAGTTCAGCCTGGCGTGTGAAAGTATTCTTTAAGACCTAATGTAATCTGCCCATGTCAATGAGCCAAGGTCACAAATGTGACTGGTAAATATATGGCAGCCTTTTATTGACCAAAATAAGACTGGATTTTATCCCAACTTATTGAGTTGTAGGGAAACCTAACGTACATCGTTTTAATTTTTAAACTTGTAGAAAATTGAGCAAAATAAAATACTTTAAAAAGTTTCGATTTTTAGCAGATTTATAAAAACGTACTCATTAAATTTATAAACTAAAAGTTAGGCATGTGCTTGGATAGGATAACATTCGTTAGTAACCCAGCAAAACCTTTCATTACCATGTAATGAGTTTTAGGTATTGAAATCTTAAATGTTCACTAGTTACCTTTTAATTACTAAACTACTTATTTTAACATGGTGATGTCATTGGAGGAAAGTCATTACACTGATGTTACCTGTAAGTAGTTTATCAACTGTTCTATAAATAGATGTTGAATATAAATTTAAAAAAGTATAAAAATTTAAAAACCAATAGGAGCTGACACGAATTGATCAGCGTACCCCACGATTGTCAGACAAACACTCTAACCATTAGACTACGACATCACTATGATTTTTAATGCTTTAAGTGTGTACACATTTATTGTGGCAGCTATTATGCATGTCTATTTTTCACAAAACTTGTTGTTATTAAATACTGCTTAATGAACATCAACGTTTCTATAAATAGATGTTTAATATAAATTACAAAAAAAAAAAAACAATGGAAGCTAACACGAGTTGATCAGCGATCATCATGTCTGTCAGGCAAAAACGCTAAACACTAGGCTACGCCATAGTTATGGTTTGTAATGATTTAGAACATATATTATTTGTTTCAGCTATTGTGAAATAGTAATGTGTGGGGTATAATTATCGGTAACTCATTACATTCAGTTTAAAAGTAATTCGAAGGGTAATGAGATATGATATCTAAGTAGCGCATGTAGTAATGACCAGTCATTACCAAGTTTTTGCTGGGTAAGTTTATATTGTGTTTTATATTTAATATTTGAACATTTTTAAATGTATTTTATCATATCTAAATATATTAGTAAATATTTTTAATTTACACAAGTTTAAGAAATATAATTGTTGAACATCAGCGCAATAAGTTGTTTGTTCTTATGATTGGTTCAATTTGCTAATTTATATTCATAAACTTTTGCTTCAACTCGCCGTAAATACGGACTCAGAATTATGTTATTGTACTAGGTGACTACCAACTCCCAGCCCTTAATGACATAGTGTCCCAGCGCATTAGTCTGCGCCAGCGTAGATTTGTAAGGAGTTGCACTTTTGGTACAATGACGGTTACACATGTACCCAGCTTAGAAACGTTGGTTCATTAGTTGAGCAAAATTTCGAATTTCTCATTGACCAAAATAAGATTGGATTTTATCCCAACTTATTGAGTTGTAGGGAAACCTAACGTACATCGTTTTAATTTTTAAACTTGTACATAATTGAGCAAAAAAAAAATACTTTAAATGGTAGAATTATGAAAACATACTTATTAAATTTATAAACTAAAAGTTAATCATGTGCTTGGTCAGGATAACATTCGTTAGTAAGTTTATATTGTGTTTTAAGGCTTCATTAGTCTAATCGTAAAGTAAAAAAACGTGTCTGTAATCAATTCAATGTGTTAAAATAATATAGAAATACATTTTTATCTTTTTTCTATGCATTGAAACTGTTGTCAAGTATAATCGTAAAAAAGTTCTGTTGAAAATAGGAATTTTATATTTTATTACTTGACATTTATTTCTATGCACAAGAAAAGGATAAAAAATACAATATTTTTATTTTTTATACTCTTTTTATTCATTATGAGAATGATACGTTACTTTTTTTACGATACTTCCAAACTAATTTGGGCTTATATTTAGTATTTGAACATTTTTAAATGTATTTCGTCATATTTAAATATATTAGTAAATTTTTTTAATTTACACAAGTTTAAGAAATATAATTGTTGAGCATCGGCGCAATAAGTTGTTTATTCTTATAATTGGTTCAATTTGATAATTTATATTCATAAACTTTTGCTTCAATTCGCCGACAATACGGACTCAGAATTATGTTATTGTACTAGGTGACTTTTTTTTATTGTGAACACTATATGTACTTTCTCAAGGATTTGTGTTTGATTTTTTTCAATTATTTTTGTATCTTATAATATATTTGAAAAACAACTGTTAAATGCATTTATTTCATTTAAATTTTATAGTTTTTTTTTTTTTTAACAATTTAAGTCATACTCAAAATATTTTAGTGGTAATCATAGTTATATTTGTGCGAGCATCAGCACATAATAAACTGTTTTATTAATATATAAGGTTTTTATTAAATATAAGGTTATTTATTGAACTATTTTAAAAACTGTGTTTTCTGATGCCTATTTATCTTTTTATGTTTTATGACGCACATGTATGGGTCCCGAGAACTTTTACGTTTAAATTGCAACATTGGCAGGTAAAGAGCAAAATTATTTTTATTATAGATAAATACATACATACTTAAGTTAACAAAATATTTACAGGATTCAATCTTTGCCGCTTATTCCCTTCTTGGGCAGCTGTGATTTTGTCAGGTTTCAGTGGGTCGTTTGAATTGTTTTAAAGATGTAAGTTTATACATATTTCAAAAATAATTTTTCATTAAAACTCAATTTAATTATTTTATCTTTCAGAGCCACATAGTATTGTAATGCGATAAAAGCAACATTTTTTATTCATATATTTATTTTTATCTATATTATATTATTTAGAAACCCGATACATAAAATTTTTTTAAGAAAACTGAAGTAAATATTATTAATAAAACATAAAATAGAAAAAAATCTAAAAAAATTCCGTAATCTTTATTTTTATATATTTATATTTATTTCAAAATTTTCTAATGTTATAACAGGGCAGCGACTTTCATGCACTTAAAAATCGAAAATTTGCGCTCAAAATATGCAGTAAAAACCCAAAAATATGCACTTAAAATCCAAAAATAAACGCTTAAAACCAAAAAAATACACTCTAAATTTATCGATTTTTAAAATCATATTTTTTATTCGAGCATTTAATTAAAAATTAAATCCAATATAAAAGTCGTAAGTAGATGACAACTTGATGTTTTCCTTCTAGTTAAGTGCTGCGTTAAGGTTTTTAAATTCTTCTTTTTCTTTATTTTTCACTAAATCTTATTTTTTTATTTATTTTTATTTTATTCACCCTTAGTTAAAAAAAAATATATGAAGAAAATATGCAATTTAATGAATAACATGCAAAAATACGCAATAATAATCATAAAATATGCCAAAAATATGCACTTAAAAGTAAAATATGCAAAAATATTCATTTATAACAAAATATGCAAAAATATGCAATAACAAATCGATGCCATTTCGTTGCAAATTCTTTGATTCGGAAAAGTATTTGGTTTAAATCACTTTTGTATTAATGACTACAAACATGCATGTGCATGAAAGTCGTTGCCCTGGTTATTAAATAAAGTTTTTAGCTTTTTAAAATTTGAGTAAATTGCTATACTTATGGTAAGTAAATTATGAGTTTATTTTTTATAGGTGTCCTGTAACTAAAGAAAGTAATGATTGAAATAAGTATATTTTTTGTTTTACATGGCTTTATTATGGTAAATATATTTTCTTAAAATACATACATATGTGTATAAGTATTAAGGATCCAGCCTGAAATAGATTGATTTTTTCATAAATCGATAGCACTTCTCTACAATAATATAATACTAAATTTTCAAAACGAAGTTCTAAATATTTCCAGGGTTAAAGCCTATTGAACTTAAAAACTTCAGTCACATTGTATTTGTTTCTTAAACTTCAATTAAATTTTTCTGAAATCTTTTGTTTTTGAAAAATTGTATTCAAATAAATAAGAAAACAAAAATTTCTTATTCTCCATAAAATTTTCTTCTAGAAGGAATAAAGAAATCTGTAAAGACTTTAATTTTAATATATTTTTTTTAATAACAAACTATATTTTAATAGAAAATTTTTGAATTTTCAAATTTAATGTCTCATAAAAAATATATCGAAATAGTTTTTTTGAAATGAATTTTATGAAAAATAATTCTTTAGTTGGATTAAAAATGCGCTCTGTACGGTGTGAGCAGTGAAAAAACTTTTTTTAGTTCAAAATTTTAATAAGAATTTAACTGAAGTTAAAGAAACATACATAGATGCGACTGAAGATTATGATTTCAATAGGCTGTAACTTCGGAAATACTGAAATGTTAGTATGGTACTTTTGTGGAGAAATAGTATTGATTTATGAAAAAAAATTCTTTAAAGCGTCTAAATTATACTGTCCTTTTAATACTTATATACATATTTAAAGTAAATATATTTACCAAAATAAAGCCATTTTCAACAAAAATATACTTATTTTATTCACAGATTTCTTTACATACAGCACACTTTTATAAAAAATAAAGACATAATTTACTCAACATAAGTAAAACAATTTACTCAAGTTGAGGATAACATCTTAAAATTCTTGATATTTCATACTCAATTTAAGTAAAACATTTACTTACGCTGAGGAAATCGTTTACTTTAATATAGAAAAAATATACAAAATTTGATTATATCATTTCCTTATACCTAGGAAACATTTCCATATTTATAGGAAATTTTTTACTCTTATATAGTAAAAATATACTCAGCTTAAGTATATTATTTTCTTAAAACTAGGCGAAATTTACATGCATTGAGGAAATATTTTACTGTTAATTAGTAAAAATATACAAAATTTGGGTATATTATTTCCTTAAAACTAGTAAACTGTTGCATATTTTAAGAAAGCTATTTACTCTTGCATAGTAAAAATATACAAAATTTGAGTATAATATTTCCTTAATCCTAGGAAACATTTTCATTTTATACTCTTATATAGTAAAAATATACTCAGTTTAAGTATATTATTTTCTTAAAACTAGGCCAAATTTACATGCTTAGAGGAAATATTTTACTGTTATTTAGTAAAAATATACAAAATTTGGGTATATTATTTCCTTAAAACTAGTAAACGTTTGCGTATTTTAAGAAAGCTATTTACTCTTGCGTAGTAAAAATATACAAAATTTGGGTATAATATTTCCTTAATCCTAGAAAACATTTTCATATTTATAGGAAATTTTATACTCTCATATAGTAAAAATATACTCAGCTGAAGTATATTATTTTCTTAAAACTAGACCTAATTTACATGCTTAGAGGAAATATTTTACTGTTATTTAGTAAAAATATACAAATTTTGGGTATATTATTTCCTTAAAACTAGTAAACGTTTGCATATTTTAAGGAAGTTATTTACTCCTTTGTAGTAAAAATATACTACATTTGAGTATACTATTTCCTTAAACCTAGGAAACATTTTCATATTTATAGGAAATTTTTAACTTTTATATAGTAAAAATATACTAAGTTTAAGAATATTATTTTCTTAAAATTAAGCCAATTTTACTATAATTTAGCAAAAATATACCAAATTTGAGTATATTACTTCCTTGAAACTAGTAAATGTTTGCATATTTTAAGAAAGTTATTTACTCTTGCGTAGTAAAAATATTCTCAATTTGAGTATATTATTTACTTAAAACTGGGAAGCACTTACCTATCTACAAGAAGTTTTTTATTCTTATATAGTAAAACTAGGCTCAATTATGTAATTTTTTTAAAGGAATTTTCTTTAATTTGAGGTAAAAACTAATAAGTTTAAGGAAATAAATATGAGCTTTGTGTTTAAAATAAGTAAATTTTTATTTACTCCACGTTTAAAAAGTTTTCAATTTAAGGAAATATTCCTTAAATAGGGGAAAGTTTTTACAAGATTCTAAAATATATTAAAGACAAGTTTACTTAACTTAACGAAATAAGAAACTTCGTTTTCCTGACATATTTACTAATCCAAAGTATATTTGTACTTATTTTTAATACAAATAAAAAAAATTGTATTTCCTAAATTTAAGGAAAAATTTATACTTCTGCTGTGTAAATTTTTTCTTGGAGCTTAAACATTCCCTTATTTTACTTAGTTTAAGGAAATTTTCTTTAATCCGAAGTAAATTTTTTTTTGAGTGCAGGGAAGACTTCTGTTGGGAGTTTATTCCACTGATAAACGAATTCTCTCTGTAATTCGTTGTGCGATCCACTGGAAAAAAACGGATGTGCTCTACTTGATATTTATAGTGATTAGAACGAAAGCAAAGAACTTTTACAACGATTATTTGTTGCATACCCAACTCTTTCTACGCGAACACACACCCGGGATACGTTTGTACCTAATAGTTAATTTTGGCTTTTTCTAATGTTTAAATGTTCCAATTTCATTATTTGTTTTTTAAATGCGTATATTAATATTTTACAAATGTTTTAGTTTCATATTTTGTCACATTTTTTCTGAAGCCGAATAATGATGAACCAATTGGCCTATCCTTGTGCGCCAAAATTGACCCATTTAGAGTGCCCCAATCGAGTCCAAATGTATGACCGACCCCCACTAACTTTGGAGGGCCGACCCATCCATGCCAGTGGCACACCCCCTGGAACCCCAGAAAGGTGTGCGGCAAATGTAAGAAGCCAATGTGTCTTGAACATTCGATCACCAATACCGACTGCATAATATCCCAGCAAAATTTTTATGAACCGGTTGGCTTTGAATCTGTTCTAGAATAGAATAGAAATGATTCCTGGAAGTCAAAATGGAAAGCTTCACAGTCGCAGCATCGGTTCTATAACTGGTTCTAGAACCGGTTCCAAAGCAACCTGTTCTAGTTTGGGGGAACATAACATGTTGCTTTTGGGACAAACTCAAACAAAAATCACCGATGATAGAACATAAATTAGAACAGGTTGCATGCAAGAACAAGTTGTTCTACAACCGGTTCTTTGCATCCGACAATTTTGCTGCGATGTACCGATAATTCATATTTAAAATATGTAATTTAATAATTTTAATTTTTCAAATAAAATAATATAATTTAAACACACTGTAAAATGGTTTGTTGCCTTTTATTTTGATATAAACTGGTGTTGTACAAACGTTTTCCGGGTGTGTGTTTACGTAGGTGTCGACTTTCGAAGCTCGTAGCTCCTGAACCACTGATCCGAATTGGATAAAATAACCTTTAAAAGATTAGAAATTACTTACGTTTCCTAGATCCGAAATACCTATACCCTAAGTAAAGCCGTTCCTGAGTTACAGCACTGCAAAGTTGCAAGTGGATACATTTGTACCCGGATGTGTGTTCTAGGGTTAAGGGACATTACTTAATAATTTGGACTGTGCCTTTTCTGTGAGTACTCTATCGTAGATTTCCACTTCATAAAATGGCCCATAGCTCGAAAACTAAGCGAGATAGAGCAAAACGGATAAAACGATAAAATGATATGTAACGAACTGGGACCGGGGAGGGTCCCGAGACTCTAAATTTGATCAAAGTTTACGACTCAGTAAAATTACAAATAAAACTGTAGTTTTACTAACTTCTTGCTTAAATTTAGATTTTTTGAATTTAACAAAAGAATTTTTTAAAATCAACAAATTTTATTTTAAGCCAAAAAACATGAATAAATTTGGTTAAGATAACAAATTTTTCTGTTCAGCCAACAGACTTATTATTTTGAGTGTACCTGCCTTTCAAGTTGCTCTTCGTACACTCTCATAAAAATGCCGTTGTGACAACGAAATTGTTTTCATCTGAATCGACTCAAAAGCTTGGTAATGCGGAGCATATAAACACATCGGTTGATGAAAAATCCATATGATTTTTTAGAACTACCAACCTTTAGATGATTCCTGTTAAAATTTAATGACAATTCGTTCATTAGTGAACAAGTTGCAGCTATTTTAGTGACTCTACTTTTGCGATTTTGAAAACAGTGGATTCAAAGCAATTTCGTGTGTTAATTTGTCATTCTTTTTTAATGGGGAAAAACACCGTTCAAGCCAACGCTTGACAAGATAAGTGGTATTCGGACTCTGCTCCATCGAGACAAATGATAGAATCGTGGTTTGCTGACTTTAAAAGTGGTCGTACAAACACCGATGACGCCGAACACTCTGGTCGCCGAAAAGAGGTGGTGATACCGGAAAACATCAAAAAAGTTCACAAAATCATTGTGGCAAACCGTAAAGTGAAGTTGCAAGAGATAGCTGATACCTTAAAGATATCGAAGGAACGTGTCGACTTTATTTTGCATGAACATTTGTCCATGAGAAAGCTGCGTTTTCTCACAGTGCGCCAAAAAAAAAAAAACAACTTGTCGATGATTCTGAGAGGTGTTTGGAGCTATTCCGGCGAGATGAAAATAACTTTTTGCATCGGTATGTAACAATGGACGAAACATTGATCTGCTACTTCACTCCCGGTAGTCAGTTGAGTGGATAGTAACTGGCGAACCTTGAATGAAAAAGCCAAAGACGCGTCAGCTAGTAATGTTAGGGCGTCAGTATTTTGGCATGCGGCTGGAATTTGTACATTGATTACCTTGAAAAAGGCCAGGCTATCAATAGTGATCGCTACATAGCCCAACTGGTGCGTTTGAAGGAGTGAATAACAAAAAAACGGCCCCATATGAAGAAGAAAACAAGTGCTCTTTACCAAGAGTAAAATATGTCGTTGTCTAACATGAATTACACTTTCAATTGCTGCCGCTCCCAGATTTGGCTCCCAGCGATTTCTACCTGTTTTCTGACTTTAAAAAATGTTCGTTGGAAAGAGATTTGGTTAGAATGAAGAGGTGATTGCCGAAACAGAGGCCTATTTTGGGTCCAAAGATAAATCATTCTATAAAAAAGTATCGAAATAATAGAAAGGCGTTGGAGTGATTCTATCGCTCTTGAAGGAGACTATGTTGATGAATAAAGTCGAATCTTGCCAAATCTTTCTACTGTTGTTTTATTGGTTATTCTACGAATTTTTTAGCCGATGTGTACACGTAGGTAGTGGTGTAGGGTACAAAAATTTAAATTTGTTTAAATAAATTTAAAACAACACTATCGTTATGTTTGCAAAACTTGTGTCATGTTTTTTCATTAACTCAAGGTAAAAGTCTATAAAAACAACTCAAAAGTGGAAAAAAGGGTTTTGTTAACTTTGACCACAAATTACTCAAAAACCAAATGTGTTGGAAAAATTTGGAAACTAAATTCGGACGGAAATGTTACTGGAAAATGTGTGGTCACATCCCCGAAAAGTTCAAAAATTTGAAAATATTTATCAGCGAAAATTTTTCGGTTTTATGTTTATAACTTTTTTAGCACTCAAAAAAATTGACCACGCGAACACATTATTGCTTTTTTATGTATTTCAGATAACCTTTTTGAAACAACAAATAAAATCTAATATAACAGTATCATATTAGAATTTGGGCTTGAGGTAGAACAATATTATAACTAAATACACATATTAAATTATAGAAAGTCCGAAAAAACAACTTCTGTATGTTTAATGTAAAAAATAAAATAAATGTTAAGTAAAAATGTGTGCCACTAATTTGAAGTTATTTATTTTTAAAATCTGAAATGGTACCGTTTTGTAGATTTTTCCATATCTTCTTCTTCTATATATAAAAGAATAACGTGACTGATTGACTGACTGACTCAACATCGTCCAGCCCAAACCGCTGAAGCTAGGAAGTTGAAATTTGCTATGTAGGTTCCTCTTTCGGCGTAGACTTCCGCTAAGACGGGATTTTTGGAAATTCCTACCGGAACGGGCAAAAAGGGGAAAAGTCTCCCCCTTGGCGGCCTGCCAAAACCCCTTTGGCTAGACAGCTGAAATTTAAGATATGTGTTCCTTGGAGTATGGGCTAACTTTTCTGGAAAGTACTTTCTGGAATTTTGGACAGGGACGTTGTAAAAATGGGGGGAAAAAGGCCCCCCTTGACGGCCTGCCCAAACCGCTGGAGGTAGGAAGTTGAAATTTGGTATAAAGGTTCCTCCACTATCGTAGACATCCACCAAGACGGGAGTTTTGGAAATTTTTACAGGGACGGGCAAAAAGGGGAAAAAGTCTCCCCCTTGACGGCCTGCTCAAACTGCTGGAGCTATGAAGTTGAAATTTGGTATGTAGGTTCCTCGACCGGTGTAGACGTCCGTTGAGACGGCATTTTTGGAAATTCTTATCGGGAGGGGCAAAAAGGGGACAAAAAAAGTACCTTTTTCCAAAAAAAATACCTTTTTCCAAAAAAAAGTACCTTTTTCCAAAAAAAGTAATTTTTTCCAAAAAAAAGTACCTTTTTCCAAAAAAAGTACCTTTTTCCAAAAAAAGTACCTTTTTCCAAAAAAAGTACCTTTTTCCAAAAAAAGTACCTTTTTCCAAAAAAAGTACCTTTTACCAAAAAAAGTACCTTTTCCAAAAAACGTACCTTTTTCCAAAAAAAGTATCTTTTTCCAAAAAAAAGGTACCTTTTTCCAAAACAAAGTACCTTTTTCCAAAAAAGTACCTTTTTCCAAAAAAAAGTACCTTTTTCCAAAAAAAGTACCTTTTTTCAAAAAAAGTACCTTTTTCCAAAAAACGTATATTTTTCCAAAAAAAGTACCTTTTTCCAAAAAATTTACCTTTTTCTAAAAAAATGTACCTTTTCCAAAAAAAAAGTACCTTTTCCAAAAAACGTATATTTTTACAAAAAAATACCTTTTTCAAAAAAATTTACCTTTTTCTAAAAAAATGTACCTTTTCCCAAAAAAAGTACCTTTTGCTAAAAAAAATGTGCCTTTTCCAAAAGAAGTACATTTTCCAATAAAAGTACCTTTTTCCAAAAAACATAAATTTTTCCAAAAAAAATACCTTTTAAAAAAAAATACCTTTTCCAAAAAAAGTGCAAATAAAGTACTTTGTAAAAACAAAGTATCTTTTTCCAAAAAATTTCGTTTTTCCAAAAAGTACCATTTAAAATAATATATAATTTCAAAAAAACTACTTTTTTCCTCCCCCCACGGATATCTCCACTAAAACAAGGTTTCTTGATATTCGGCATAGACGTGCGCTAAGACGGGATTTTTGGAAATTCCTACCGGAACGGGCAAAAAGGGGAAAAGTCTCCCCATAAACAGTCTCGCAAATTGGAAAAGTGCCCGCCCAAACCACTGGAGGTAAGAAGTTGAAGTGTGGTATAAAGGTTCCTCCACTGTAGTAGACATCGACTAATTCCCTATATGATATCACAAAAACAAATTCGGAATGTGAGTTCTTCCTTCTGTGTAGGCGTTCGCTTAGAGGGGAAAGGTCTCCTCCTTGACGGCCTGCCCACTCCCTTTTGGCCAACCTAAAATTTTAAATATGTATTCCTTGGAGTAGGACTAACTCACCGGTAACGTAATTTTTCTATTTTGGAACAGGAACGTAGTAAAAATGGTGGTTGAAAGGGAAAAATGTCCCCACTAACGGCCTGCCCAAACCGCTTAGGCAATGCATGATGGAATTTTTGTAAATTCCTAAAGGGAGGGGCAAAAAGAAGAAAAGCCTCACCTTGGGGGCCTGTAAAAACCACTTCGGCTAGAAACCTGAAACTTAAATTGTGGGTCCCTGGAGTAATGGCTAACTTATTAGAAAGATACTTTTTTGAATTTTGGACAGGGTCGTTATAAAATGGGGGCTCAAAAAGGGAAAGTGGCCGCTTAATGACCTGTCCAAACTGCTGGAACTAGGAAGCTGAAATTCGGTACTTAGCTTCCTCTTCCAGCCTAATTCCAACCGGGAGCGAAAAAAAAAAAGAAAAAGTGTCCTCCTTGACAGCCTGCTCAAACTGCTGGAACTAGGAAGCTGAAATTTCCTGTCGATGGATTTTCGGAAATTCCCACCGAGAGGGGCACAATACAAAGTTGGCTAGAAATCTGAAATGTAAAACATATGTTACTTGGAGTATGTGCTCACTTACCGGGAAGGTGCTTTTTGGACCGGGACATTTCAAAAATGGGGATTAATTTAGCGAAAAGTGCCGCTTAAAGGCCTGCCCAAACCGCTGGAGGTAGGAAGTTGAAATTTGGTATTAAAGTTGCTCCTCTATTGTAGACATCCGCTAAGATGCGATTTTTGGAAATTTCCACAGATAGGGTCAAAAACAGGAAAAGTCTCCCCCTTAACGGCCTGGCCAAACTGCTGGATCTAGGGAGTTTGGTGTTTGGGTTCCTTCTCCAACGTAGACGTCCCCTAAGACGGTATTTTTGGAAATTCATACCGGGAGGGGTAAAAAGGCAAAAAACTTCCCCCTTGATAGCCTGGCCAAACTGCTGGATATAGAGACCTAAAATTATGTATGTAGTAGGTTCCTCCTCGAACGCAGACGTCCTTTAAGACGGAATTTTTGGAAATTCCTACAGGGAGGGGTAAAAACGGAATAATTCTCCTCCTTGATGGCCTAATCGAACCCTTCGGCTAGAAACCTGTAATATATAATATGTTTTCCTTGGAGTATGGGCTAACTTATCGACAAGGCATTTCTAGGACTTTGGACAGGAACGTGGTAAAAATGGTGGTTCAAAAGGGGAAAATTTATCTTAACATACACACGTATATTGCAATTTATTATGGATTCATTACTAACAATCCACTTTCAGAGAAAAAGTGATCAAATATTTATTTATTTTAAACCCATTGTTGTGCAGAATGATTTATTTGTGGTGGCTGGGTGAAGGCTTTTATTATAAAAACTGTACTTTAAATAAAAAGCGAATTTAAAAAAAATTTGTAGGGGTCGCTTTTTTAAATTTTTTTTCATTGGATTTTTCCTTTATAGCAAAACACTGGTCTCTTCGAGGCAAAAAAATGGATATATCGCACTTTAAAATCCGATTTTAAATGCCGAAGCTATAACGAAAAATTGAAAAAGGCGACCCCTACGTTCAGCCAAAAAAATTGAAATTGCCTTGCAAAAATACTTCATATTGGAGGGTGTACGGCGCACTTTTTTTTGAGGTACGGTCTAATGCACTTGGTAGCTAGATTCAGTGAAATTATTTTGTGTTTACAATAAAAGGAATGACGAGATGATTTCAGCTAAAGCTTTACCTACATATTTTCTATCTCCTATTTTTGATACATTTTTTACTTTTACAAAAAGTTGCAAACACATAAATATTTTCTAATTAAAATATTATTATAACATGTTTCAGAAAATCTAGTTAACACGAAAAAAACAGCAATCCCAATAAATTTAATCTATGACACTGTTAGCTCAACTGTGTAATTTTCCTAATGTTTAAAGGCAAGAAATTCAAATTAAAAAAAAAAAAAAAACTTAAAAATAAACAGCACCGCAAATGAAATATTTGTTTAAAGAAAAAAGGAAAAAAAGGAAACCAAAATGAAAAAAATACTTTATATATTTATTTACTATGCAGAATATTTCTATACAAATAATATAAAACTTAATAAAGAATTTCAGCGAAAACAAATGTGTATGTATAAAGAATATAAAAATTTTTACAATATTAAATCAGGCATTTGAGCGGAAGTCTAGAAAAGAAGCACTTTCCGTTAACTAGTAAATGTAGCTAGCGATAAAAGGATAGAAAATATTTCGTCTTGAGTTTTTGTTATTGCTTTTTTTTCTTTACAAACAAAACTGAAACTTTTATTTAATTTCTTGTTTTCTCGTAAAGTATTCAAAAAGCAAATACAAGCAAAACTTTAGGAAGAAAAATAGCAACAACAGTCAAATATGAAATTTAATTCAATGCTTAACCAGCAAATACTTGAGAAGGATTACTTCTTATTTGTCATACTTGCGAATTTTTTATTGGCATTGAAATTTAATTGGCATTACTTGATATCAATGCCAATGCCAAACATTTCATTACCATTCAATGCCAATGAATTTTTTTTCAATTGGCATTGATTAAAACATTGGTAATGAAATGTTCACGTAATGGTAATGAAATGTACACATATAATTGAAGAAAAAATCATTGTATACAAAAAATATTGTTTTATAAAAAAGGACATTCTTCCCTTAGAATGTAAAATTTCTGATATATGAAAACTATAAATATTCGCTATTTTATCAAGTTTTATCAAGTATACTGCTGTTCACTCTTATTTTAACACTCGTTAAATGGAAACTTGACAAAATAGCGAATATAAGATAAAAAGCACGCGAATTTTTAATTCTTTTTCTTAATTTGTTCTTTTATCGAAACATGAAAACAAATGCTATTTTCATCAATTATAATTGCGCATTTAGGCATTGAATAATGCCAATTGTAAAAAAAATTCATTGACATTGATCAATTGTAATGCCAAAAAAGTTCATTGGCATTGGTCAATTGTAATGCCAATTAAATCATCAATTAATTGGTCCATTCAATTAACTAGTCCCAAGTATGTTATTTGTGTCTTATACAAATA
Source organism: Leucophora obtusa (assembly GCA_949987735.1). Lineage (NCBI taxonomy): Eukaryota > Metazoa > Arthropoda > Insecta > Diptera > Anthomyiidae > Leucophora > Leucophora obtusa. The sequence goes on along the minus strand of OX465295.1, from coordinate 106,675,914 downwards.
AGTTGAGCACAATTTTTTAATCACATGACTACAGAGTAAAAACTAGTAAATTTTTTTAATTCTTAGTCAGTTTTCTCCTATATATTTTACCTGGAATACCTTCCACTTTCCTTTACTAACGAATCGTTTCAGGCTTTTAATCTCTTGGAGTAGAAACCAAAAGTCTTGCAAATATAAGTTTAAAATTAAATTTCTCTTAAAATTAAATTTTTCAATATAAATCAAAAAAGATGACTGAGCAGAAAAAAATACAAGGTTGGTTACCGTTACCATTATAATACCATTATCGCTAAAATACCGTTTCAAATTCTATACCGTTACCAATATCTCTAAAAAAAATTCGAAATGCCGTTATCGTTACCGATACCGTTATTTTTATGGGTTGTTGCCGGTATTTTACCCGTACTTATTAATTTGTATAAAAATGCAAATTTTTTAACTTTTTTGTAATAATCTTCAGTTTTTTTTTCTACAAAAAAAATTATGGACAATAACTTTAGTTATTAAAACTACTAGCATTGCATTTTAAGCTTATAATCTGTATTTTTTTAACACGTAGAATGAAATAAAGGGTGGTCCAACCATAATGCACGATGCTAATTGGGAGTCACATCTTAACGTCAAGTTTTTTGCCGAACTTAATTTGACATTTCTTTGTTTCAGTGTTTGACAAATTCAACCATGGAGTACCGCGTTAAGATTGTTGAAGCCTTTTACGAAAATGGACCATCAAATCAAAATGCACTTCGTGCACTTCTTTGGTCAGTATAATCGACCAAATGGTCGACAATCGGGAGAATTGTGCGCAAATTTCAGCAAACCCGGTCTGTAGAAAATGTAAAAACACCTGTGCATACTCGCCCAGTTCGTTCTGCCGAAAACATTGCTGTTGTTCGCGATAGTGTGGCAGAAGAGCCGTCAACCTCGACTCGTCGTCGGTTTCCGCTATGGCGAGACTTCTTGTGGCTAGAAATCGAGGATATGGGCCGGAACGATATATATTTCTAACAGGATGGTGCCACTTGCCACACAGCCAACGAAACAATGGCTCTTTTGCGCGAGGAATTCAATGGCCGTGATATCTGACGTCGTGGCGATGTTAATTGGCTGCCACGATCATGTGATTTGATACCGTTGGACTTCTTTCTTTGGGGATATTTAAAAGAAAAAGTGTGCATCAATAAGCCAAGAACAATTCAAGAGCTAAAGGATGAGATAATTCGGCACATTAACGACATTGAACCTCAATTATGTCTCACAGTCATTAAAAATATCGACCATCGGATAGAGGTATGCCACCGAAGCCGTGGCGAACATTTTACCGATATTTTGTTTCATCTTTATATATAAAAGAATAACGTGACTGACTCACTGAATGACTGACTGACTGACTCAACATCGTCCAGCCCAAACCGCTGAAGGTAGGAAGTTGAAATTTGGTATGTAGGTTCCTCTTTCGGCGTAGACGTCCGCTAAGACAGGATTTTTGGAAATTCCTACCGGAACGGGCAAAAAGGAGAAAAGTCTCCCCCTTGGCGGCCTGCCAAAACCCCTTTGGCTAGAAAGCTGAAATTTAAGATATGTGTTCCTTGGAGTATGGGCTAACTTTTCTGGAAAGTACTTTCTGGAATTTTGGACAGGGACGTTGTAAAAATGGGGGTTAAAAAGGGGAAAAAGGCCCCCCAGACGGCCTGCCCTAACCGCTGGAGGTAGGAAGTTGAAATTTGGTATAAAGGTTCCTCCACTATCGTAGACATCCACCAAGACGGGAGTTTTAGAAATTTTTACAGGGACGGGCAAAAAGGGGAAAAAGTCTCCCCCTTGACGGCCTGCTTAAACTGCTGGAGCTATGAAGTTGAAATTTGGTATGTAGGTTCCTCGACCGGTGTAGACGTCCGTTGAGACGGCATTTTTGGAAATTCTTATCGGGAGGGGCAAAAAGGGGACAAAACAAGTACCTTTTTCCAAAAAAGTACCTTTTCCCAAAAAAAGTACTTTTTCTCAAAAAAAGTACCTTTTTCCCAAAAAAGTACCTTTTTCCAAAAAAGTACCTTTTTCCAAAAAAAAGTACCTTTTTCCAAAAAAAGTACCTTTTTCCAAAAAAAGTACCTTTTTCCAAAAAAAGTACCTTTTTCCAAAAAAAGTACCTTTTTCCAAAAAAAGTACCTTTTTCTAAAAAAAGTACCTTTTTCCAAAAAAAAGTACCTTTTTCCAAAAAAAGTACCTTTTTCCAAAAAAAGTACCTTTTTCCAAAAAAAGTACCTTTTTCCAAAAAAAGTACCTTTTTCCAAAAAAAAGTACCTTTTTCCAAAAACAGGACCTTTTTCCAAAAAAAATTACCTTTTTCCAAAAAAAGTACCTTTTTCCAAAAAAAGTACCTTTTTCCAAAAAAAGTACCTTTTTCCAAAAAAAAGTACCTTTTTCCAAAAAAGTACCTTTTTCCAAAAAGTACCTTTTTCCAAAAAAAGTACCTTTTTCGAAAAAAGTACCTTTTTCGAAAAAAAGTACCTTTTTACAAAAAAAGTACCTTTTTACAAAAAAAGTACCTTCTTCCAAAAAAAAGTTCCTTTTTCCAAAAAAAAGTTCCTTTTTCCAAAAAAGTACCTTTTTTAAAAAAGTACATTTTTCCAACAAAAGTACCTTTTTCCACAAAATGTACATTTTTCCAAAAAAGTATCTTTTTCCAAAAAAAGTACCTTTTTCCACAAAAAGTACCTTTTTCCAAAAAAAGTACCTTTTTCCAAAAAAAGTACCTTTTTCCAAAAAAGTACCTTTTTCCAAAAAAGTACCTTTTTCCAAAAAAGTACCTTTTTCCAAAAAAGGTACCTTTTTCCAAAAAAAGTACCTTTTTCCAAAAAAAAGTGCCTTTTTCAAAAAGAGTACCTTTTTCCAAAAAAAGTACCTTTTTTAAAAAAGTACATTTTTCCAACAAAAGTTCCTTTTTCCACAAAATGTACCTTTTTCAAAAAAAAGTACCTTTTTCCACAAAAAAGTACCTTTTTCCACAAAAAGTACCTTTTTCCACAAAAAGTACCTTCTTCCAAAAAAGTACCTTTTTCCAAAAAAGTACGTTTTTCCAAAAAAAGTACGTTTTTCCAAAAAAAGTACTTTTTTACAAAAAAAGTACCTTTTTCCAAAAAAGTGCCTTTTTCCGAATAAAGTACCTTTTTCCGAAAAAAGTACCTTTTTCGAAAAAAAGTACCTTTTTTCACAAAAAGTACCTTTTTCCACAAAAAGTACCTTCTTCCAAAAAAAGTACCTTTTTAAAAAAAAGTACGTTTTTCCATAAAAAGTACTTTTTTCCAAAAAAAGTACCTTTTTCCAAAAAAGTACCTTTTTCCGAATAAAGTACCTTTTTCCGAAAAAAGTACCTTTTTCGAAAAAAAGTACCTTTTTACAAAAAAAGTACCTTTTTCCAAAAAAAGTACCTTTTTCCAAAAAAAGTACCTTTTTCCAAAAAAGTACCTTTTTCCAAAAAAGTACCTTTTTCCAAAAAAGGTACCTTTTTCCAAAAAAAGTACCTTTTTCCAAAAAAAGTGCCTTTTTCCAAAAAAAGTACCTTTTTCCAAAAAAAGTGCCTTTTTCCAAAAAAGTACCTTTTTCCAAAAAAAGTGCCTTTTTCAAAAAGAGTACCTTTTTCCAAAAAAAGTACCTTTTTCCAAAAAAAGTACCTTTTTCCAAAAAAAAGTACCTTTTTCCAAAAAAAAGTACCTTTTTCCAAAAAAAGTACCTTTTTCCAAAAAAGTGCCTTTTTCCGAATAAAGTACCTTTTTCCGAAAAAAGTACCTTTTTCGAAAAAAAGTACCTTTTTTCACAAAAAGTACCTTTTTCCACAAAAAGTACCTTTTTCCAAAAAAAGTACCTTTTTCCAAAAAAGTACCTTTTTCCAAAAAAGGTACCTTTTTCCAAAAAAAGTACCTTTTTCCAAAAAAAGTGCCTTTTTCAAAAAGAGTACCTTTTTCCAAAAAAAGTACCTTTTTCCAAAAAAAAAAGTACCTTTTTCCAAAAAAAATACATTTTTCCAAAAAAATACCTTTTTCCAAAAAAATACCTTTTCCAAAAAAGGACCTTTTTCCAAAAAAAATAAATTTTTCCTAAAAAAATAAATTTTTCTTAAAAATAACTTTTTAATAAAAAAAAGTACCTTCTTCCAATAAAGTACTTTGTAAAAATATAGTATCTTTTTCCAAAAATTTCGCTTTTTCCAAAAAATTCCATTTAAAAAAATATAATTTCACAAAAAGTACTTTTTTCCTCCCCCCACGGATATCTCCACTAAAACAAGGTTTCTTGATATTCGTCATAGACGTGCGCTAAGACGGGATTTTTAGAAATTCCTACCGGAATTTCCAAATATATTCGACATAGACGTTCCCATAGACGGTCTCACAAATTGGAAAAGTGTCCCCATTAACTGCCTGCCCAAACTACTGGAGATAAGAAGTTGAAATTTGGCATAAAGATCCCTCCACTGTAGTAGACATCGACTAAGTTTGTATTTTTGGAATTCCCTACAGGATATCCCAAAAGGGGGATGTTTCCCCCTTGACGGCCTGCCTAAACTGCTGAGACCATGTAGCCGAAATTCATTATGTGAGTTCCTCCTTCTGTGTAGGCGTCCGCTTAGACGGAATTTCAAAAATTCCTATCGGGAAGGAGATAAGGGGAAAAGTGTTCTCCTTGACGTCCTGCCCAATCCCTTCTGGCCAACCTAAAATTTTAAATATGTATTCCCTGGAGTACGACTAACTCACCGGCAAAGTAATTTTTATATTTTGGAACAGGAACATAGTAAAAATGTGGGTTGAAAGGGAAAAATGTCCCCAATAATGGCCTGCCCAAACCGCTGAGGCAATGAAGTTGAAATTTGGTATGAATGTTTCTTATCCATCGCAGACAGCCGCGTAGATCGACTTTTTGTAAATTTGTAAGGGGAGGGGCAAAAAGAAGAAAGCCTCCCCTTGGTGGCCTGTAAAAACCCCTTCGGCTAGAAACCTGAAATTTAAAATGTGGGTGCCTGGAGTAAGGGCTAACTTATTAGAAAGATAGTATTTTGAATTTTGGACAGGGTCGTTATAAAATAGGGGCTCAAAAAGGGAAAGTGGCCCCTTAACGACCTGTCCAAACTGCTGGAACTAGGAAGCTGAAATTCGGTACTTAGGTTCCTCTTCCAGCCTAATTCCAACCGGGAGGGACAAAAAAAGAAAAAGAGTCCCACTTGACAGCCGGCTCAAACTGCTGGAACTAGGAAGCTGAAATTCATTGTCGATGGATTTTCGGAAATTCCTACCCAGAGGGGCACAAATAGTAAAAGTTGGCTAGAATCCTGAAATGTAAAACATATGTTCCTTGGAGTATGGGCTCACTTATGGGGAAGGTGCTTTGTGGAATTTTGGACAGGGACATTGCAAAAATGGGGATTAATGAAGCGAAAAGTGCCGCTGCTGGAGGTAGGAAGTTGAAATTTGGTATTAAAGTTCCTCCTCTATTGTAGACATCCGCTAAGATGAGATTTTGGGAAATTTCCACAGGTAGGGTCAAAAACAGGAAAAGTCTACCCCTTAACGGCCTGGCCAAACTGCTGGAACTAGGGAGCTTAAATTCGGTATTTGGGTTCCTCCTCCAACGCAGACGTCCTCTAAGACGGAATTTTTGTAAATTCCTACCGGGAGGGGTAAAATCAGAATAATTCTCCCCCTTGATGGCCTAACCGGACCCATCGGCTAGAAACCTGTAATCTATAATATGTTTTCCTTGGAGTATGGGCCAACTTATCGACAAGGAATTTTTAGGACTTTGGACAGGAACGTGGTAAAAATGGTGGTTCAAAAGGGGAAAATTGCCCCCCCCCCCCCTAACGTCAGCGTCTTTAGCTAGAAACCTAAAACTTAAAGAACAAGTGGGAACACTAAAATTAGGAAACTAAATAAGAAACGAGTGGAATTGAAACACTACACAAGTGGAACGAAATGGATATATACTTTGAACGAGTGGACTTGAAATTATAGACAATGGAGATGGATTGGAAGAGGGAACGAAATGGAATGCACTATAGAACGAAATGGAATGAGGAGCGAGATGGCATAGAATGGGGAACGAGTGCAATTGAAACACTGCAGTTAAAAGAGAAATGGAACGGAGAAAGTGCAAAGAAATGGAATGGAAAGCGAAGCGACTGATATCAATATCGATACACAAGACAGTAGGAATGAAACGGGGAACGAGTGGAGTTGGAATAACAGATAATGGCAACGAAATGCAATGGAATGGTGAACGAAATGGAATCTTGGAAGGAGTTGCATTGGAACACTAAAATTGTTAAACAAAATGGAATGGAATTTGAATGACTCAAACTGCCGGAGTTTGGTACTTGAAATTTCGCATGCGATTGAGGCAAGATTATATATATTTGGGATATTTACTTGGAGGAACAAAAAGGGGTGAAGAACCCCTTTTAATTACCTGTTCAAACACTATCCACGGAATATGAAACTTATGTAGCATTAAAACATACTCTCCAAAAAGTTAAACAAATTTTCTAGAAGAGAAAAAACCTTAGAAAATTAATGGAACTTATATATTCTGATATTTAAACTGCAGGTAACGAAGCACCGGTGGAAGAAACCGACGCAGTAAATTTTCCAACTGAATTTGTGAATTTACTTGAATTGCCAGGTCTACCTTTACATAAACTGGAATTAAAAAAAAAAAACTTTAAGGCACGCTAACAACGTAACGGGCTTTGCCGCTATTTTTAATATAATAAAATGCTTTCCAACCCTGCTTTACGTTATTTATTTTCATTCAAAACACAAATGAACAAAACTACTTACGGGTCTATCTACCTAAGTTCGCACTTTACCAAATTATCTTAACATACACACGTATATTGCAATTTATTATGGATTCATTACTAACAATCCACTTTCATGAGAAAAAGTGATCAAATATTTATTTATTTTAAACCCATTGTTGTGCAGAATTATTTATTTGTGGTGGCTGGGTGAAGGCTTTTATTATAAAAACTGTACTTTAAATAAAAAAACGAATTTAAAAAACATTGTGGCCCCTAAACTTTAAGGCACGCTAGCAACGTAGCGGGCTGCGCCCGCTAGTACATACATAATTGTCATAGGTCCTTCATAAAAATATTAAGATAATTTCCTGAAAACTTTTTGTTTTATTTACAATTAACATCGCGCGTTTTGGTTGGACCACCCTATATATGTTAAGTTTTTACTTGTTTTATATGTTTTTAGCATAATTTATAATACTGGTACGTACCGGTATTGCTGATTCGATAACTATGTACCGTTACCGAAACAGTCTTTAATACCGTTATCTAATAAAATAAAATACCGTTACACTTACCGTTATTCGTTTCGGTAACCAACCTTAAAAAAATAAGCATAATAAAAAATAACATCAACAGAATCAACTTCGTCGCCATCTAAATCATGAGTAATATAACTGCTGATAGGAGTGGGGTGAAAAGTAATAATTATTTGAAATATTATCAAAGCGCTAAATTTTTTCATTCGTACACTCACAATATATTTTCCATAACCGATTGAGGTTTATTTGAAAAGTAATAGGTAAAGTTTGGTTTCAATTGAATTATCAATTCAAATACATTGAAACGTATTGTATAACTTTTTTTTTATCAGTTAATAAAAAACAAACTACAAAAAATATGTATCGTCTGTAGGAGTTGATATTTTCAGTTGTTTTATTTTTAAAAAAAGTAATTTAAATAATTTTGTTGTTTTCTGTTTTAAAACAAAAAATTCAAATATATTCGATTTTCGTTTTGTTAAAATAGTTTGTTTACAAAATTATTTCAATTCAAATTTCAAGAAATTCTTTACTCATACACACAAACATAGCCAATAAAAATATGAAGGAGTGTGTTGTGTGTGTAGTGTTTTGAAAATTCAAACAAAACAAAACTTTCAAATATGAAAAAACAAACCGCAAAATTGTTTTTTTTTAACGTTTTGTCAGTTAAAAATTGATGATTATTTTCTTTTCAATTATTTTCATTTCCTTGTTTAAACAATGTTTGAAAATAAATAGCAAAATGGCTTGAATATAATGAAAAATCAGTAGTCCTTTTTTTAATTGTGTTTTCAATTAATTTAATATGTATTTTAGGTTGTTTTTAAGGATCAAATATTGTGAGTGTTCATTTTGTGTAAATTAGACCGTACCACCTTAAAAGCAAAAAAGTGCGCCGTTCACCCTCCAATATGAAGTATTTTTCAGAGACCCAAAATAACTGTTATATTTCTAAAATAGTCACCACCCAAATTTATTTAATTATAATATTTCAATAATGCACTATATTTTATAATCATATTGCTCAAAAAAATCACAAAGTTTGGCAAAGATTTTAATTTTTTCAATTTTTATATTTTACTCTATAAATTTCTGTTGTTTTTTTGATTTTTATTTTAAAACTTTTTATAAAAGTTACAGAATGATTTTTTTGAAAAAATTAAGCACTAACTTTTTTATTTGATAATAAAATAAAAATTAAAAATTGACCTAAATTGAATGCCGGAAGTTCCTGGAATATACACATTTACGGAGTTTAAATCACTGTTCAATCTTTTATTAACACTAGTTGACATCATCAGGATATTATAATTGTTAAAGTCATTGGTTCTATGGCTTTTGATTTATATTCTTAACTGTTATTTTTTGATAAAGAAAAAATATCACAAAATAACTTTTATTATTTTTGAAAAAATAAAAATCGTGTTTGGATAGTTTTTGTTTGAATTAAAAATAAAAATCAAACAGAGCAAATAAACAGAAAATTAAAAATACTCAAACAAGAAATAATTGTAAAACAATAAGTTTTTTGAATAAAAGTTATAACTGTTACGTCCCTGGTATTTTTGAAAGGGAATTAAGAAAAAAAAATTTTTTGCCGAACGAAGGGGTCGCCATTTTACATTTTTCGTTATATCTTTGGTATTTACATCGATGTTTTTCTCTCGAGGATACCAGTGTACCACCCTTATGTACCACCCTAATGTCAGAAGATTAAAGCTCGTAAAAAATCATTAAACTTTTGCTAAGGAAGTTTTTCGATAAACCCAGTAGAATTTTTTTTTATATTTTGATTGCCGAATATAGGGGTCGCCTTTTTAAATTTTTTTTCATTGGATTTTACCTTTACAGCAAAACACTGGTCTCCTCGAGGCAAAAAATTGATATATCGCACTTTAAAATCCGACTTTAAATGCCGAAGCTATAATGAAAAATTAAAAAAAGCGACCCCTACGTTCGAGAAAAAAGTTTTTTTCGAACTTGCAAAAATACTTCATATTGGAGGATGTACGGTAGGCTGGGTCGATTTGTGGGGAGGCAAAAAAATCGCCCATGGCTCAGGGAATATCGTATTTTAGGGATCAAAATAAGAAACTTTGCCGAAGGAACCATACCTCTAAAACGAATTCTACTACCCCCCAACTGTTGACTTTTGTCCCGTAGGGTCAAGTTTTGAAAAATCACACTTTGACCCATTTAGAGTGCCCCAATCGAGTCCAAATGTATGACCGACCACCACTAACTTTGGAGGGCCGATCCACCCATGCCAGTGGCACACCCCCTGGAACTCCCCTGGGGGGTTCCCCATACAAACATTTTAAAAAAGCACCATTTTTGGCACTTTATTTTATTATTTTTTATTTATTTTATTTATTTTTATTATTTTATTTATTTTTTCTCCTTAGAAATTTATTTAGTCAGAACATATGTAAATGAAAAAATTAATTTAACTTAGTAATAGAAAAGAAAAAATAAAAAATTACTGTTTGAAGTCTTTTTTGCTTTCAAGTCTGGGCAATTTCGCACGGCTCTCTAATGTCGTCGCCATAACAGCCTCTACATTTTCCGGTATAACTCGTTTGGAAACGCTAGCTAGCAATTGAACGTGTCGTTCTGTTTCTTGTATGTGTGATGGAATTTTTGGATCATTAAACGGTGGATCATCTTGATTTAAATATTCTTTCAAAGTATCGTATGGAATGCTTCGCGTGAATGGTGGTTCAAATACGTCATTTATGTCATTCATATTGATCATTTCCGTGTAACTTGTGCAATAAAAGTTTATATCTGGTTTTTTATAAGCTCTAAGTCCCGTTGGGTCGTCAACATCGGTTCGATAGCGTAGAATTATCTTGATAGCACAGTCGCGCTTTTCTTTCCTATCATCAAACAACATTGATAACAAGATATTTTCCGAATGCGCATAATATGAATTATCTGTAATTACTTTATTGACAATTTTGCGTAAACGAGGTTCTAGAAATCTTGACCAACTAATGAATTTGAAAAATAATCTACTACCGTACACGACAGAGCTGTAATACTTGATATTGAAGTACATTGGCACATAACATGTAATTATAAATTCAACCAGTATTCTTAAATTTGCATCTGGATTTTCCGTTGTCACATATAATCGTAATAGTCTAGCGGCCTTGGTGAGCCACCGAGAATGTACAATTTTCCCTGGTTTGATGTTTGCCAGATCCACTGAAACCACGCCGCTAGAATTGCATGGGCCATGTCGTATAAGTACTTGGAATCGGTGGAAAATTCAATTTTTTCTGGAGCAGGGGGCATATTTTTCAACTCAATTTTCTGAAAGCCGTCCACCACCTGAAAATATATAAAAATAAAACAATTAACAACGGTTGACAATTATAATAAATGAGTGATAGCAATAACTTACCGGAAGAGTTTCACAAGTTTCGATTTGACGGCTCAATTTTCCGGTTGCCGATCTTGGTCCAGTGCTGGTTGATTTATCCAAAGCTTCAAACAAATTCCGAAACGGAAGTTCGTTGAAGTCTAGAAGGCAAACGAACCAATGCAATGGTCTTTTTAACAGCAATTCGAATCGTCGTATAATTCCACCGTTTGGGCCAGTGTTTGTTGGCTCACCGTCAGTGCATATGCCATTTAATGCATCCAGTGATATATTTTTATCGTTGAAAAAATCATTTAATTTGGTTGTTTTGTATTCAGCGGTTTCATGTTCCAGTCTTACGTAACCAATCAATTTAGAATTCGGTTCTCTCAAAATAACAAGATGAGGTTCTTTTACCATTCTAGTATGATACTTCTCATCAATTGTATCTCTCGTTAAAGTATCATCTTTTCTGCCATCGAATGAAAATGCTAACAAATTGGTATCATCTAACCGTTTGCGAAGCACTTCTTGTCTGCATTTCTCTTTTTCTCGGCGAACTTTCGATTTATCCATGATGAGAGGTTTGCCATGGATATCTTTCATTTTAAAATCTTGGAAAAGAGCTGTTCCCATTGCTGATGCTACTCTATCAGGCACGCCAAATCTGTCACATACCAAGGCAAAGTTAAAACAATCGTATCTCTGTGTGTATTGTGAACTTGTGCTTATATCCAAATCTTCTTGAACCGGTGGCGGTGCGTATGTTGAATCATCGGGATCTTGGTATGTTGGCATTGATGACATAGACGTTGCTCCTTGCTCTTCAATTTCCATCGCAAATCCATCCATTGTTAGACTTCTCTGATTGTGTTGATCGTGCATAAACTCTTTGAGGCGTTCGGGAACCAAACCGCATGCACATGGAGCTGCCTTCAAATCGCATTTACATGTTCCAATGAAAAAAATTGTTTCCAGAGATTTTACATACTCTGTAAATTGTTGGGGTTTGTTTCTTCTCTTGATTTGCTCTTGATATTTGTCAAGCAATCTATTCAATTTATTACATACACTTTTTTTCAGCATTATTTCCATACCAAGTTTTTCCCAAATTCCAATCAACTTATCTTGTACTTGAATAGTGAATGCTTTATAGGACAACTTTTTTTGTTCGCTCAAGTAAAAATAATATCTCAAGATATCCAGATGGGTTGGTAAATTAAGATCAGTCAAATCAGTAGACACACCAAAAACAGTAACATCATGCCTGGGTATATGACTCATTGGGTTTTCGATAGTTGTTGATGTTGTTATTGCTTCATCTTGCGGTGTAGAGGATGGTGGATTCATTGTAAACTTCTTGATTTGGAATGATTTTTTTTAAAATATTTTTTTATCTCAAATTAGCACTTCACACTTCGAGTTCTTCACAACGACTTAATGCATTCACAAAAACTGTTGCGTTATATATGGTCTAGGAGACGAGGTAATAAGAATGAAATGGTAATTTCAATTCTACCTGTAACCGATTTTGTTGTCAAAACTGCCCATAAAGTACTTACATGTAAATTAAACGTTAATCTGACTACAAATTCTGTTAAGCAAGTGCGCCTTTTATTACTTCTGGAAAATCCTTTATGATAATTTTATGCTCAATTCTACCTGTAACCGATTTAGCTTAAGTAAGTTTACGAAATGCAGCTGTGTCTTGTGGTGGCTTAAAAAACCCACACAACCTATTTTACGACCTGCAACAGAACGACACGCTCAATTGCTAGCTAGCGTTTCCAAACGAGTTATACCGGAAAATGTAGAGGCTGTTATGGTGACGACATTAGAGAGCCGTGCGAAATTGCCCAGACCTAAAGGCAAAAAAGACTTCAAACAGTAATTTTTTTTATTTTCTTTTCTATTACTAAGTTAAATTAATTTTTTCATTTACATATGTTCTGACTAAATAAATTTCTAAAGAGAAAAAATAAATAAAATAATAAAAATAAATAAAAAATAATAAAATAAAGTCCCAAAAATGGTGATTTTTTAAAATGTTTGTATGGGGAACCCCCAGGGGAGTTCCAGGGGGTGTGCCACTGGCATGGGTGGATCGGCCCTCCAAAGTTAGTGGGGGTCGGTCATACATTTGGACTCGATTGGGGCACTCTAAATGGGTCAAAGTGGGATTTTTCAAAACTACGGGACAAAAGTCAACAGTTGGGGGTAGTAAAATTCGTCTTATTATTTATTTATTTTATTTTATTTTATTATTATTAAATCGACCCGCTCTAGTGTACGGGGAACTTTTTTTTGCGGTACGGTCTAGAGCGTACCACCTTACAGGCAAAAAAAAGTGCGCCGTACACCCTCCAATAAGAAGTATTTGTGCAAGAAGGTTTTAAAAAAAATTTTTTTTTTTTTTGCCGAACGTAGGTGCGCCATTTTACATTTTTCGTTATATCTTTGGCTTTTACAGTCGGATCTTAAAGTATGGTACATCGATGTTTTTCCCTCGAGGAGACCAGTGTTTTGCTCTAAGGGCCATTGACCTCAAGTATCCCGTTCTAGTGGTTACCCTCCAGATCTCAGATGCTACAACCCTAATGTAATACCCTAATGTCAGAAAATGAAAGCTCGCAAAAAATCATTAAACTTTTGCTAAGGAAGTTTTTCGATAAACCCAGTAGAATTTTTTTTATATATTGGTTGCCGAACGTATATATCGCCTTTTTAAATTTTTTTTCATTGGTTTTTCTTTTATAGCAAAACACTGGTCTCCCCGACTTTAAATGCCGAGGCTATAACGAAAAATTGAAAAAGGCGACCCCTACGTTCGGCAAAAAAATTTTTTTTTTTTAATTGCCTTGAAAAAATACTTTATACTGGAGGGTGTACGGCGAACTTTTTTTTGAAATACGGTCTAGTGTACATACTTAGAAATCAAGAGATTCTACCAAAATGTGACGGAACCTAGTAAACTAATAAGGAAACTGTTTTCAAGTTAGAATTTCGTGAAATATTAAATGGCTAATCGTTTCTAAAAATCGTAGCACCCCACAGTATTAAAATGCGGCCAAAACCAAAATGTTTTTTCACACAGAAAATTTTAAGTTTTGTATTTTCAACGTTTTTTAATGTAAAAGCTGTTTTAGTTTTAACAATTTGTATTTCATTTAATTTTCTTTTTAACTTAAGGGTAATTTTTAAAATTTTTATTTATATTATCAGAGTTTTGAGGTAATTTTCTAATTTTAATTGATATTTTAATTTAATTATGGCCAACGCAAAGAACGAGTCAACTGCCATTAAAGGACCTATCCTGTGACCAGTCAATCGGGAGCATACTGAAGGCACTTCCACTATTTTTATGTGTGGGTTAGTGTTTTTTTATATTTTTTTCTTTTCCATTTTTTTTTTATTTGCTTGTAGTGTTTGTTTTTCCTTTTTCTTTTTTATTTCAACAGAAACGAAAAATATATAACTTTACCATCAGCCAGCCATCACACATAAGCAACATCAGCTCAGACGGTAGAGCGGTTGCCTTACAAGCAGTAGGTTGTGTTATCGAGCCCAACTTTTCACTTTTCGGCAAAAAATACCCACTTGGAAATTTACAGAATAACGTCTTTCCAAATAGAAAACAATAAATGCATGATAAACAAACCTTTTAATTAGAATCTTATACGATTGCAAAACTCAAATTGCGATTAACATACGGACACTTTTGATCCCACCTTTTTAACCCTTAGAAATAAGATTGCGACTATAAGGAATTGCGCTTGTTCGTTAGTTTTGTACCCTCTACCGCAGGGCTGACAAAACTATGGCACGCGTGTCAGTAGTGGCACGCGAGAGGATTTTTGGTGGCACGCGACGTTTTGTTGAATGTTGTCAGAAAAAACTTTATTTTTCTTAGAAGACTAGCGAAATAATATGTATGTTAAAAATTTACATAGTTTCGCTGCAATGATGCTTTAAACCGATTATGGTAAAAAATTTCTTTTAAAATGATTAAAAAGGGTCTTCAAGCTAAATTATTGTTAATAACCCAAAAATTCATTCTTTCAAAAGTATTTCGGATTAAAAGTATCGAAACTTCTCTGCGATAAATGAAATAATTAAACATATCTTCTATGAATACATTGCTAGAATTTTAAATATTTCTAATTTTTTCTTCTAAATCTAAAGCTCTAATTTTTTTTGCTAAAGTTAATAAAAATGAGTTCAAAGGGGCCCTAAAGAAAAAAAATGTTCAAATCGATAGAATCTGCTTGCTAAGTATTAGTAAAAAAAAACACCAGGAAAAAATATGTTAAATTTACAAAATTTCAGATGTATTTTAGTTGGCTGCAAAGGACGACTTACTCCGCCAAAGTAAAAACAATTTTGTTGAATAAATTAAAAGCTGTATTTTCTTACATCAGGTATCTGAGCTCGAGGCCAGTGATATTGTCATAAATATTATTATGTTTAAAGAACTAAAATTTTAAGTTTGGTTTTTATGTAAACATTCACTGCACTGATAGATTTTTCGTTCATACTATTAATGAATCGATTTCATTAATCTGAATTCACTGATTTAATGAAAAAATTTCATTGAGTTAATGAAAAATTCATTAATTTAATGAATTCTTTCATTATATATTTTCAACTAAACCGTAAGATATGCTATCATTTTTATAAGGGTTTTGAATTTGCTAATTACTAAAATAGATATATGTTCCAGTAATGAACGGTTGCAAACTGAAATTATTTAAATATAAAAGTCCAAATAATGACATCATTTTGTATTGGCTATTTAGATCAATCGGTAACGCGATAATGTTTACATTCTGGTGATTGCGGGTTCAAGTCGACTTCAGGGAGATGTCAAAAAACGTTATAAAAACGAAAAAGAAATATATGTACAAATAAAAATTAATAAAATAAAAATAAATAAAAAAAGTAACGCAAAAAAATATATTTTTTTCAATTAGTTTTCATTTAATGAATACGTTTCATTGATCTAATGAACGCGTTCTTTGGGGACTTTTCAATGAAAAAAATCATTGTATTAATGAACAAATTCATTAATACTATGCACAAAATTCTATCAGTGTGGAGGAATCCTGAGGATGATATTGAAAAAATATGGAAATAAAGATTTATAAGGGGAATATTTATAACAGAATCGCTGACTTCGAGCTCAAATATCTGAAGTTTTAGTACATTTAAACCGCCATAAAAAGTTTTATATTTTCAAATTTTTTTTGGATTTCTTTTTGAATGTAGTTAACAGTCTTCCAATATCAACGTTCTACTATTTTCAGCAAATATTTCTATTGATTTTAGCAGAATTTTTTTTACATTAAACTAAATTTAACTTCAATATTACTATAATTTTTAGGATGGCTGACTCAGCAGGGTAATTTGCTATTAACTACAATACAAATAAAAATTTGTAGATTTAAAAGACTTATTTCTCTTGCTGTTTCTTTTACTAAAATTCAGCAAATATATTCTGAAGCTGATTTTGACATATTTTGCTGTAGGTTCGTTTTTAACAAACCTTCGGCAAATTTTTCTGCTATTTATAATTACCCATTTCTACCACTGTAATTGTAAAAAATAAATAAAAAAAAAAATAAAAGCTGAACTTTTATAAGGATTTTTTTTACAATACGTGCAGGATTTACGAATGCGGAAAATTTGTTTCGATAAAAATTGCACTGAAACATCCCTTTGATAAAATTTGTTTAATACTACATTTATACCTGAGCAAAACCTACCTGGTTTTGGGCTCTTGTAGTTTTTAACTTGTCAAAACGCTTACAAAAAAAAACAAGCAAAGACTAGTTTGGTCCAAAATCTAAGTGGTTTTTGCTCAACTATAAGTGTAGTATAAGAAAAATGTTTCCAAATTTTAAAAGTTTTTAAAAGGAAAATATAAAGGGTTCTTCAATAAGAGCGCTACAAAAGTTTTTTTTAAATACAACAAAAACGCTTTTGGATACCAATGAAATTCTTTATTCCTGTGAAAGTACGTTCAAAGCCATTATGTATGGAAATCGATCTCTTTTGCATGGCCACCACGGGCACGCTTGCAGAAGTTCAGACGCTGAACCCAATTTTCGACGGTTTTCAAGCATAAATCGGCCGATATTCGTACGAAGTTCATCAATCGTCGCTGGCTTGTTGGCATAGACCATAGATTTGACGTAGCCCCACAGGAAATAGTCCAACGGCGTCAAATCGCACGACCGAGGCGGCCAATCGACTGGACCATTTCGTGAGATAACACGTTCTCCAAACTTGGTTTACAATAAATTGATTGTGACATTCGCTATGTGGCTTGTGGCGCCGTCCTGTTGGAACCACATGCCCTCCAAGTCCATATCATCTAAATGGGGCCAAAAATATTCGGTTATCATTGAACGGTAGCGATTCCCATTCACAGTAACGTGCCGGTCTCGATCATCACGGAAGAAGTACGGCCCAATGACGCCGCCGGCCCATAAACCGCACCAAACCGTAATTTTTTCGGGATGCAATGATGACTCATGGAGTACGTGTGGATTCCTGTCTGACCAATAACGCATATTTTGTTTATTGACGAAGTCATTCATTATGACGACCATAAATTGGACTTAGCGCTCTTAACGTTGAGGCCACTGACTCCGAATGTCGGTAGTAAATTTTAATAACTTTTAACTTTTTTAATAACTGTGGTGTAATGGTTAGCGCGTTGGACTGTTACACGTGAGGTTGCGGGTTCGATCCCCAACCAAGGCAACATCAATTTATAAAAAATAGTAATATGTATGAGTTTTTTCTATCCCTCATACATATCGCAGCGTCCTCTTTCGATGTTCCCATAGCACTTAACCCCACCGAAGTAAAATAATATAACAGGGCTATGAACTAAAAAGCTTCAACAAAGTTTGCCAACTCACCATCAGATGGCGCGCAACAACTGTTCTAAAATTCAACATCTCGCGCAATTACAGTATTGCCATATTTGAAGCCCTTCATCTTTCACCACCTTTCACTTCTTCTCTATCGCCTTTCCAAAGGAAGTAACACGTTAATTAATAGAAAGAATTTCCTGAGTGTTGCTTCTCTTTAAAAAAAAAAGTTATGAATGGTTTTATTCTGTAAATTTTTGACCAGAAAAATTAACCCCATATGGATCATGTTACATAAAATAATTATTTTTATTCAGTTGAGGTTTTTTTTTAATCAATTTAATGGCTTTACAATCTCGTAGTCATAATAAGTATTAAGTTTCATGGGTATTTTATGACCCCAGGCCATTAAGGGTTAAAGATTTTTTAAACAAATGTAAAGATCAGAGACCCAAAATAACTGTTATATTTCTAAAAAAGTCACCACCCAAATTTATTTAATTATAATATTTCAATAATGCACTATATTTTATAAATCATATTGCACAAAAAAATCACAAAGTTTGGCAAAGATTTTAATTTTTTCAATTTTTATATTTTACTCTATAAATTTCTGTTGTTTTTTGATTTTTATTTTAAAACTTTTTATAAAAGTTACAGAATGATTTTTTTGAAAAAATTAAGCACTAACTTTTTTATTTGATAATAAAATAAAAATTAAAAATTGACCTAAATTGAATGCCGGAAGTTGCTGGAATATACATATTTACTCACTTTAAATCACTGTTCAATCTTTTATTAACACTAGTTGACATCATCAGGATATTATAATTGGTGAAGTCATTGGTTCCATGGCTTTTGATTTACATTCTTAATTGTTATTTTTTGATAAAGAAAAAAAATCACAAAATAACTTTTATTATTTTTGAAAAAATAAAAATCGTGTTTGGATTGTTTTTGTTTGAATTAAAAATATAAATCAAACAGAGCAAATAAACAGAAAATTAAAAATACTCAAACAGGAAATAATTGTAAAACAATCACTTTTTTGAATAAAAGTTATAACTGTTACGTCCCTGGTAAAGATAATTATAGTCTAACCAAATTTAAGTGAACATTTTTCCGTAGAAGCTTGCTTGCAGAGAAGTTGCAAATATCAACAAAAGCGATTTGCGGAAAATCAATGAGCTGATTGGTAGCAAAAAATTGGTAAATTTAGCAAATATTTTGTTAACCCTTAGTTGATTAGATATGAATATTTACTAAATGAAATCCAATAGGCTTTTTGCTGTATCTTAGTAAAAAAAAAAAATTTAAAAGAAGTACTATAAAACCTGCTATATTTTTTTTAATAACGAAACATTTTAGTTGTTTTACTATTTAAAAACACAATTATAGGAAAAAATTAATTATACTAATTTTTTACTAACTTATTTTTTTTGAGTGTATCAATGGATAAATATAGAAAAACAATAATGTTTTATTTTGTCTACTTTTAAAATAAGTTACCAGCCGATAGTTGTTAAAAAATTCGTGTATTTCACTAAAATTTAGCAAAAATAGGTGTTATTAGTTTAAACCTTAATATATAATTTTGTTTACTTTTCGATTTTTACGACCGGTATTGTAAATTAAAGCTAAAGGTTTCCTCTTTCCAGAAAAAATAACTGCATTGAAACACGTGGACTCCCTAAAAAATTATGGATTTTTGACCGCCTTCTCTGAAAATATACGACTATGCGGCATCGAGCTCGGTGTAATCGGGCGTGGTGGTAGCGAGCGCGGTGGCTCCAAAGCGTGCGTAATAAATAACAATCCAAAATCAGAGTGATATATTAATCTTTTTCAAATCTTAAGATAACAAATAAGGGGGTTTCAACTATATTATTAAGTTTTTGGTTTCTAAGTCAGAAGACTCTGAATAACGGGCAAGTCCGGCTACAAACAACCAGTTCAAAAAAATTTTGCTGAGTAGTAATAAAATAAAATCTTATTGCATAGAAAGGAAATAAATAAAATAAAAGCTTTAAAATATTTTTGATTGTTTATAAATTTGTATATATTTTCAAAAAATTAAATTGTTTGTATAAAAATCAATACATTAATATTTGTTGCGAGAACCCTCAAGTAGGTTTTTTACAATAACCAGCAACCCTCTAAAATTTCGCCAAAAACTACGCAGTTAAAAACGGTATTGACACATATTTCCATAATTGCAAAAGAAACAATAATGCGATATCAATGACTTATTTTTTTCATTACATTAAAATTTATTTTGTAATATTTTCGGAAAATCTAAACTCCATATGTGACAGCGCATAGAGAAAGGGACCTAAGGGTAAAAAAATCAATTTTTTTTTTGATGGTATACCAATGATACACATATTTAAATCTTTAAAATGGCTCTCCTGAACAAAACCCTTTTTTACCCTTAGGTCGCTTTCTATTTTGCGCGTCACATATACAAATATATATAACCATGCTGTATGCTGGCGCATAAATAATTGGTAGAGCTGACGACTGGAAATATGAAGTCACAGGTTCGATACCCGGCAAAAGCAAATTTTATGAAAAAAAAATTTAACATAAACAAATTTTTTTTATAAATTTTTTTTTTGTTTTTGAAAATCTTGACTAATAATTTTTTTTAATACTGGTAAGCATATAGGATACCACATATTTCTTGATTTTTCGTATGCCGGAATATGCGCATAACTCGTTATTTTGCTTGACATCCCCGTATAGAAATAATAAGAAAAGGAATAAGAAAAATAACTAGTTACCATTACCTATCTGGTGTTATGTAACCACATATCTGATAATGATTTTCTACACTGGGTACGTCCTACATACATACTTACATACGAACACACTTAAGGTTTTTGTAACTTTGGATACCACGTTGCTTCTTTAGTGTGATTGTGTGTCTGTGTGAGTAACCTCTTATCCATTCCAAAAGGTATACACGTATTACTATGGAATACAAAGATACTTATCATCGCATTACATCAATTGATGTTGGTTGGTTGGGATAGTTGTAAATATGTATACAAACCACGCAACGAGCAAACATCATCCAATACATGTAGTAAAATTACCTCAAGCGGTTTATTTTAGATGCTTTTATGCAATTAACTTTGATTTACTTAAGATTTTATTGTGTACATCTTATGGTTTTTGGTTCGAATATTGGATATTCAATATATTGAAGTATGTTTACAAATTATACGTGTGAGTGTGTTTATAATGCGATTGATACAAAATCCAATATGACTATATTTGTATCTATGATACAATAAATTTTAATTTTTAAAATGTAAAGAAAAGTTATAGTAATTTTTTTGTTTCTTTTCATGGAATGGACCCTTGAAATGAAATAAATTTTGTATATTTTTGAAACCAGATCAGATTTTCACATTACTCCACAAAAAATTTATTCAATCGGATTATAAATAAGCTGCCGTATGAAACCCAAAAATCTATATTGTAAAAAAAATTATTAGCATTTATTTTTTTTATTTATTTAAAATAGAATCATAAAAGTGATGAAACAGTTTTTAATCAGATAAGTCAATGGGTCTTAAAAATCTTAAATTTTATGTAGAATTTAGTGATAGAAATGATACAAAACTTTTAATTTTACAAAATCTGAACAGGCAAATTTATTAAATTATTATCTTAATAATTTTAATACACATTTTAGGCAATTTCTTACAAAATGCTTTACTAAGAAAAACAGTAATGAAAATATAGTGCTTCTCGCGCTAGATGTGCCCGTTTTGCATAAGCAAAAACTCTCATTATTTTCTGTTAGCGATTTTTACAAAAAGCTACTTTTATGGAATTTTCAATTAAACACAAATTCTAATAGAATTTTAACTTATTTGAAAGTTTTTTTTAAGCAAAAATATTACTTTTTCGCAAATTGTTTGCCAATTTTGCATACAAAATAACTTGAAATGGTTCTCAAAAATTATATTTATATAAAAGTTTTATTGACCTTTCTGTGAAAAGGCTATGGAACCTGTCTTTAACAGGTTCTTTCAAAAGCCATCCGCAATACTTAAAAATAGTCAACGCACACCATCTGAATACATACTTCAGTCGGTTCATCTTAAAACTGGGATAAAATATCTCAACGATTTCATTTTCTTCCTTAAACAATTTTAGACAATAAAATATTTCAGCATAACTATTTTTGGAATATTATAGTTTCTTTCTTAACACATATTCGCGAATTAAAATTTATATATTGTTTACAAATAATTTTTACAATATTGTTTTGAGACATCCGAAATAAATAATCTAGAAAAACATTTCTGGTGATTGCACCTGTCAGTAAAAGTGCATTCCGTGTATGGCCTAATTCACTAGTGAGGTCCTTTTGAGCATTTTTGCCAGGGTGTTAAAAAGGGAGGTCTCCCCCTTAATACCTTGACCTTACACTTTTAGGTATATCTTAAAATAAAAAAAATGTTCTTTCGATTATTCGTGCAATAATTATTCGGGTTTTTTTCTTAACCGATTAACCAAATAAAATTTAAAAATTTGTTGTAAAACAAATTGTGAATTCTATCTGGAATTTGTCCTATTTTGATCTTAAAACTGAACAAAAATAACACCCATTGTAACAATCTTCAGATAAACTAAAAATCTACGATAAAATACTTCACAGATGATGTGCGGTCCAAATGGTTGAGTAATATTTCTTAATTTCAATAACAAGTAGTCATTGTAAAAGTTCTTGCCTTTTGTTCTAATGACTATAAATAGAATTAAAAGCTCGAAAATACAACATACAAACATTTGCTTTACTGCTAAAGGAACTTTGGTTAAAGCAACAGCTATAACATAGATCAAAATAATAGCTTTGTAAGAAGTAATTGATTTTGGTTGTAATACATAAGTAACTAGTAAACATGTTTGAATTTATTTTTCTTTACAATATTTACTTGGGAGTTTACATAAATTCAAAAACTTAAATCTACATTATAAACTAGACAGAATCCCATATAGACAATCTGATGATAGTGCTTGGTAGTTCTTGAAAATGCATTAATTATCAACCACTTGTTCTAAGAAAGATTTTTTCTCTCTACTTGTTGTAAAATAAAATTGTGAATGCTATTTGGTATTTAGCATATTTGATCTTAAAACCGAACCAAAATAACACTTACTAAAAACAACTGTTTTAAACAACTGTTGCAAAATAGAGTACTTTTCGTAGGTTGTTTTTTTTTAAATAACTTTTTTTCTTATAAATAATTTTGAAACAATTTTTTGTACATTTTTGTGTAAAAAAATGGATACGGGGATCGATAGAGGTTTAAAACAGGGATGATAAAGTTGGTACTATAGTACTTTTTATGGTACAATTAGAACCTCAAAAGTACTATGGTACTCCTATGACTCATTTAGTACTATTTCCAAATTTTCACATATTAATTCTTTTTTTTTTTTTTTTAATTTTCATATTTAATTTTTTTCTCAATTTTCATACCAAATACTGCATTTAAAATGAACAAATCAACTGTCGGAGTTTTAAATAAAAATGAGTGGAAACCAGGCAGCCGATATTAATACTTTTAAAACGTTTTATTTTGTTTTTTCCTCAATAAAAAAAAATCACTTGTGTACAAATGAATTTATTTTTCTTGATGGATATTTTGTTTTCATCAATTTTTTTATTTTTTGATTTCTTTTCGAAAACAAAATTTTAAAAATATCCGTACTGATATTTTCTGGAAAGTTGAGAATTATTTTTATTTTTGTACTGAGGAAAAAACAAAAAAAAACGTTTTTTTTGTATTGAGGAAAAAACAAAATAAAACGTTTTAAAACGTTTTTTTTTAGTTTTTTCTGATTACAATTACATATAAATTTTGTAAAAATTCTTAAAACAACATTCATATAGACATATTTCTGCATCCAATGATATAAACCTTTGCGTTATTAAAAAGTAATAAAAATTTCCGCCGAAAAGACTTCTACAAAGCATGATAATCAGCGATTAACATTCTGCAAGCAAATATATTGATGCAAAACTATTCCTTTTTGCAAAGTTTTTTGTCGTGATTTTTTGTTTTTGTAATCTAACTAGCTAATTTTGTTATAGGATATATGTATTATAGTCCCTAGATTATGGATTTTAAAGAACCCCACTTAAAAAGTTGCAAACCAATGGCGGAACGCGAAAAAAAACTTTATGGTACAAAAAATGAATTAAAAATTGTTATCAGAAATTTACATTCTGCAAACAAATACACTGATGCAAAAAATTTTCTTTTTGGAAAATTTTTTTCGCGAATTTTTTTTGCAAACTAACCACCAAACTTTGATATGAGAATATTGGTATTATAGTCCCAAGATTATGAGTTTTAAAAATCCGCACTTAAAAAATTGCAAAAAAAATCGCGGAACGCGAAAAAAAGCTTTTTGGTACAAAAAATAAATTTAAAAACTCATTCAGTGATTTACATTCTGCAAACGAATATGTTGATGCAGAAATTTTCCTTTTTGCAAAATTTATTTTTCGCGAAATTTTTTGGGTACGAACTACCAAACTTTGGCATAAGATATGGGTATCATAGTCCCAAATTTATGAATTTTAAAAAACCGCATTCAAAATTTTTTAAACTTAATCAGCGATTAACATTCTGCTATACATATGTTACATACATATACATATGTATATTGATGCAAAACTATTCCTTTTTGGAAAATTTTTTTTCCCAATTTTTCTTGTTTTTGAAATCTAACCAGATAATTTTGGTATAGGATATAGGTATTGTAGTCCCTAGGTTGTGAGTTAAAAAAAACCGCTCTTAAAAATTTGCAAAATAATGGCGGAACGCGAAAAAAAGCTTTATGGTACAAAAAATAAATTAAAAAACTCAGTCAGCGATTTACATTTTTCAAAAGAATATGTTGATGGAAAAATGTTCCTTTTTGCTAAATTTTTTTTCGCGAAACTTTTTGCATACTAATCACCAAACTTCGGCATAAGATATGGGAATTATTGTCCTAAGGTTAAAAATTAAAAAAAACCGCACTCAAAAAATTGCAAAATATTGGCGGAATACGAAAAAAGCCTTTATGATACAAAAAAATAGTTAAGAAACCTAATCAGCAATTTATATTCTGCAAAAGAATACATTAATAGAAAAATTTTTTTTTTTGCAAATTTTTTTTGGCAATTTTTTTTTGCGAACTAATTACCAAACTTTGGTATGAGATATGGGTATTATGGTCCCTAGGTTATAAATTTTAAAAATCTGCACTTAAAAAATTGTGAATTAATGGCGGAATATGAAAAAGGTTTCATGGTGCAAAAATTGAATTAGAAAACTTATACAGCGATTTCATTCCGAAAATGAATAATATTAGTGCAAAATGCTGGTCAATTGGCAAACATTTTAGCAAAAAAAAAAAATATTTGCAATATATGTTTGTATGTATATACCGCTCAACAGTTCACTCTAGGATATTATATGATTTTCTACAGATTTGAAACCAAAAACCATAATAGTATCTCCACCATAAAAATAAAACAAAAATTTTAAAATTCTATTCATATACTTAGTCAAAGATGAAAAACAAAAAAAAAAACGTTTTTTAAAACGTTTTAAAAAGTTTTATTTTTTATAAATTTTTTTATCTTTGATATTTATACCTAAAGATATTTTTCGAATTTCAACTTGAGGGATATTTTGTTTTAAAGTACATTTGAAATTTTTTGTTTTCGATTGAGAAATAAAAACATTTTGAACTTTAGTGATATTTATTTTTGATAAAAACAAAAAAAAAAAACGTTTTCTGGTGCCTGGTTGAAACACCCAACTAAAAGATTTAAAAATTGAAAGAAACGTAATTAAATGAAACAAATTATTAGAATACAAAAAATAAGGTGCATTTAATTTTTTTTTTCGAAAATTTCATATTTTTTATTTAAAAAATCCTTAAAATAGCAACTTTAAATTGATGTGATAACCAAGAAGTTGCGTTCGTCGAGGATTACGTTAACTAAAGTGGTATTTTATTTAGTAGTTTACCCTTAAAATCCCTTTAAAATAATTTTCGCCTTCAAACGAAATTATATACGACTTTAATTTAATCAAATAAAATTCTGAATCAAATGTCAGCACAAAGTTACTGTATTCCGTACCACATAGTCCATTATATAATTTCATTGAAACGCGTTTAACAAGTTCAAATATCGATTTCTCCGATATTGATTTTTTCAGCTTTTTGGGTTTTTTTGAACTTGACCCGTTGGTTTTCTAGACTATTCTAACATTTAAGTCTCGATAGCAAATAAATAGCAGAGAATAAAAAACCACGAAAAAGCATTAAAATATTCGTAATTAATTAAACTTTTTGGCCTTCAGAATGCTGTAAAAAAGCGCCGGGAGGAATTAAGCCAAATGTGAGCCTGGGTTTTTTTTCCTGGAATTGCACTACCTCATTAAAGAATAAAATTATATAGCTCCCCTGAAAGAAATCGTCTAACATCGCTTTGGATTGGTTAAATTATTAATATTAACACATTTAATATCAGACAGGACCTCTTCATGATTACTAGGTCAAAACTTGGACCAATTTTAACCATTTTCAATAGCGTAAGTCTTTCATGCATTACAAACTTATGTACCAAATTTCGTCAAACTATTTTTAAAAGTTCGAACTGTAATTTGCTTACAAGGATCATTCATTTTATATAGACAGACGAACTGACATCATAAGCGCCAACTCAATGTACCCATAGGGGTGGTTAAAATATAAAAAAAAATATTTTTTGGTACTATGGAGGTCAAAAAAGTACTATTTTTTATGCTGGTTGGTACTATTTTGAAAATCCCATTTATCATCCCTGGTTTAAAATACCTTCAATTTAAGGTACATATCAGTATATATAAAAAAATAAATTCAAGTACTTTATGATAAAAATAGTTCACCCGTCTTTGAAAAGAAATTAAAAAAATATAAAAAATATCTAATATCTAGGCGGTTAAAATGTTCCACAGAAATGTTCCTCATAGTGTTTTACATGAAATAGAATATTCATATGGTACCCTCCTAAAATCCTGGTGTGTAGAACATTTGAGCGCCAACTCTGAATAAGTACGAAATTAACCCTTAAACATATTTTAAGTTTTGACTTATTTCTGGCAGTTTAACAATAATCATATATTTTTTTAAGAATTTTAAAAAATGCGCATTTCGAGCAATGAGAATTTGAACTCAGGACCCCAAGAAGCTTCCATGAAAAAAATCGATATGTATATTATTTTAAAGGGTACATTCTTAACTAATAAATAATACTAAAACGAATTTTATACCTTGAATCGTTTTTAAGTTATTGTCGATTTTGTAATCATACTTTGGTCAAATTTTACCGTTTTTTCCAATTTTCGTGACGTCATATTTTGGAAACCAAAAGAGTGTTGGCTCTGAAATTTATGCTTTAATTAACTGTTATCATGTACAAAGTTGTGTTAAATTTCATCGAAATCGGAGATGGTGAATCCGAAAATTCCACTTTTTTATTTTGAATTGAGATGAATTTTGATTTAAGAGCCAGTATTTTAAAAAAAACCAAAAAAGTGATTTTTTCGCCTTATAAATCGTATTTCAAACTTCAGGGCCGATGCGGCACGTGTTTCCGTTATTCGATCACCTTAATTTTTTGCATGGTGAATTTTTATACCTAAAGGCACATTTCTAGGGGGGGGGGCGGCCTTAAATCTCAAGTTGACAAAATATAGTCTACCCTAATGCTGTATATTAGCCAAAAATGTCTTCATACTATGCGCTAGAACTACACTCATTAAAAAGACCGTACAAATAGTTCAAAATTCTGCTAAAATAACAGGAAATAGTACCTGTATTTGCGCCGACAGAATTTTCAATGAAGTTGAGAATTATGGTCTGTTAAATTTAGGTAAGCATAAGTCAAATTAGCTACTTTTTTCGGTATCTCTTGTCAAATATTTCAAAAAATTATAGATAAGTTTCCCGGTAACTCCATTGACGATTGTCGTTAGTTAGCAATTCAAATAAATTCATTAAGGGAATCGCTACACAGTTATTTTTGAAATAAATACAAAAACAAAAATTTTTGAACATTGTTCATAAGCCTCCGACCAAAGAGTTCGAGCAAATAACGACATTTGGTTTTGATGTTTACAGAAATTCTGAGCTAATTTTGATTTTGGAAAAATTTAAAGAAAATCCGGAACTTAGCTGGAAAGTTAACTGTTCGACTGCCGAATTTTTTCCAATTTGGCACTCAAAATCAAATCCAATCTGCGCGACCAAATATATTTTCTGGCCGAACTTCCCAGCAAAATCTTTCATTACCAAATAAGTGGTTATATAATAGAAATTCATAGCTCCGCACAACTTATTTTTTGGCGTCTAAACTCATTATTTTTGTTTGGCGTGGTCGTTTTTATAAGTAGTCACGCTTACCCGCTCGCTTACGAAAAAATGAGAAATAAGTACACTCACAATATATTTTCCATAACCGATTGAGGTTTATTTGAAAAGTAATAGGTAAAGTTTGTTTTCAATTGAAGAATCAATTAAAATACATTGAAACATATTGTTTAACTTTTTATATTCGTCAATAAAAAAACAAACTACAAGAAATATTTATCGTCTGTAGGAGTTGATATTTTCAGTCAAATAATCTATTTTTAGATTTCTATTTTTAGAAAAAATAATTTAAATAATTTCGTTGTTTTCTGTTTTAAAACAAAAAATTCAAATATTTTCGGTTTTCAGTTAAAAATTGACGATTGTTTTAACAGACTTTTCAATTATCCTTTCATTTTTTTAGTGTGTTTTCAATTAATTTAATATGTATTTTAGGTGGTTTTTAACGATAAAATATTTTAAGTGTATACATAGTTATAGAAAAAGTAAAAAAAAAAATTTTTTTTTGGGATGAGATCCACCCTCAAAAATTGAAATTTTGTCAATGCCTGACTTTCCAGACATCTACACCACAACCGATTTGAAAATTGTATAAATTAAATTTGAATTTAAAATATTTTGAAATATTTATTTATACAACAAAAAGAAATTTAAACAAACAAATGTACCCAACACACAATTTGAATTTATAAAAATAATTTGAATCTATCGCACGACTAGAAAAACTGAACTTCGTTTTATATCTAAATTCTTCTGTTTGTTTTAACTTAAAATAGTTGAATATTAAATAATATGAATTCAATCAGTGTTTACGATAACGAAATTATCGAAATTGATTGCTAAATTTATTTGAATTGTTAGTAAAAAAAAAATTTAAAAATGTGAAGAAATCTCGATGATGTCAGCTGCTAGCAATAGGGTCGGCATATACGACTAAAATATTTACCATACAAATCGTTTTAAATGTTCACCATACAAATCGTTATAAAAACTAAAAATATAAAATACTAAAATAAAATTTAAAAACAAGCTTTTTTATAATGCCCTTTGAGGGGAATTTTTTTACAGAGTTTTTATTTTTAATTTTGTGTGGAAGTAAAAACGAAAGATTTTATATTTTATGAATTTTTTTTTATTCTCAAAAAGTTTTATGCATGTCAGAAATTAAATAAATACAGGGTTATAAATTTTATTCAAATGAAAATTTAACTTAAAAAATCAAAAAAAGTAAATATAACGCAAGTTCTTCTTAATTAAAATTAAATTTTATAACTGAAGTTAAACACTAAATTCTAGGGACTTTGATTTATCTAAATTAGTATTTCTAGTCATTCGACTAATCTTATTATCTTCTAATTCAGAGAGTATTATCACTTTTAAGATAATTGTCGTCAAACAGGATGATTTTAAAATCTTAAATAATTTTATGATAAAAATATTTTTGTGCAATTTTGCTCCAAAGTTTAATATCGATGGCTTAATAAAGAAAGACGCTACACAGAGAGAATTTTTTCTTCACAATATAAATGAAAAATTTGTGAAATTCGATGAAAAAGCTTCGTATATTTTATGAATATAGTTTTAGAAAAACTTTTTAATGGAGCGTATGAATTTTTAAGCAAATAAAATGAAATTTTTGATAATATTTTATGAAAAATTCCATTAATTCAATGAAAAGTATCAATGGACGAGTTTCCGTGAAACTTTATCGATTTTATGCAAAAATTCATTAATATCATGCAGATAATTCTCTCAGTGTATCTTTATTCTTAATTCCTATAGAGCGGAAGGCAATAAAAATATAAAAGCGGTGGAAATATTGTTTCTCAGAATGAAACTTTATATTAATACAAAAACAGTAAAATAAAAAGTATAATCTAAGTTTTTCAGATTTCCATTTCCTCTAATGGAATATTAATTCCAGTTAGGGCCTTTCTGCATTAAGCATTAAATTTATAAACCAAAAATTTGAAAAGAGCAGCATGTTCGTTGTTACATTTAGGGCATTTCTTTTAACTATTATATTTATGTGTGATGGGTAATTTGAAATTTAAAAATATAGATTCAAATAAATTAAAAACAATTTGAATTATAAAAAAATGTTTATGAAACTATTTGTATCAATATAGTTTGGCTCAAGGGGTAAGGCGATGAACTTCTAAACCAAAGGTCGTTGGTTCGAATCGTGTCTGGTGTTGGAACAAAACAAAATTGCTTTGAATTTAAAACGAAAGAAAATTAAATTAAAGAGAAATTAAATAAACAAAGAACGTGTGTGTTATATGTGCAGTGTTTTGAAAATTG
This sequence comes from Leucophora obtusa, assembly GCA_949987735.1. Classification (NCBI taxonomy): domain Eukaryota; kingdom Metazoa; phylum Arthropoda; class Insecta; order Diptera; family Anthomyiidae; genus Leucophora; species Leucophora obtusa. Next base: position 106,645,590 of record OX465295.1, on the reverse strand, counting down.
AAACAAAAAAAAACTTTCGAAAAACAAACCAAAAAATCGTTTTTTTTTACGTTTTGTCAGTTAAAAATTGATGATTGTTTTAACAGACTTTTCAATTATTTTTATTTCTTTTATGGATTGTTTAAACAATGTTTGAAAATAAATAGCAAAATGGTTTGAATATAATGAAAAATCAGTAGTCCTTTTTTTAATTGTATTTTCAATTAATTTGATATCTTTTTTAGGTTGTTTTTAACGATAAAATATTGTGAGTGTAGTTATGAGACTTTGAATAATAAGTGGTTACACACATGCTTACAAAAAGTTGAATTATAAGTGGTTATCCGATGGCTTACTTGATTCTTAAAAATAAGGAGTTAAGCAAATACTATTAGCTTAAAGAAGTACATTCAGAAAAATTTAAGTTTTCTCTAGTGTGTAATTTGAGACTCGTCATAAAAATTTTAACATATTTACATATAATAAATAAAAATTTATAAAATTTAACTGTGTAAAAAGTACTTATTTAAACTATTACGTGTAAGTCATTATTTTATATTTAGAAACAATGAATACAATAGGCCGTTATTAGGAAGTCATTATTTTATAGTACAAAATAATGCAAAAGGTAATGATATATCATTATTGGTAATGCAGACAGCAATGAGGTGTCATTACCAATATTTTGCTGGGTTGTTTAGTCGAAAACTATTGTTCATCCACTTTAGTGGCACTGGTTACGTATACGTGATATTGAGAATAAAATCACTCATACGCACTATTTGAGTACAAACGAAATGTCATTTATTAAATAAAATAGTAGAGATGTTAAAAGAGTGCATTCGGCACTTAACCCAACACTCTGAATTCGTTTTAAACTATAATTCGTTTAATACGGAATTCACACATAAACACTTTTTAAATGAGATGTTTTACAGTAAATTTTTATACAATTAAACACGTTAAATTATCATGTTTAATTTCTGAACACATTAGTGGCAGTCAGTCAGCAGTGAACAATAAATGACTCAAATTTTCATTTTTTACATTTATTTTTCTGTATACAAATTGGGTATCAAACAAAAGCTTTTTTGGAGCCATGGCATTCAATTACTATTTTTTCAATTACTATTTTATATGGGAAATTGTTGTTGGTTTTAGATCAAATTTACATATAATAATTCCCATTTAGTTTAAGCCCAGGGCTCGCTGAGTTTTTTTCGATATCTGATATTGTTCGGCATAAGGTGAAATTATCCCATATCGCTATTTCACCAATATTTCAAATAAGTGGCAACCCTGGACCACACCACAGGCAATATGGGTATCAACATTTTCGGGAAAATCCTTCTGGGAATTTTGGACGCTGAAAAAATTTGTAGTTCAAAAGGGGGAAATTGACCCCCTAGGTGAGTGCGCTTACTTACTAACAAGGTACTTTTTTCAATTTTGGACAGGTACATGGTAAAAATGGGCGTTCAAAAGGAAAAATGTGCCCACCCTAACGGCCTGGTAGGTAACTCCTTCGCCATAGATATCCGCTCAGATGGGATTTTTGAAAAAAGTATAAATTCGGTATGGAGCTTAGGTACTCCTTTATCGTAGACACCAGTCAAGAAAATTAATTTTTCCATTTTTCACCTTTAGCTGCCTCTAACTACATACGGTAATACTTTCTCGGTATAAATATTGGGCGGGTTTACCAGAGAAACCCACTACTGGTGCAATTGATATATATCGCTTTACGATTACCTAATATGTGAACGATGCTACTTTTGTTTTTGTTTTAAAATAAAAATATTTCTAGAGGGTGTAGTGTCCATTACTACATACACCTTCTTATCATGTTATACTATTTTACTTGTTCAATAATTGTCGTTCTAAAATATTTTATAATAATTTTATTTCCGTTTCCTTTCAATTTTGCTTTTCAAAAATTTTCATTCTGATTTTTAGATTTTGTAATAAAAACAAATAGATTATTTTATAAAAAGAACAAAAAGTTTTCTTTCGTTAATAAATATTTAAAGTTACTATATTGGCGATCCTGCTTCGGACCAATTTATAAACAAAATAATTTGCCAATTACTACCTGCAATACATCGTTGTGAAATCACAATCAAACATTTGACTATTTGATCCGATTCCAATTTAAAATTTGTGCATTCAGTAATCCAACACAACCCGGAAGTTCTACATACCTATAAAAGTTATTTATGTACCATCAAAATTGATGGACATTCAGATGCTTTATCGTCAACGATACATATTAATTGAATTGAAATAATCAACAAAAATATTCAGCAAGTGTTGTTTTTATATTGACTCAAAGAAATTTTCCAAATCATCAAATCGGATTCAAACCCTATTTAAATAATCCACTAATTGGTGAAGTTTATTTTCAAATCCTAATTCAAATACTACGGATTCAAGAATCTTTTGATTTCATCATCTACAATCAACAAAACCCGGCTGTATACTGATAAGTAGTTTTCATAGTTATTATTTTTATATAAACTAAGTATTATTGTTACGTAACTTACTGTAACTTTCCTCTGAAACATTTTCGTTTGCAACAAATTTTATTTACATATAAAATGGTTTTCGTTCGCAAACAGCTAACGAACATGACACATTTCATGATATTGTCACAACACATATTTCCGAAAATGCAACATCAAATGTTCATAATTCCCAACAAAATACCGTTCTTATGCAAAATCATACCGCTTTATCCCCCGTTAATACTCAACCATATACAATAAACAATCAAATACCTAATTTAAAAATTCCACAATTTTGGAGTTATTGCCCACAAGCATGGTTTTTTCAAGTCGATATGCAATTTCAATTACATAATATTGTAGATGACAATATTAAGTACCAATTTATCGTTACTTCTTTATCTCAAGAAGCCATTTTGAAAATATTAGATTTGGTTCAAAATCCTCCTATTACTGAGAGATATGAAACCATTAAGGGAGCACTTTGCGAACGATTTTCTCTTAGTGAAGAAAGTAGATTAGAAGAGATAATGTCAAGTTCTCAATTGGGTGATAAAAAACCCTCGGAATTATTTCGGGATCTTACAATACTAGCCGGACCACTTTCTTTTGTTTCTCGTGAATTGATTTTTAAATTTTGGCAAAGAAAATTACCTAAAAATATTCAAATTCATTTGACTTCTTCGGGCTTGTCTTTAATTGATGAAAAGGTTGTTTTAGCTGATAAAATTTATCAGATGTGTGATCCAAATATATCAGTTGTTAATTCAACCGAAACTTCACCGAATGATGTTATTAAAGACTTAACCCAATTAACCTCCGCACTTAACGAGAATATAAGTAAATTAACCTTAAATATTGATGCTTTAAATAGAGCGAATGTTAATAATACCACAAAAAATAATCCATCAGGACATTCTACTCGTTCTTTTCAAAATCGAAGAAGTAATTCTGAATATATTTGCTGGTATCATTCAAGATTCGGTAATAGGGCACTTAAATGTGAAGAATCGTGTAAATTTTTTACAAACTTTCAATCGAGATCTTTAAACTAAATTATTCCATTATGTCGACGACACATAATGGAGATTATTTTTTGAATTCTCGTCGTCTTTTTGTTACTGATAAAAATAGCAAATTAAAATTTCTCATTGATACTGGTGCAGAAATTTCTGTTTTCCCAGTAAATAAATTTAAAGGCGAAAAGAAAAAATGTAGTATATTTCTTTCAGCTGCAAACGGAACCTCAATTCACACTTTTGGTTTTAAGAATTTTATTATTGATTTCGGTTTTGATCATAAATTTACTTTCCCATTAATTTTAGCTAATATCGATACTCCTATTATTGGAGCAAACTTTTTAGAAAAATTTGGCATCTTAATTGATATAAAGAATAGGCAACTCATTGACTCATCAAATAAGATTATATCGACTGCTTGTTTAGGATTTTCTGACATATATTCTTTAAAACTATCAAATATTAGTTGTAAATGGTCCAATCTTTTAGCAGAATATCCTTCAATAACTTGCGAACCCGATTACGGAAAAGCTGTGGTGCACAACACTGTTCATAAACTTGAAACTAAAGGGTCTCTCCCATTTAGCAAACCTCGTAGACTAGATCCAATAAAATTTAAAATTGCTAAAAGAGAATTTGATAATTTGGTCAAAATGGGTATTTGCCGTACTTCTAATTCTTCGGTTTGTTCACCCCTTCACATGGTCCCTAAGAAAGAAAATAATGATTGGAGACCGTGTGGCGACTATAGACGTTTAAATTGTACAACTGTTCCAGATCGTTATCCCCTCCCTCATATTCACGACATTAACATACACTTAGTTGGCAGAAAAATGTTTTCAAAAATCGATTTAGTCCGTGCCTATCATCAAATACCTATGGCCAAAGAAGATATATACAAAACCGCTATAACTACTCCGTTTGGAATGTATGAATTCATTCGCATGCCATTTGGCCTTCGTAACAGTGCCCAGACATTTCAAAGACTCATAAATGAGGTATTTAGTGGTTTAGATTTTGTTTTCACTTATGTTGACGACATATTAGTTGCTAGTCGGAATGAGGAAGAGCATTTTAAACATTTGCACCAAATTTTTCAACGACTTGATGAATATGGTCTAAATATTAAACCTTCAAAGTGCATTTTTGGTGTACCTGAACTTGATTTTCTAGGGTATAACATTTCAGAATCTGGTATGAGTCCCTCCAAATCTAGAATTGAAGCTATTTTACAGTATGATGTACCTAAGACAGTTAAAAAACTGCATCAATTCCTAGGTATAATCAATTATTATCATAGGTATGTTCATCAATTAGCTAAATTTCTTATGCCTTTACATAACTTAATTACTGAAGCGAATAAGAATAAAACGAAGGATATTTATTGGACCAAATGCACTTTGAATGCATTTGAGGAAGTTAAAGCTAAATTCGCACAGAATACTTTACTTAACCATTTTAATAAAGATTCTACATTGTCAATTGCTGTCGATGCCTCACTTGTTGCTATTGGAGCTGTTCTTCAGCAACGATGTGATGAACACTGGAAACCATTGGCGTATTTTTCACGAAAATTAAGTCCTACTGAAATTAAATATTCTACTTTTGATCGTGAACTATTAGGAATTTATCTTACAATAAAACATTTCCGTCACTTTCTTGAAGGTCGAGAATTCATTATATTCACTGATCATAAACCACTAACAAACGCTCTTGGTTCCAAAACTGAAAAGTCTCCACGTCAAACTCGACATTTAGAATTTATTGCACAGTTTACTAATGACATTCGACATGTTTCCGGAAAAGAAAACATTGTAGCTGATTCTTTGTCACGTTTACCGGAAATTTTATCATTAAGTTCTGGAAACATAAACATTGAAAGGTTATGTTTGGAACAACGGAATGATAATGTGCTGAAAAGTATACTTTCATCACCAAATCACAAATTTAATCTCAAGGAAATTTTTATTCCTGGAAGTAATTTTAAATTGTGGTGCGATGTTTCTAGCAATACAAAACGCCCTTACTTACCAGTTTCACTTAGGAAAACAATTTTCGAAACAATTCACTCATTATCACACCCTGGAATACGAGCCACAAGGAAATTAATAATTGCAAAATATTTTTGGCCTTACATGAAAAGGGATATTAATAAATGGACTGCGGAATGTATTGCTTGCCAAAAGTCCAAGATTAACGTCTATACCAAAACTCCAATTCAACCAATAGAGGTACCGAAAGGACGATTCGAACATATTCACATGGATATTGTAGGACCTCTTCCTGCTTCGAATAATTCGAAATACATTCTAACGATAATTGATAGATTTTCTCGCTGGCCAGAAGCCTATCCCCTTCGGGACATATCGGCCGCGACTATTGCAAAGACATTTGTTTACAATTACGTCCCAAGATTTGGGGTTCCCTTAAAGATAACTGTTGACAGAGGTTCACAATTTACATCAAAATGTTTCAGTGATTTAATAGCATTACTCGGATCACACAAAATCCATACTTCATCTTATCATCCTCAGGCAAACGGAATGGTTGAAAGATTTCACCGTCAACTTAAAAATTCTATTTTAACGAGTAATAATATAAAAAAGTGGTCAGAAAAACTTCCGTTAATTTTATTAGGTTTGCGTACATCAATAAAAGAGGACCTAGGATGTTCATCTGCAGAACTAGTTTATGGGCAATGCTTGAAAATTCCAGGTGAACTTATTGTTCGCTCTAATGACAATATATCTTCGGAATTTCTACTTTCGAAATTAAGAGAATATTTTTCTGAGGTAAGAGGTGAAGTCGTATATCATAATAAGGAAAGACAGTTTATGCCTAAATCATTGGAAAATTGTGAATATGTGTTCGTAAAAATTTTACAGCCCTCAAAACTATCCGCTCCTTATAAGGGTCCCTTCAAAGTCTTAGAAAGACATAACAAAACTTTTAAAATTCAATATGGAAATACAATTCGATCCATTGCACTTGATTTGATTAAACCTGCTTTTGTGAATAAAGATGTTCAGTACACACACGAAAATCATCAAGATAAGATAACCTATGAAATCATATAAAATTGTTTCCGAGGGGGGAAGTTATGTAGTGTCCATTACTACATACACCTTCTTATCATGTTATACTATTTTACTTGTTCAATAATTGTCGTTCTAAAATATTTTATAATAATTTTATTTCCGTTTCCTTTCAATTTTGCTTTTCAAAAATTTTCATTCTGATTTTTAGATTTTGTAATAAAAACAAATAGATTATTTTATAAAAAGAACAAAAAGTTTTCTTTCGTTAATAAATATTTAAAGTTACTATAGAGGGTTCTTTGATTTTTTATAAATTTATTATTCCTTTATAATTATATTTGCACATGTTTATTATTAAAAATAAAAAACAAACTACTATGTACTACTAAAACTTTTACGCTACCAAAATAAGGTAGCGCTACGACTTAGACTTAGAGGTAGGTAATCAAATTGTTCGCCAGATTGTTGAGTAGCAGATTAGTAACAATTAGCGTGTGGTAAATGCATTCATTAATTGCATTAACAAATTTACATGTGCTAAAATGTTGAAAGCATGTCGCTAATTGGATTTCATTTTCACATTTTGTTTGAAAATTTCCTCCTTAAAAAAATATTTAAGTAAAAAATTAATCTTATTTATTTCTATAAAACTGGCCCTTAAAGTGTGAAACTTTCTTTAAGATTTGGAATTTCATACAGTTAAGGGTGAAATATGGAAGCGTGGTTACAATAGGTGTAACCACGGACTATTTTCCCCTGGCATCTGCCCTGACCCTTATGGCTAAAAACATCAAATTCAAACTATGTGTTCCAGTTTTAACGAATTCCGAAAATAATTTAATAATCTCATATACTTAAATTAGATATTCCCATGTTTTTAATTAAAGTAAAATCTGTGTGTAATATTCTTTCATGTGAAAAAATCCAGTACAATCAATTGCCTTCACCTTTAGTTTAACTATCCTAGTGTAAACTTTGCAACTGTTAGAAGTTTCTAAATGAAAGCATTAAGAAATTTAACAAATCCATTGTAAACTCTTGAAAGCCTTAGAGGAATAAAATGCATTAACGCCACTCACCAGTATACATTCTTGGTAAAGCTAATGCCCAAATCATAATAGTTTTGTTAGAAATTTACAAGATAAAATTATAGTTTTGCAATTTCTTTGTAATACATAAAAAATAATAAATATCATACATTCCATGAGAAAATGCCACCAGTTGGTTGGATTTGCTTTATGTGGTGAACAGGAAGACACAATGGAGCAATGTATACATCTGAGTCTTTCAACGTTCGTGAAACGAAGTGAGTCGAAGTAAACCAAAATATGAACAAAAGGAGTTTTATTATCGTTCGCTTTATTGTAGAATGAAAATAAATATATATCCCCGTAAAAGTTTCTATTACCCGATAATGAGGTTTGTTAGAAGAAATAAGGTTATACTGTAATACATTTTTGTTGAAACCTCCACTACTAAAAGCATACTGATTGGGAAAAAATAAAGACAATGCTTAAAATTAAATATATGTATTCAACATGGCCTAAAGAAATGCATTATATTAATGTGCTTTAATTTTTGCAATGGCGTTAATGTCATTGGGCTTTGACATCTATGTTGTAGACAGATAGAGAGTTATTTTACAACAAGCAATGGAGCGATACACACCTGAATAACGTGGAATTATAGTTACTGCTTATTTGATAAATTTTCGGTTTGTTGTTTTAACGCAAAAATCATAAAATTATAATGAGCGACGAAGTTCATTTCCACTGGTTATGTTAACAAACAAAATATGCATTTCTATGGCACAGAGAACGAAACATAAAATGAAAGAAGGGCCATTGCATCCCCTCAAAGTGACTGCGAGCAGCACTGCAAAATGCCGTAAATCGAGCACAAATGTGCATCAATGGTGGTCATTTGACCGACATAATTTTTCAACTTACTACAATAAATTTTGCGTCTTCAAATTTTGCATCTTCTTCATGAAAACAGAACAGATTTTTTTTTCCATTTCTAATAAAATGGTAGGCAATTCTCATTATGACATTACTTTTACGCCACCCTGTATATAAACACACTAACCTCTTTTTGTTTAATCACATGATTTTAATTTAACTTTTAATAATATTTTATATAAAACGGCGATAAACAGTCTGCTTTTCAGTTTTGTCACTTCAATTCATATTTTTATACAAATAAAATATTTCACTGTATTATTTAATATTCAATAATTGGATTTAATTAAATTACTTACAATAGAGTGGAAAATTACAATTTCTATTTAAGCTATTTCTCCGTGTACAAGATTAAAAATATGTATTTGGTAAGGTGTAGTTTTTTTTTCTAAACATATTACATACAAAAAATTTTAAGAAAACCCTTTTATTTGCTAGTTTTGCAATTGTTTTGTTTCTCTTTTAATTTCAATTCGTTTTTTTTTTGACATTAAATTAATAGGCTGTTTCATATATTTGCATTTTTATTGCTATGTGTAAACCCAGACAAATAAATAAAACTTTTTTTATTTAATAAATCCACTTTTTGTATGTAAAATTCTAAATCCAGGTGATTAAAAAATGCGCTTATTGTGTTTAAAGATAATATACACAATGTGTACAAAAATAAGTTTTTAACTGTACCAAAAAGGTTCAGCAACATCAGAATTTTATTTAAATTTTGTGTGCATAAAGAAGCTGTATAAAACGTATCAACCTACACTCAAAAAATAAGTAAGTAGAAAAATTAGTAAAGTTTCTTGTATATCAAATACACTAGTTTTCAGTAAATTTTTAGCAAAACTTTTAGTTATGTTTTTTCAGCACTAAACCAATTTCAAACTAATGTTTTTAAAACTTAAATTTTCAGCAAATAAATTAACTACTGTACAATTTCTCTGCAAATTTTTTTAGATTTTTTTCAGTCTACTATCATATAAAAATTTTATTGATTTTAGCAATAAGGCATTTTTAATTTGCAGTACACAAAGTGTTAGCAAAACTTTTGCTGTGATTACTATTTTTTTTGTAAAAATCAGCTCGCTGATTTTAACAGCCTTGCTCCTGACTGAAAATTTGCTGACATAGCAACATTTTTTGCTGACTTTTCTGACTTTTTTTTTTTTTTTGCTGTACATACATAGAAATGATAGTTTTATAAACACAGCACTGCACTTTTTAGTTCCTTACTATAATATATATATATAATATTTTATTCGCGAAAGAAATTTATAGAAAAGAAACCCAAAGAATTGTCCCGAAATTCTGAATAATACACTTGTGAAACAGATTCATTGTGATAACCGAATTTTTTTAAACAAAATTATATATAAAACTTATTTTTGGGTGAAGTGGTAAAATAATGTTATTGTTATTTCTCTGTGTAATAATAATAATAACACTGTGCTAGTTGAAAAATCCAACAAGTGGGCGACCCGGTGGGTAAACCTAATTCGAAACCAGTGGTGCTATCCGTTTTTCTATATTAGCTCTTGAAAAAAAGATATTTGTGTTTAAAAATTCTGAGTCCAAGGACCCCAAAAAGCGCGATTTATCTAACTTTTTGACCTTTTATTTTTACCCAGGTTGTTTGCTATTCCCCCAGTCAGCTTTGTGTTAAAAATGATTAGAATCGGTGCAGCAGTTCAAAAGTTCTGAGTGAAAATGTGAGGACACTTCGAAATTTTCCATACATTCCATTATTGCTTCGTTAAATGTACTGAAATTTGTATAGAAGTGAAAAATTTGCACAAAGGTTTTTATGGTGTCCTCACATTTTCAATCACAACTTTAGAACCGGAAGACCGATTTTGATTATTTTTAACACAAAGCTTCTTGGTAGTGTAACAAATACTTAACTAAAAATAAACGGTAAACAAATTAAAAAATCGAGTGTTTAGGGGTGCCTCAAACCATAATTTTCAAACTCAAATATCTTTTTTTTAAGAGCTAACCTAGAAAAACGCCTAGCACCACTATATTCAACGTACCCGAATATAGTGGGTACGTTGAATATAGTGTCCCCCACCTGTCGTGCACAGTGTAATTAGTATTTAAATTTTTTCAGAATTTAAAGTCTTTTCAATAGGAAGAGGATTTAGAATCCAAGGGTTTTTTTTATATGAAAAAATCCTCAAATGAATAACTTTTTTAAAGGAAAAAGCTTCTTAGTCTGCGGATTATTCTTTCGGAAAAAGTCATCAACATAAAAAGATTTTTCAATCAAACACTTTTACGGATCTGAGAATTTTTCTAGGACAAAATTGTTCTCAATTCTGACGATTTCTTTCAATAGGAGAATCTTTAGAATTGGGAGGTTTTTTTTATAGGAAAAAGTAATCTGATTCTGAAGGCTTTTCTTTAGGAAAATGTGTTGTTTATGAAAAGAATATTGTTCCATAAAATATCTAAATAGGTAGGTACCTACAGAAAAAAAAACTAAAAGATTTTTTGAACTTCTGCATGGTGTACCCACTACACTACACTCAAAAAAAAGTCAGAAAAGTCAGCAGAAAATGTTGGTGGGTCAGTAAATTTTTAGTCGAGAGCATGCTTGCAGAAAAGTTGGTAATTTAAGCAAAAGTAGTTTGCTGAAAATCAGCGAGCTGATTTTTTACCAAAAAAGTAGTAAAAGTTTTGCTAACACTTAGTCCATTGCAAATGAAAAACATCCTTTGCTGAAATCAATAAATCTTTTTGATGAATATTACTAGACTGAAAAAACTCAAAAAACTTGTAGAAAAATTAATATATTTGCTGAAATTTTAAGTCGATTTGTGTTCGGATATTTTTTAAGAAACTTCGTAAAATATAAAAATGTCCAGACTTTCACATTAGAAGACAATTATAAATAACAAAAAATTAAATAAACTATGGCTTTTATATTATAAAAACCTTTTTCTTAAAAAAGTGAAAGGGCACACAAAAAATTACCCAAACTACTGGAAAAAATGTTTGGCCATGTGTTGCACATAATCAATATTAATAAACAATTTGTTTATACCATAGCTGTTAAATTTCGATTACGATTACTAATCAAATAGTTTACATTTTGAAAAGAATTGTATTGATTATATAATTCTCTATTAAACAATTTCTGATTACTAATTGATTATGATTACAAGTATTCATATTTTTTATATTTTTTTAACGAAACTCCATAAACTGCAGTTAACCCAAGTTTTTCTTTTTCCTTCTTTTAATTCCAAATAATTTTGGCCGGAATATAACAACACAAGATTAAGTGCTTCAATCCTGAAAATAAGGGCAAAATATAAATACATTAAATTGCCCCTGTGTAAGGTTAGAAGTTAAATTTTAGGAGATTTAAATTTTCTTTTAAACATAATAATATAACTGATATTCCTGGACGGATATTAATGAAACTTCCTGATATTATTTTTCTAGGTCTAAAAATAATATTCCTAATTTAATTTTAGAACATTAGTTTTGTAATAAAGGAAAATCGACAAATCTTATTTAAGGAAGATCCTACTCTACATTTGTGCTTCGGCATCATTGATGCTACACAGAAAAAATTTACAAAATTCCGTTTATAATGGTAAACACCTTTTTTGCATAAACAAACAAAAAATTTTTTAAAAAGGCACCAACAATGGAATTTGTATATACAAATCCCTTTTTGTAACTTTTTTGTAATTTGTTAAAAATAAAATCAATTTTTTTTTAACAATGTGTTTTGTAAATACAATAATTTTTTTTGTAACTTGTTTGTATTTGTTAAAAATAAAAAAAATAAAATTCAACAACGAGTTTGTTATATCCCAACAAACACCAGTTCAAGCCTTAGAGAAAATTTGAGATTTACATTTGATATCAAGCGTATATTTCAAATCTGTCTCGATAAATAAAATTGAGTCCATATATTTATATTGATTAATATTTGAAATCGATTTGAAAAATACACTTGTAAAAGCTTTGATATTTCTATATAAACTTCTGTATTGTTCTCTAGTGTTTTTCTATTTAAAAGCATAGGTTTGAGATTTATCATTTATATCAAATGATTTTCAAACTGAAAACAAGTTTTTTTTAAATTTTTTAGAAAAATTATCTTCACGTTAGAGAATTATATATATTTCAAGTAGTTGTGAAGTATTTTTCTACACTCGATAATGATTTGAGATAATTTTGTATGTATAACGTATCTCAAATAACAAAACAAAAATGTCAATAAATAAAAAATATAATGGAAAATTTTAGGAACAACGCGTAAATACGCCTAATTTTACAGGAAGAGGCGACGCGTTTTAAATAAATGTTAATATTTAAAAGGAGCTAAGAAGGCAAGTAATAAAATATGATAACACTAAACATAAAAAATTAACTTATTTCATCAACAGATCGTACTTTTTACAGCGAATGAATCAAATATCGCCAATTTAAAAGTCCATCAAGGTTGTGCTTTGAATTTTTCAGGTAAGATATAATTTATACTAAGCATTTTTAAACTCTCCTTTTTTCATTATGAGATTTCGATCAAGAGTTTTGTATTCACCACTATAAAAACCAATAAAAAAATCTTATGGACATTTTATTTAAAAAAACAGCCTGTATACAGTTCTAATAAATATGTTACATGGGCCAGTTTAATAGTCAGAACTATGGACGATTTTTGTCCTAAATATTTCTTAAATTAGAAATTTTGTTTGAAAATTTCTGGCTTAAGCAAATTTTTATAAAAAAATCTTTCTCAGTTCTGACTATAAAACTAGCCCTTACAATTTAATGTCTATAAGATTCTCTTAATTGTCATTGCACATTTAGACTGCGCAAAAACTACCTAGTTTATGGCCGTTGCTAGTTTTTACTTGGCAAAACGCATACATAAAAACAAACAAAAACTAGTTTTGTACACAAACTAGGTAGTTTTTGCTCAGTCCAAATACAGTATAAGAACTAATTTTTGTCCGAAATACTACTCAAGTTACAAAAAAAAATTTCAACATTTCTTAATTAAGCAAAATTTTAGAAAAACTCTTTTTATTTCTGACTATAAAACTGAAGATAACTTTTTACCACTCGGGAGTTTTATTTTTTTAATTTTAATGAGTATGATTTAATAGGTTGATAGGTCCAGTTAAAATTAATTTGTTAGCGGCGGATCTAATTGCCTAGTTAATAGCTTAGGAATACCTAATGAATGACACTAACAGGCAATACCATTATCGATTCAAACCGCTTGCAACCGACTACCTTTACCCTTAAAATAGCATTAGAAAAATAACCGAAAATACCGGTACCGAGATAACTAATTTATCGTTATCCTTAGAGTACCGCTCTTTTTAAAATACCGTATCCTGAAATGCTGTTATCCTTAAAATTTCGTTACCATTATTCTGAATTCTCTTCTTTTGGTAGTTGCATATGATTATTTAGTATTTTGCAAGTTTTTATTTTAGCTTTTTTTTTTGTAAAAAAAAGTCTTGCAGTATACACCGAAATAACTAAATACAGTTACTTTTGAAATACCGTTACCGAAATAACTAAATACCGTTATATAACCAGAATACTATTATCCTTAAAATACCGTTGCCTAAAAAACTAAAATACCATTATCCATAAGATACCGGTATCGAAATAAATGACATAGCGTTACCTTTAAAATATTGTTATTGAAATATTCTAAAATAGCCTTATCCTTACAGATAAAAGCATTATTTCGGTTACCAACAGTGATTAAAACAAAAGATTTAAGACATAAAAAATTTGTTTGGACTTTAGAAATAAAAGCATTTTACCGTAGCGATTGGGGTGGTCAATCCATTAAGAAAGACATTTCTCTTGAAATGCTTAATTTTAACTTTTAGTTTTTCCCTGCATTATAACCACTTTATCATAAACTGACTAATAATCCCCGTTACTTTATTTTTTAGGATAAAATTGGAAGGTAGCTGTAACTACAAATTCTTGGGTCATATTACCATTCCATGTCAAAAGATCTACGGAGAATAGTAAGTAAAATACTAGTCGAGGGAGAATGGAGGGAGGGAATTGTTTCGAAAAACGAACAAATATAAAATTATTCGTTTTTCCATAAAACTATGTATTATTGTTGCACAAAAACGAATAATTTTTTTAGAAATCCCCTGAACACATAATACATATTAAAAAAAATTATCTTATTTACACTAAATGATTGTTTTATTTTAAGGTATCTTAACATGGCCGATAACCATTCAACATCCAGGATTATTAAGTTTAGATAAAATTTTATGTCGTTTAATTTTGTTATTATTTGAAAATGTAAATTTTTTAAGTGTAAGAATAAAAAAATTTAAAAAATAACTTTATTTTTTATATTGGAGGACGATTTGATATATTATATAATTCTCAAGTTTTTATATACAGTATTTCTCTATTATAGAAATAATATCAATAAAAATAAAAAAATTAAGTTAGAGGTGGATTTGAAAAACATTTGGAATTTGTGTTATTATTAAGAATACTTTTCGACTCTGAAATGATTTGAGAACTATGCTAGACTTCTAACTGCCGTTTTTATGGAGAACGGCATGATTCTCGAATTGAGAATAAAAATTCTCAACCCTATTCTCAAAGGTAACGTTTGAGAATTAAGTTTGTTATCAAATCTATATATATTCGGTTTCAATAGTAAATGTTTGTTGGGATATAATAAAACAATTATTCGCTTTATGTTGTCGTATTGACAAAAAAAAAAAATACTTTTTTGAAATTTTTGTTACAATTTAAAAACATTTGAGCAATTGAAAACAAAAAATAAATGATTTGTTTTTTTTTTGTTTCAAAAAATTCTAAGGCTATTTTTTTGATATTTTTGATACAATTTACAAACATTTAATAAAAAAATTGTTAGATATCTAAATAAAAAGCCAACAATTTTTTTTAATTACTTAAAATTTTGTGATACTTTTTTCTGTGAATTTTTAAACACCTTTCTCATACCAAATTTGTAAATACAAAAAAAAAAAACTTTTTAAAAAGGCACCAACAAAGAAATTTGTAAGTCCAAAAAAAAGTTCTTTTATTTTTTGTAACTTTGAATTTTTATTTTTAAACACTTTTTATATGAAAGATAACAATTTACAAACTAGTTACAAATATTTCAAACAAAAAAATTGTTGGGAATAAAATTTCAATTTAAAAGAAAATGTTATTGCTTTTACAAATTCCCATTGTTGGTGCCTACTGTTTTTTCTGTGTATATATGCAATCTTTTAGTGTCCTTTTGTTTTATGTATGAAACACAGATACAAGAATCTTTCATGGTTGTATTTATTATATGTATGGCTTAGACGAGCTGTGTTTAATTATAATTTTCTTTGTCCGCACTACATCAAATCTCTAATCTTGTCTGTCTGACAATAAATCAGAAATTTATTAATATAATAATCAAAACTTTTGCTGAAAATACCATTTCAGCAAAAGAGTTGATGAAAACTAGTATACTTGATACAAATTGTAAATAAAACAAAAAGGTTTTAGAGAATTATCTTAATGTTTTTTATTATGATAGAAGGATCTATGATAATTATGTGTGAAACAAAATATCGGCCCAATGCTCGCCACGGCTTCGGTGGTATACCTGTATCCGATGGTCCATATTTTCAATGACTCTGAGACATAATTGAAGTTCAAAGTCGTTAATGTGCCAAATTATCTCATCCTTTAGCTCTTGAATTGTTCTTGGCTTATTAGCGTGCACTTTTCCTTTTAACTATCCCCAAAGAAAGAAGTCCAACGGTGTCAAATCACATGACCGTGGTGGCCAATTAACATCGCCACGACGTAAGATAATTTGGCCATTGAATTTCTCGCGCAAAAGAGCCATCGTTTCGTTGGCTGTGTGGCTAGTGGCCCCATCATTTGGAAGCATATATCGTCCACGTCCATAACCTCAATTTCTGGCCACAAGAAGTCCGTTATCATCTCGCGATAGCAAACACCGACGAAGAGTCGAGGATGAAGGCTCTTCTATTACACTATCGCGAACAAAAGCAATGTTTTCCGTAGAACGAACTGGGCAAGCATGTACACGTGTTTTCACATTTCCTAAAGACCCGGTTTGCTGAAATTTGCGTACAATTCTCCCGATTGTGGAGATATTTGGTCGATTCTGCTGACCAAAGAAATGCACGAAATGCATTTTGATTTGAACGCCCATTTTCATATAAGGCTTCAACAATCTTAACCCGCTACGCAATTGTGTACCTCTTCATGGTTGAATTTGTCAAACACTGAAACAAGAAAATATCACGCGAAGTTGGGCAAAAAACTTGACGTAAAGGTTTGACTCACAATTAACATCGTGCATTATGGGTGGACCACTCTTTACAAGACGTTTTACTAATTTTTCTACTGGCTTATGTTTTTCAGTGTAGATCCCACTTACTCATATGGGCCCAAGAACAAAGCCTATTTATTGCTCATATAATCGGTTCATCTTTGGGCCGAGCGCAAATATGAACATATTTCCGACATTGTTTTAAATACACCAAACATTCGGCCAAATAAAATTTCTTACTGGTTTCTTAATTGTTTACCAATTTTTAACACAACTCATTTTAACTCGTTAAAGTTTCGGATCAAAATGTTAATTGAATTTCAAAAAGACTGCTGTAGATTATCATTTTCTGGTGTAGATGGCATCTCTTTCTTTTTTATTCAATTTTAATTAACAACTCTTCATTAATGGTGTTGCTACATTTATAACCGAAGGTTATAGAACAAGTTAATTTAAATTTATCTAAAAGATCCTGGAGCTCTTTTGCAAGTTTTAAAAAGTTTAATAAAATATGGTGTTTTATTTTTTCTAATATTTAAGAAATTACATATTTTATAACCACACTGTTAATGCTTTACTCTAGCCTCAACAATTTTTGTGTTCATAAATTTTTTAACCCTTTCGCTACCTACCTTATAATTTTAAGTGCAAATTCTTGTCAGGGGCTCTCAAGTTAGAAAATATATATAATATCTTACCTCCTACCCACCGAAATGGTGTCCGAAAATATGGTTTCTTTAAGCTTCTCAGTTCTTTTTAACCCCTAAAACATTTGAATAGCCAAAAGTCCTTTGGTTGATTTTATTCTTAGTTAAATTATATATTTAATTTCATGTTTCTAGCTTCATTGGTTTAGAAAAAACACTAAAACCGCCTTTTCTCCGAGGTTATAAAATATTTTAAAAATCACGACTATATTAACTTGATGAACAGCTTATGCACAATATAAGGATTTTTATTTGATGGCCAAGAGTTTACTTATTTGCAAAAAATATAGAGTTTCTTTGAATTGAACAGATTTTATATATATTTTTAAAAATGTGTACAATGCAGTCTACAAAAGTTGTACAAGGATTAAATGAAACCCACTTCCAAGTCATGGAAATTACTTAAAAATAACAAGTAATAATTGCAAATGAATTTGAACAAGAGCATAAACAATAATAACAACAGCATTTAATTAAAGTTGCTCTTGTTGTTTGTTTTTATATGTACTCGTACTTATTATAAATAAGTGTTGGGTTTTTTGGTTGGATGGTTGTTTGATCCGTTCGTTCGTTCATTCTTTGGTTGCTTGGTTGCTATATTGTATTGGGGCTGTTTACTTTGTATTCATGGTTATGAACTGGTAAATGAGTACTGGGAAATTGGAATAGCATCAGAGTGTGTGCGTTGGGTAATTTCAATATGCCTTTAGGCTTTTGTTGATAGATTTGCTTATATATTAGGTTATACCGAATTTCAAAAATTTTCGAATTTCGTACCGTAATAGCACTGGATGATGCCGTAATCGATCAAAATTACTCCATGGAATTTTTAAACCATTTTTTCCCATAATATGCTCAGCACTTCCAAATGTTCAATCCCTATTTTGTCCAAGAATTCGAGAAAAAATTAAAAAAAAAAAAACTACGAAGGCCAACTTCATAAACGGGTAGCGAACAGTCCTTTAAAAACATAATTCTTTTATTGAATTTTTAAATCTGATTTAATTATAAGTGAAACTATTAGCAAAACTGAATTTATTGATTCAATTATTTCCTACTTTATTCAATCAATATGTTATTCAAAGAATGAATTTGATTATAGTTGATTCTTTAGTTGATTTAATTTTAATAAATCAATTTAACTAAAAATAGTTGCATTGAGTTCATTGATTTAAAATGATAATGAATTATTCAATGATTTATAAACTGAATCTATTTCAGTACGAGTTTACTCAAAAAAGAATTGTCTTTGTTAAGCTCTGGTAGTGAACTACATATGTAGAAGTCGAAAATTTTTCGGTATTTTTCCAATAATCAGCTGATTAACATGCAACGTTTTATTGCTATTAGCTAAGATTTTTATATTTCGGGACACCATATTATATACTTATATTACTATACATTGAGTTTTTGTTTTCAGACTTTATTTTATTTTAGTTGTGTTGTGTTATGTTGTAATTTTGGCCTTTCACTAGAATAGCTAAAAGTAGTAATAAAACAAAAAAATCATTGAGCAGAAAATCATTAAAAATTGGAAAATTTCTTTAACATAATATTTGCTTTATTTTCATTAAAACCAAATATAAATAACATCCCGATCAAAAAAATGTATATATAGTCATATCTTGTTTTATCTTATAATATGTGAGTATATATATTGTCATGAATATATGTTTCTTATGTGGTACCTTATATAACCACATATTTTTATATATTGTATTTTATAAGATTAGATATCAACCATATATACTATACATAATGAGATATGACAGATCTGTTGTCATATACAATTGTAAATGATCATATAAAACGTAATATATGATCATATATTGTGGCATATAAGCCATATATTTTAAGATATGATAATGTATGCCCTCTTATAAAAATTTGTTGGTTGTTATTTTTATATATGATTATATATTATATTAAATGCTATAAGATATAATTACATATGATTCCATACATGGTGCAAGATTAACAATATAATTTGAGATATGATTATATATGATCCCATGTCAGTAATATTTTCTTTGTGTTTAATATATGTATAATTATATATAGTCACATATTACCTGAGAGACCCTTCTATCGAATCCCAGCTCGGGCACAAAAAATTTTTTTTTTTTAATTTTGTAACTCAATTTAATTTACTTGTAATTTTTTTTTTACAGATCTTAAAAAATTAACCCATTTTCCCGCTTAATCTTAGCGTCATAGCTTGACATTTGCAAAAGCTACGTAGCCAAGAGTACACCCAGAAAACCGATTCGGTTCTGACAACCCCATTTGTTGCCAATCGAATGGTTCAGTTGCATCAAATGAATTTTTCGTTTGCGGCTAACGAATTATTCTTCATACAACTGAAATTCCGTTGTCACGGTCAAATTAGTCTTGTCTCAACTGGTTTCCTGTTGCCACAACTGAAAAATTCGGCTGCCACAACTGAACCATGCGATTGACTACAAATGGGGTTATCAGAACTGAATCTGTTCTCTGGGTGTACATCTACCTTTATGTGTGTTGGCGATTTTTCACAATTTTAGAAATGTATTTAAATTTGCAACAACGAACATGTATTAAATTTTGCGTAAAAAACGGATTTAATGGTGCGCGAACGTTAGAAATGTTGGAAAAGTGTTTCGGCAACTATTCTCTAAAGAAAACGGTCGTTTATCAGTGGCACGAGCGGTTCAAAAGTGGTCGTCAATCCAGTGAGTATCGATCCCCCCTTGTCTCGCTCAATCGGCTCTCTTTTTATTTGTTCACGAACCCGGGCACAAGCAAAATAACACATTTTGCTTGTGTAAAATCAAAGAGCGTAAAATAAGGAGAAATTCCAACTATAATACAGGGGAATTGCAGGTAAATTAGATGCTTTTAAGGGGAACGAGATAATTTCCTAATGCGTCATAATTTAATTTAATGTGTTCACTGTTAGGAATCGAAAAAAACATGTAGTGCCTACAAATGAAATAAAAAACGCAATAAAATTTTAAAATAATTTGGTGTCTCCACCACACATTAGGTTTAATATTTTTTTTATCATCCGTCCAAGACATTTTGGTTTTCGTCGTGTAGCAGCAAAGTTGGTACCAAAAGACCTCAATTTCATGCAAAAAGAGACCGTATTGAGGTCGAAAAAGACATGATTAGCGAGGCTGAATCCGATCCCACATTCATTAAAAGGATCATTGCTGGAGACGAGACGTGGGTTTATGAGTACGACACGCAAAACCAAACATCAGGCAAGTGAATGGCGTTCACCAAATGAGCCAAGACCAAAAAAACCATATCGTTTTCAGTCAAAAAGAAGGCAATGCTCACAGTTTTCATGGATTACTACGGTGCAGCATGAATTTTTGCCAGAAGGTCATACAGTAAACAAAGAGTATTATCTGGGCGTTATGAGACGTTTGTGTGAAGCAATTCGCCGAAAGAGACCAGAATTGTGGGCAGAAAACTCGTGGATTTTGCACCATGACAACGCACCGTCGCACAGTGCCATCATTATTCGAAATTTTTTGACGAAAAATGCAACAAATACCATCCAACAGCCAGCGAATTTACCTGATTTGGCTCCCTGTGACTTCTTTCCGTTCAATCGAGTTAAAAACCATTACGGGGAACGCGTTTCAGCAGTCGAGAGGAAATAATGGAAAAATCGCAGCAAGCACTGATGGACATACCGAAAACCGAATAAAAAAAATGCTTCGAGGATTGTATCAAGCGCTGGCATAAGTGTGTTGCAGTCGATGGGGATTATTTTGAAGGGGACAATAGATTTAGATGAATAAACTTGTATTTTAAATTTTCTGAATAAATTCCGGGAACTTTGTTATCAGGTACTATTATCGAATCCCAGCTCGGGCACAAACAATTTTTTTTTTTTACTTTTTTTTCAACTCAATTTGATTTACTTATAAACATTTTTTTTTACAGATCTTAAAAAGATTTAACCATTTTCTGGGAACAGCATCTGCAAATTATATTTTCAATTAATATTATTTTAAATATATAATTAGATATCGTAATATATAATAATTTCCTTAATGTTCTGAATTTGAGTTCTTCCAGAGCGAAAATGATTTTTTTGTAATATTTCTACATACATTTTTGGCAATATTCTTATTTTTTACTCCTACTTTTCTTTAATACCAACAAAACAACTTGTGAAAAAGTGTTGGATAAGAATATTTTTTTAAAGGATTGCTAATCTTATACATGTCATACCTTATTTAAAAGACATTTATTTATATTACCGTGTCAACAACATGTATGTTGTTCTTAGCGCATTATTAATTTCGCAAATACAGACTGTTGGTATTTAGACTTTTGAGCTATATAAATCGGTGCCTAGGCCCTTCAACAAACATTTTGTTATCTTTTTCACCAAAAAAATTCCGTGAGTGGAAAAAATTCAAGAATTTTAATTTTGTTTTTTTGCAAGAATGTTATTAATTTATTTTTTCTAAGTCATCAACATTTATAAATTTTTATAATTATGTATATCTCAGTAACTCGAACAATGTTGTCTTATATAGTCAGTCATTTTGTATAGCAGCGTGTGGCTTACTGAGTTAAGTGATATACTACAACGCCAGCAATCTTGGTTCAAATCCTGCCGACCGCGTTTTTTTTTATGAAATAAATATTTTTTAAATAATAAATATTTTTTTTTAAATTTTTTGTGTTATTTTTTAAATTTTATTAAAATTTAAATAATTCAAAATATATAATAGTATAAATTTTGATCTCAAATTATCCAATTCGATCTGCCAAACTTAGCTTATCCATTTGTATCTAATTGGACATAAATTAATCCCATAGGATGTTTTGGGATCTATCAGGATCACAATTTTATATTATTGGATCTCCAAATTTTGAGATCTATTTGGATCTAATTTAATCCTGTAATATATTTGAGGGATCTTATTGGATATTACTGGATACCCCAATTTTGAGATGAACTTGGATAAGATTAAATGTCGATCTATATCAAATGAGATATGACTACATATGCTAGATATAATGTTTTTTTGATCGGGATGTTAAAAAAAATATAATACATATAGGAAAGAAAATTTTAAATCAAGCACAAATAACATTAAATTAAACAGAAACAGCTTCTAAATCAAACTGAGTTCGTTTTCTTTTTATTTTAAATGTGTTTATACACTTATAGAAATAAATTTGCAAAAATAGCAGAAAAAGCTACTAAGCTACTAAAAAACACTAGTAAAATATGAACAGAAAAAATAAAACTGTTAAATTTACAGCATTTTGGTTATATTGAACTTAACTTTCAGTTAATTGGAAATGACAAATTATATTGTAAACGTGCGAAAAATGTTGTTAAATATTTATAGGTTAAAACGAGTAAAAAGGTTAAAGTCGGGCATGCCGACTATACAATACCCTACACCAGTCTGGTGTATTGTTTGGATCCGAAATTCGAATGGGTTAAAATGGGGCTTATGTCAAAATTTTCTATAATGTG